>CM073138.1:33478671-33851171 GCA_037039145.1 Fundulus diaphanus
AAGACAGAATCTATTGCAATCTAATCTAAAGTAATTATTTGTAAAATCATTGTTCTCACCTTGTGTGTCTTTAAGGACCTTTACGTCAGCCGTGGCGCTCACAGAATAAATGCCTGTGTAAGCATTACAGGTGTAGGTTCCCTCATCTGAGGCCTTCACGTAATTTAGGATCAGGCTACCATCAGATGAAACCAGGATGTTTCGCCCATCTGGATGCACTGGGACTCCATTCCTGCCAACAGAAATAAAGGCCATTGAGGCCATCAGCTCAGTGAGAATTCATAAACTCCGGTGATTTGATGCAAAGTTGTTTTGTACGTTTTCTGTGCTTTTCATTGCTTGAACGGCTAGTTGACTGTGATAAGAACTGAGAAGAGAAGAAACCATTTTATTCAACACTGATCTGAGTAAACTCCTGGTTTTTATCAACATTAACAAGGCAAAAACATATTGGCACATCCGTGCACAACAGTAAACTTATAAAATATCTTAAAAACCCAAAACCTACTCATTAATTTTGATCTTCTTGAAATAAATCAATTTTTTTCCCAAACTATGAATGTTGTTTTGATCTTCACTCATATTTTGTTTGTTCGTTTACATTATTGAAATTTATGAAGAGGCCCAGCAAGAGTCTAGACTTGGAACTGATAGAGAATCCATGGAGAGAGTTAAAGATTAGGGTGATGGAAAAGAGACCTTATAACCTCAAAGACCTGGAGGCAGTGGCAGTTCTGAAACCCTGGGCGAGGCCCGCCTACATCAACTTTAAAAGAAACTAGTAAACTATTGAATACAATAAAGATTCCAACAACTCAACCTGTATTTTAAGGAATTTATGTTTAGGGTTGCATTATCAGGTTCAGCTTGGATAAGGATATTGGATTTTAATAAAATGTGTCTAGAGCCTGACAATTTTGTAAATTGTTCTTTTAATTTAATAGAATTGGAACGTGCTTCGGGGATTGTGATGATCTAATGACATGCTGCCCTGGGTTGTGAGCCATATGACCCATGTCAAAATGTGAGCTTGAAAATTATCGCCAATATAAATTGTCAATCTACCACCAGAAACATGCAAAACCCTGGTCAATCGTAAGAAGCGTTTGCTGTAATGCCAATAATGATTAGTCTACTGGATTTAATTCTTTGACATTTTCCACTCTCGGAGTTCTTGGATGTATAGTAATGAGGCGCATGAAGTTTTCAACACTGAACAATAAGGTCCACTGAGAATCTTAATAATTCTCCAAACCAAAGCGACTTTTACCTGGACCAGCCGATGTTGACGTTATCTCCGGACACCACGCACGGAAGCTGAGCTGTGCTGCCTTCAGACACCTGGATGTTATTGGGAGCTGTGGTGATCTTCAAGTCAGCTAAGAAAAATATATAAATATATTAATAAACAGCCTGTTAGATCAACTTTGTAAATAAATAAGTATAAATGCTCTAATAAGGAGACAATCTTGTAACTATTTATGAGATTGAAGGTTTGAGTATCAACAGAATTTGTTAACATTTACTACCCCCTGGTGGTGGCTATTTGAGACATCAGCTATACACATACAGTGCTTGTATACTACTGGGAGGAGCTTAAGAACTGTATGTGTGTGAGGTGATAAAGATGTGAAAAGAAAATCACCTTGGACTCTGAGCTGCAACTGCCTCTGCTCCAGCTGTTGTGGGCTGGCAGCTGTACATGTGTAGACCCCAGAGTCGTCAGATCTCAGAGGGCTGATGATCAAGGTGCCTTCGGTATGCTGTGTAATTCTGACGCAACATAAATGAATAGGAAATTCGGTTTACCACTAACTTGGTGAGATTGACAGTTGCAATTTGTCATTTTGACTAAAGTGGACACCCAACATGCTATCTCCAGGAGTCATTGAGCAACAGGCTGGTACACGCTGGACACAGTAGAAATCTCCCCACAAGGCAGCAAAGAAAACAGACAACCAAAAACACTGTCACATATAGAGGGAACTTACATTGACCAATTAACCTTAAATAAAAACTTTTAGACTGTAGAAAAGAGCCTGAGTATGTGAAGAAAACTTGCAAACTCCATGCAGAACGGTAAGGACCTTCCTGCAGACAGGCAACTGTGCCACCATCCAGCCGACCAGTCATAAGCTTGATTATTTCAAAACTACATTGAAAACACCCTATCATCTGGATTACAACTTTGAAGATACTATAAAACAGGAACACAATTAATTTTTTGTAACCACTGTGGATATTCAAATAACTTACAAGAATAATACAGTTAAAAATTACTACATATGGGATCCACCCAGCTTACCTGGAGTCACTGAGGGTTTTTCCATCTTTAGTCCATTGAATACTGACAGATTGCAGAGCTGCAGATGGAAGGATGGTGCAGGGCAGTCTTGCAGTTTGCCCTGTTTGCAACTCTACTGTTGATGGGCTTGACTGATCAATGCTGAACCTGAAAAACAGTACAGGAATTTATAAACGGGGCAAATCTCGTTACAGTCCCACACTGACTGTAAAATTAAATGGATATTAGAACTATGAGCGATTACTAATGAACAATGATGTTGTGTTTGAATGTTCTCACCTGGGGATAGGGCCATCTTTGGGCAGCAAAGTTGGAAAGAGCTGAGGTGGAGCCTCTGTTTAAAACACACATTTAGACAACGAATGAGCACTTGAAAGTTTATTTAATGTCAGCATTTACTAGCAAAGGTAGTGGAATAAAAGCTGTATCCTAATCTTTTTGATATGACTGAATATTGCTACTATAAGATTTAGCATGATCTAATTAAAGACCTTTACAGGACATTTTATGCTCATTAAGTCATTTCACATTTTATCATGTTATAACTTTTAACCTTAATGTATTTTATTGAGATTTGATTTGATAAACCAAAACGTAGTAATGCAACATTATGAACTGAATGGACAATGATGGGCTTTTTACAAAGTAGTTGGCGATCACAGAAAACTAAGCATTTCCAGACTTGCAGAGCAGCAACAAGCAGGTTTTTATGAACTTCTTTTTTTCATTTTTTTATGTGCATGTGCGACAATACCTGAGACAGACAAATAAATGTAGCGATGGTCTCTCTCCCGTTCTCGCGTAGCAAAGCACAAGAACCAGCCGGAGTCTGACTTCATAAGAGGACCAACTAACAGGGACCCATTGGGCTGCTGGTGATGTCTGAGGAAATCAGAAACAACACATGGCAAAGATTACTGTTTATCAAGAAGAATTGGATGTAAACTGATCCACTTTGTTTGTGCTAGAGCAAACCTTTGAGCCGACAGAGGGATACCATCCCTTCTCCACTCCACAATGATGGTGGACGAAGGTGGTGGGCTGACTCTGCAGGGCAGCACCACCGTCTGGCCAACTAAAGCTTCCACTTTGTCTGGGTCGCTCTTATCAATGCTTACACCTGCCAGGGTCAAACTGAGGAAACATGAAGAGATACAAGGAAAGACGACAGAAAAGACGAAAAAAATTAAGAAGGAAAGAAGAGAAGGAAGAAGAGAGGGAGAGGTTTCAAGAGAAGATGAGAATAATATTCACTTTATGCTCCGCTGTTGGTTGACAAAGCAAGCATAAAGAGAGCCCCCAACCTGGCTTTCAGGTTTGTCAGAAAAAAACACAAAGAAATAGACAGGAAATAGCACTCACAAAGGACTCATGCAACATCACAAAATAAAAACACATCAACAAAAACTGGGCTCCTACAATCCAACAAACTAAGACGACATAGGTTAACAAATATTTGAACCAACAATGATGATGCCCCACAGGAAGACAAAACCTTGAAAAACTCTCAAATGCCCCCAAACATGACACCACGACACAGATATGACAGTATCACAATAAAAGCTTTATTAGTGTTAGATTTGGTCCTTTCAAACAGACAGAGCCCAGAGGTCTTGACAAGTGACACGGTGAGTTAGCAGACGCAGATGAGCACCAACATTAAATCAGACAAACAGCACCAACATTAAATCAGACAAACAGCAAGGAGTCCACAAAGCATTTAACAGCGTAATGGTCCCTTTCTAGAAATATTTGGCCCCCAGGTTTCTTTTAGGGGAAACAAGGTGCCGCTATGCAAACAAGATTTAATGGGAGTGTGTGGAGCTAGAAGCAGCGGGAAAGCATGTGTTGATTATATTAGCATCACAAAGAACATATAAAAGGTAGATGGTATGAAATAATGTACAAAACAGGATTTACAAGAGTATATTGTACATAAAATTTAAGTATAGTTGCTTCATATATAAAACATAAATGCAGCTCTACAACACTGTATCACCCTGACTATAGATCTCAATGTCATCAGCAAACAATATAATCTGTAGGAACCCCTGCCTCTGCTCTCATAGTTATGGGTTTTGATTATAAGTAGAAACTGGCCAGTTCATGTAGTTACATATTTTAAGTGATATTTCTGAGATGTTTAAATACCTCTTTTTAAAGGGACAGGTCTCATTTTTATAGGTTCTGTGAAGTTACCAGTAATCATACTTTGACATGTGATAGAAAGATGTCACATCGTAGTGAGTTTGCAGAAAAGGGACAAAACTCTTGGACTGGTGGAAGACTAACAGCTAGTCAATCAGTTTCTCCATTAAAATCAGCTGATTTTAGAATGTTTAAAACAAGCCAAACTGAAAATGCTCATTTTCTTTCGATGCAAAGCTTTATTACTAAAGATTAAATGTTTTCTCAAATGTCTTGTTTTGCTACCCTAATGTTATTCATGAACCTGACTAGCTGAAACTTTGAAACGTTGAGATTTTGCAACAGGCATCAAATATTGATTGTTACCCAGCTTTTCCTGGTCTTATAGTTTAGAAGTTATACTCATCAGCGGATTGGGTGCTAACTTAGATTGGCAGTGTTGATCAAAATAGCTTCAGAATATGGAATATGTTTGGCTGCAAAAACGTACCCTAACAAAATTTGCCAGACTCTCGTGAAAGTGTACACGTTTAGAATTTGCAAGGCAACGTATTGTATGGCTACAATTTTAAATTTGAGTTTGAATGACCAACGTCTGTTAAAATAGGGGTCTGTCTGGCGAGGTGTTACCCTTCCATTGTTCTGATGCTTCCTTTACTTTTCTTCAACATCTTTGATATAACATCTGTCTCCTACAGGTAAGCGAGCTATTACCAATAAGATCTCTAAACCATAATAAAAAAAATCCACATTAACCCTTTGTCTGTTTAGAATGGTATAGAATTACTATTTAAATTTCAGTATTTACCTCAAACCTGGATAAAGGAATACTTTTTCTAATTCATACTTGTGTGTTTTGATTACTTCAATAGTAACTTCTAAGTTTCACTTAAGATAGCTAAAGCTCTAAATTATTACTACTTTTATATAATTTATTTTTCTTTGTCTTATTTTGGATGAGGAATATATTTTATAAATGGTAAAGTTATTTAGTTGTTTAACTGCATAGAACACAAACTTCCTCATCATAATCCAGAATGACACAGGATTTATCTTTGAACTTTGTTCCTGTGGCCTTCAGTTTACTCTTTGGCTTTATAGCACCAAGGGGGGTTGGGGCTCCTTCAGCAGTGATTAGAAGGCTGTCAACAGCTTTGTGAAGCCGGTGACGATGGTGGGACTGGAGCTCAGACTTTTCAGCGGGCTCCTGTGTCTTCGGGGTTCTTACCTCGCAGCTGGCCCGGTGAGCTGAGCCCGTGCGCCAGACGAAGGCCGGCGTGGCCTCAGATACACCCGAGCTCTGTGGGCGTGTCTGGCTGCGCTAGTGCCGTGTCTGCCAGAGTCGCTCGGTGAGCTGCCCTGAACTGTGAAAGTGCGGCCCATGTCACGTGACTGCGCATCTGTTGACCCTGCGGAGGGAGACGATGCTCCTCCTTCTCTGGTGGACGTCGACTCGCCGACGGGCGCGACGGGTTGAGGACGCTGCTGGCTGGGCGCCTGACACGCCCTTTGGCACTCTGCTCTGGTCAGGAAGTTGTTGCTGTTGCCGTGGCAACCGCCATACCAGAAGTGGACGCACTTGGAGGCGATAACGTCAAAATGGTACCGCGAGGTCCAGCTGCTGCAGGAGCCAGCGGCGCGAGGCAGGGAGCAGATGGATCGCTCAACTGCAAAAACAAAAGATTTTCCATTACAGTGCCTTGCAAAAATAAACATATTTTCATAACCTATTCGTCTTTCATTTTCATTTTACTTCACTGCTATACTAAGTGATAGACCGTCACAAAGTAATACACAACTGTGGAGCTGAGTTTTTTACAGATGAAAATCTGACAACTGAGGCTGATAAATGTTGCCGTGCATTTGAATTCAGCCCCCTTGAAACAATACTTTGTAGAAACAAACTCCACAGCAAGTACTACGGTAGGTCTTTTGGGTCTCCGCCAGCTTTTAGGACAGACATCTTTTCACAGAAGCCTATGTGTTCTAGCACATAGGCTTCTCTACTGCATTATGCTGCTATTATTACGTAGCTTCACAGATGGGAGAGTGCATTCAGTGTGCAATAAGAGGTGTTAGTTTTCCACCACACATTTGTATTTTGCATGTACGCCAGAATGTTCAATTTTGGTCTTATCTAACTAGAGTACTATTTTGTAAATTGGACTTTTAATAATTTTCTTTCAACAATGAATTTCTTGTCACTCTACCAATAAAACCAGATTTCTTGGAGTGCACAGCTGATCGTAATCCCGTCGATGGATTGTTACCTGAGCTCTGAATCTCTGCAGCTCCTTCAGAGTTACCGTGAGCTGCACATCTGACTTAATGCTGTCCTTTTTGGAGGAGCTAAACATTATAGGACCTCTGACAGCAATTATTTGCACTGCGTTTTTTTTAGAGGTACCTGAGTAAAGGGGGATGAATATGACTGAAAGCTACAATTACAGATTTGTATTTGAAGGAAATTAAGGCCATGTGTCCTCTGCTTTAACGCGGTTTTAGCTTTCTGGTCCCTTACTGTGGTTGGGTGGGTTGGGGCAGCCCTCTCCATTCGGACCCCCTGCCGGTGCCTTCCGATCATAGCAGCAACCATAAGTGGTGGTGCGGCACTCCACAGCATTCTCCGTTGGAAGAGAAGCAACCTGAGGAGGCAGGCATTACAGAAGGAAAAACACTTTTTTATGTCTTATACTGGATTCATTTATTTATTTGATGATAAAAAACAAGGTTTTCCCAGCTAACAGGTAAAACATTGTGAGAATTTGCTTACTGTGGGTGCAGGGGCCACATATTCCAGGCAGCCCTCTTTGTTGGGGCCCTGAGCAGCTGTCACACCATCTCGGCAGCAGCCGTAACTGAAACAATTGGGCAACGAGTACTGAATGTCAGAGTCAAAAATAACAAAAAAAAATGTGCCAAAAAACGAAAACAAACTATGTTTATTGTGGACAGTGGGGATTTTTTTTAGGCGATGCATAATGTGCGGTTAGTGCGGTAACTAAATCATAAAAGTAACACCCAGTAAACAAGTCTAAAACGGGCTCCATGTATTTTGTGATCCAAACCACAGGGATGGAGTGTACCTTGTCTGGATGCAGGAAGACGGGGCAGGAGTGGGCGCTGGAGACAGCGGGCAGCCCAGACCCTCGGGGCCCCTGGCTGTGGTGCGTCCATCTGGGCAGCAGCCATAATAAGACTGACTGCAGTGGAGGGCGGGGGAGAAGCTGTGAGGATCGTGTACCGTGTTTATCTGGGTGGGATCTCTTGTCTCAGGCCTGCGGGCTGAGACAAAACCAAGAAACCCTTCATTGTAAAACCAAAACTCTCAGTGTTTGCACTTCCTAAGAGCTTACACATTACTTAATGGAACCTAATAATGTTTAGAAAAATCAGTGATCAGTTCCAGTGATCAGAAACAATTTCAAAGGGAAAAAAGCAAACGACATTTCAAATTCCTGCGCGCTGAGGCAGTGCACGGTGTTTAAAATTCCAGAAACACTACAGTCAGGAACGGCACAGCTCAGTGCTTCTGAAACATTTTAATCAGGCCAACAATGCTCATGGAGTCGTGAAAACATGCCAATCAGGCCTGGATAATTAGTGCTGGGAAAGGATGGATGGGGGAGGTCAGAGGTGGGGGGACAGTTGGGGACAAAGCAGCAGTCGTTATATCAACACAGTGGATTAGATGGTGAGGCCGAGAGGGTGAAAACTAAAGGGAGCGATGACGTTCACATTAATCCTTCACTCTTATTCGTGATGGAAATTGTTTACTTTAAAGGAAAACAACTTTTAATTTACAGTTCTTTGTATAGCTCAAATGGTTTATTCATCAGAGCCAACAAATATAGAGATGGATCTTATATGGAGTGTCACCTGTTGCGTGATCTGGCACGTACGGCTGGAAGCTCGTCTGAGTGCCATCATGTCCTCGTGGGTCCTGAATGCTGGGGACAACTGCAAACAATCCATAACGAGAGAAAAATAATAAATAATAATTGTTGGACTTTTTTTAAAGAAAATAAAACTTCTTGGTCTGCCCGAGTGAACAAAGTTTACACAAACGGAAATTATAAGCAGGGGAATTTACAGATATGGCGAAATTTTAGTAGTGAAGTTAAGGTAGAGTAGCGAGGAAAGCAGCAAGTAGAAATCTGCCAGCTACTGAGAGCAGCCTTTTCAGACTCTCTGTATTCCAGCCATGTTCGAGAGGTGCTGGAGTCTTAATCTGCTATAACGAGGGTCTAAGGAATATAAATGCAGTATTCACTGCAAGGAGATGTATTTTAAAGACGTAAAAAGCAAATAGAAATTTAACACGTGCATTCTTAATGAAGGAAAAGGCCAATGTTACAACAAGACACAAGACGCTGCAAATGGGATAAAAGAGTAATTCCGATGATTCGGAGCAGTTTACCCTGTGGACTAAAGCATCGCTGGGTGTTGCAGCGCTCCATTGTGGAGGGTTTGGGGTGAGCGTTGCATTGGTCTACATGGTAGAGGTTCCTCTCCTGGTCCGAGCAGATCACCTGCCGCTCTCGAGTGCCCGACCCACAGCTTTTGGAGCACTGCAGGAACACAAACGGTCATTTTAATTAGCAAAATAGCTTGCAAACGTATTTGCACCACTTTCCCTTTTTAACATTTTGTCACATTTCAACCACAAATTTTATTTTGTTTTTGTTTTTTACAAATGGGATGTGTGCTTGTCCTACGTCCACCTTTGATCTGATATCCCTAAATAAAATCCAGTACAAGCAATCTGACAATTAGGATTTTAGATGATAGAACATTACATTTTAAATCATCATAGAGAAGCGGAATTAAAATATATTGTATTTCAAAAGTAAGAATAAAATGGTGTAAATGTAGTGTAAGTGTTCAGTCCCCTTTACTTTAATGCTCAGTCATTAAATCCAGTGCAACAAAACGGTCTTCAGCAGTCACCTCAGTTGTAAATTGCACTGCTCTGTTTTAGATTGGGCTGAAAGTTCAGGGTTCTTTACCAGCTGAATGGTAAACTTTGTCTTGCAGCCTTTCCTTATATCAGTTCTCCCTTTTAGCTCCATCTATCTTTCAGTAAAGTCTGATTGGCCTCACTGAGTACCTTTGCAAGATGTAGTTAACTTCTAGACTACACATATCTTTGAGAATGGGTGCATCCAACTCACCAGCCCCCATGCTCCTACATGCCAACGGATCTGTTTAGGACAGGCGGGCATCTGACACGCCTGGATGGTAATTGGACGCAGCAAAGTCCTGCAGGACGCTTCCTCGAGCATTGTGCCGCCTGATCCCACACAGGTGACCTCTCTGGTCTGTTCACCTGGACCACAGCTCACTGAGCACTGAAGATGTTAAAATATTGATTATTTAGTGATTCTACACAGAACAGAAATCTAACTTATCTTCATATGACATTTTAATAACCAAATCTCAGATTATTTCAATTTCTAGTGGTCTGTCTGCAGCTTGATCTCCTGTTTGATGCTTGATCACCTGCACTATGTTTACTCACCGAGCTCCATCCAGTCACACGGTACTCTGCACATTTGTGCATGTTGCAGGTCTGCAGAGAGGGGGGAGCATCAGCGAAGGAGGCACAAATGGCGTCCTCCACCACCCGGGGACCAGCAGCATCATGCAATATGCACTGCACAGTGCGCAGCTGAGAGCCCCCACCACAGGTAACTGAGCAGGCATTCCACTCACCAGTTCTCCAGCTGAGGAATCCACAATAAAGATGGACAGAGGCAGAAATCATGTTTCAATTCCACATACTAAAAGACAGGAAAACTACTGAAAAAAGGGATTTCATTAAAGTCCCTCTGCTTTAATGAAATCCATTGCATCTGTTAGAATGAGGGCCAGTTCCTGAGGACCTTTAATTTGAATTTACAGATTTTAATTTAGACTTAGATTTGGGTAAATGGGATAATAGATAAAAAGCATGTAGATGATACACTTGTCTCTCAGTGTTTAAACCTGTTTCTCTCCTAGATGTAGCCATTGGCAGAGAAGTGAAAACTGACACAAAGCATATCTGTTTAGCTGTTTCTCTCCTAGATGAAGCCACTAGGAGCTACTACTGCCATTAACTTTCTCACTCAGTGCTCCTGTGTTGCTGGTTTTTGTGTGTGTGTCTCTGCTCTGTCTTCTGAAACCCCCAGTTGGTCGTGGCTGATGGTCGTTCACACTGAGCCTGGTTCTGGTGGAGATTTCTTCCTGTTAAAGGGGAGTTTTCCTCTCCACTGTCACTACATGCATGCTCTGTATGAGAGATCGCTGTTAAGTCAACGCCACAATGCAGGCAACCGTTCACTGTGGCTACATGCTCGTCCAGGAGGTGTGAATGCTGTAAGTCAAGGACTCAATAAAATCATGTTTTTTCCCTGGATAGCAAACTTTTTACCCACTAACAATAAAACACTGAACTTGTATTTATGCACATGACTTGGAATCTGTGTGTATGATTTAATTGAATTGACTTTACTTTGTAAAGTGCCTTGAGATAACATGTGTTGTGTATTGGTGCTATATTTTACTGAAAAAAACTGCAAAACACAGAATACAGGTTGTATGAGCCAACATTTACATTTGTGAATTGGATATCCTCTTCAATAAACAATAGTAAAAGGGGCACAGAAGCTGTTGCAATAACAAAGGGTTAAAAAAATCTCTTGGGGAATTCTTTTCTAAACTTGTATACAAAATCCTTTCATAGCAATGCACAGTCAAAATTTGAACATTCTAACATTTATAACAGCTTATAACACACCTCCGATATATACTAAAACAGTTTGAGCTACAGAAACACAGAGACGTCAAAACAAAACACATCTTAGTAGTCAGGAGCAGCTGCACAGTATAGAAAACTAATACCTATAAGTTTAGATTTGACCTATTAGTTTACACATAAATATAATTGTAAACAAAAACTATTTAGTCCTAAAAGTGTTAAAATGTAGGAATAAGAATCAGTTGGTTAACAACACTCCAGCTTCACAAACATGCAGGGATTAGGGGGAAAAAAATGCAGAAAGAGCAGTCACTGTAGTAAAAACTTGATTCTCATAGTCAGCCAGGTCCTCTTTCTGCAGTCCCTGAACTCGACCTGTCCAGACTGCACTGCAAATTAACTGTGTATGTTCAAAGGTCCCCTTCTAGTCTGAGCAGGATGTGAATGTAAAATTGTCTCTCTCTAAAATACATAAATAACTGCATTTCTACAGAATCAATTTTTTGTCTATTTGTGTATTTAATGTGTATTCTATTGTATTGTACAAAAAACTTCTTGTTGATTATTAAAGGAAAAATCAGTAATAATGCCAAATCGGAACAACACACAAAAAAGAGTGTGTGTCACCCGCCCCCCTCCTTTGGAGAGTGTCACGCAGGTTACCAAGTCAAGAGAGACAAGGATGTAGTGCAGCTGAATTGGAGATGACAAGTGAAGAAAAAACAAGTCACACATTTTAATCCTTGTTTTACCTTGCCTTAGGTCGTTTGCCCTTTTTAAAGGATGCGGAGGCTTCTTAGACTATTTGAGACTATTTCTGGTCCGCTTCTCTTACTGGCTTCCATGTTTGCTACTCTTTTGCCAACATAAAACGCCAAAAACTACGCTCTGTTTAGGCAACCGTGGGAGCTTTGATATGACTGGCTCAGGAACCAGGAAGTAAAAACGGGCTACACATTGCAACAAAGTAGATCCGCATCGTATCGCCAGGTTTGAAAGGAGAAAAGCTTGACTAAGACATTATTGATGTAGAGGACCGATTTATAGGGAATGTTACTTCCATCCCGGGTGACAAATTTGAATGATTTAGATTAATTTTACAGTAAATGTCTTACTTGTTTCTCCTTAAAGTGGACTAAGGGCTAAAAAATCAAAACCAAACAAGGTCTTAAAAACTTAAAGTAAGGCTCAGAATGCATAAATTAAGAAAAAATAGCTCAAAAGCATTTTCATTTTTGATTGTGTATTTAGGGGAGTTTTGTGCTCACTTATTGTGACTTCTACAACACTGTTCACTTCATCTTTGATTGCAATAAAATTTGTATACAGCTGGTCTATAGACCCCTTGCATCTGACGTCACAGTCACGTGATCGGGGGTGCGCACCTCCATCTTGGTGGGCAGGCTAGCGTGACAGCCCACCACTGCACTGGCCCGGTTACCTCATTACTCGCATGTATACAAAAGACTATTCACTGATTGTTCAATATGGTGCAAACAGACTGCATCTCTGTTGCCAAAGCAATGTTTACAGTTTAGGGTCAGATGTTATCGGACTATATGCAGCCAAGTTATGAGAATAAACAACATTAAACTCACCCTTCCACGGACAACTGCTACATCATTCAGGTAAAAAACAGACAGTTCACGTATCCATCCGGCAGTGAACTGTTTGTGCGCTCCCAAATTCTTGTACGCCTTCATCTGATCGCCACTGTACGTTGGGGTGGGTGACAACACAAGGTAGTTCACCAGATCCGCACAGCAAACTGATGGCCAATCATCGGGATTGCTAGAAAAATCCTTATCAGGAAGAACCAATGGGTCCGCAAATACCGGGCATACATACACTGTATGAGTTTTTCAATCATGGTACTTACATACATCTAAAAACTGTGCGACGGAACCGCGGGGTTTAAAAAGTTCACCGCTCACGATCTGTGCGGCGCGACGCTCGCTGTGGTGGCAGAGGCAGGCGAGCAACGGTGGGTGACAGGGACCCAGAGCAGGGGGTCGAGCCCAGCTCTGGCGAGGCCCGCAGGAGGCACCGGGCATCGGGGGAACAGAGGGGAGAGAGGAGGGACGAGACGCACCGGCGGCCGCGCAGCACGGCAGGTCGCCCGGCCCGGCCCGCCCGCGAGTGGAGGAGTGCCGAAACAGGCGGCCAGCGCGTTGCGCGGACCGGAGCGCTCGCCCTCCCCAACGCCCCCGCGAGCGGGCCGGGCGGAGGTCGCTTCAGGGACGCCCGCTCACCTCCCTCCCCTGGCGGGGACGGAGAGGAGGGGAGGGCGCTCCCTCGTAGCTCTGCTTGAACAGCAGGATGCGCTCACGAAAACCTCACGACAGCCGACTGAATTTCAAACATGTTTGATTTTCACCGATCATCCGATTCCTGATCGGGAGGTAGTCGTGAGAAGCCAGTCCCCCCTCCTCCCCCCCTCTACGATCAAGCTGAAATTCGGCCCGATTCAAAACATGCTTGCACGGCTGAAGAATCGGCCCGAAAAGGGGAAAAACTCGTACAGTGTCTTGAATATCGTGCGTTGTGTAGAAAATGGCATGCCAACCAATATGGCCGCCACGCAAGGGGTTCTGGGTAACGGAGTCACGTGGTTGCAAGGGGTCTATTATGGAAATTGGGCTATTACCCCATTTAGAGACTTATGGCTGCTACTTTCCTGCCTGAGGAGGTGGCCACAGCAGACAATGTCCTGTTCCACCATACAGTGGAACAGGACATTCTTCACAGACAGCCATTTTGAAAGACAAAAAGACTTTGGCTCATTTCAAATACCCTTATAGAGCAAGGACTCTTCAGCCAAAGCAGAAGTGTGTTAGCGGTCGCCATGATAAGTGCTGTCCGACCAGTGCAGTCACTAAGGAAGGACGTAGGAAAAGTAGCCTGTATGCTCCCTCCAGCAGCTAGTTTTGCCTAGGAAACCCGCAACGTTCCTTACAGGCGCTAAGAACCCTTTAGGTATCCCACAATTCTTTGCGTGACATGAGGTATCAGCACAGCCCCCTCACAGAAATTAACAAAAATTTCCTGAGAGAAGAGATTGCTCACAAAATGCCTACAGCCTTCATTTTCAGAAGGCTGTAGGCCCGGATTTGACTCGCATCATCCATGTGCGTTTCCATTACGTAATGGCGTCGGAGTTAAAGGCTGTCCGAATTCGGCCAGCAGTCTGAAGCTCCTTTCCTCCCTATGATAGAGTTCTTACTGGGGACACCATGAAAGGTCAAGGAACAGGAGCTAGAAGCTATTATTAAGGGTATTCGGATGGAGCCCAGATCAGACGTCACTGACCCTCTTTCGCAGGTTGAAATAAAATTGGTAAGATGGTAAAATGATACCATATGGCAATGGTAACGTCATTGGCTTGTGTTATTGACTTTAGTTCACAGTAATGTACACATTTTTCATTCAAGCTAATATTAGCCTTTTACCTGCTAGATATCTTAGCAAATGCTAATGCTAGCTCTGTTCCACTTTGACCAAAGAACTGGTCATAAAGTAAGTCAATATTTTCAAGTGTAGTTTTAAAGTAAATGGTTCATTTAGAATATGATTGAAATACTTTGTAATTTGGAACAGAGTATTTTGTTGATTTAAAAACATGGAACCATAACTTTTTTGATCTACATGTTACTTGTTTAGTAATCTAGATTGTGGGTTATTAACATCAAACTACAGTTTGGTAGCTTTAAAGTAAAACATTTGTCACTTTAACTAATTTTTTGGGAAAATAAACTAATCATGCATTAACTTAACTCAGGGACTGATCCATCCATATTTGACCCGGGGCTGAGTCAGCAAATTTACAACAAATTAGTTTGTTAGAGTGTGGAGCTCGAGCTGTCTGCTGCTGCACCACTGCTGCTTTGTTCTAATCAGATGTACAAAAACGGCAACACTTTATGACAAGCTATGACCTATGAACAGTTCACAATGCTCTGCTATGTTAATGGACATGGACAAAAAGTTCCATGATTTATTAAAGCAATCAATCCAGCTCAGACATCATGTACAGAGGCTGCAGGCTGGGGGGTTAAGAAGGGAAAAAGCGTATGTTATTCCTCAAGAGACATGGTAAACAAATCTAATCTGAAAGGTGATCTCTGAGCAGGACAGTTGCCACATACTTTAGTTCTTATTCTACGTGCAGGACTAAGCTTTGTACTACATACAAACACATTTTAAGGGGGAGATGCTATGATTCTGGATGGAGATTTCATAGATTTACAATAGATTTACAAATCTGCTTTGGCTAAATCAGTCTTTTTTAGGTCTTTAGCCAAATACTATCTCTACTATCTATTACCTCCAACTTATTGCAAAAATGTTAATTAACTAATAGGACTGCTAAAAAGGATCTGTTTCATCTCCCCCTTGTGTTTGCAGTCGGTTTGAATTTCACTACGACTACAGACCCTGAGTTACCTGAGTACTCTGAGTCTCATGAAGGATCTCCACAACTGTGGTGGATACAGGTATGCCATCCTTTCAGACAGTCATAAAAAGGTAGTCAAAAAGCTGTGTTGGACATTATTAGTTGAAACAAAAAGGAAATCTGCATGACACCTCAGCTGGGGCCTGCTGCCAAAATGTTCCCATATCTGACATATTTTCATTCGACCTAAAAAAATAACTAACCTTTGGGTTTGGGGGCATGGATGAGGGTTGCATGTACGGTTTGACTGTGGCCTTGGCAGAGAAGCGCAGAGATAGTCCGGATAGGCTTCATTGTCAATCGTGCAGAAGACCAAGCGAGACTGATAGCCTGATGGAGAGGCAGAGGAATGAATGGTTTCTGTTCAGAGTCAGAGCTTGGGAATCAGAAAAGCAAACAACCAAGTTGTGCTTCCTGTCTGACCTGATCCACATTCTTTGCTGCAAGAAGACCATGATCCAAAGCTCCAATAGTAGCCCTCCCTGGAACGTCCATTTGGGAGGTAATATTCATACTCGATGCCCTGGTTAGGCTCTTGGCTGATCAGCTGAGAAGTTGGAATAGCACATAAAGAGGGATCAAACCTCTGATCAGTCAGCCTTATTGGTGAAGACAAAATGTATGGCAGATGAAAGGCATTAAAATCACCTCAACAACAAGTGGTTCAGTCGTAGGACCGCGGCCAATGATGGTTTCAGGTACGCTTTCACCCTCAGCACCTCGTTGGTAGTAGAGCATGGTCCCAGCAATGGGTGTTGCCCTAGAAAACTCAATTACCCAATGGCCATTGAGGTAGTATTCGCCACGCAGGTTCTTGATGGCTGATCGTGCGTAGCAGGAAAGGTTTCAATGAACTTCAGAGTGTTGTAAAACTGTTTAATGTAAACTTACGGCTATCGTCTCCCTTGTTTCCCAAGCTGTCAGCACAAACCTACCGAGATAGTTCCGTGTCGCCGACGTCTCTCTGATGCTGATGGTTGTGGCTCCAACTGGGATGATGAACATCTGGTTGTAGCCTGGGAGGAAAACACAGATACAACCACGTTGAAAATTATTTCTGATGAAGATCAGAAGAGGAAAGATGACCTTTTTCCCCAAATCTCATCTGCTGCAAAGCTTTGTGAAAGTTCTCATTCCCCTTGAACTTTTTACAACCTCTAAATATTATGTATATTTATTAAGAACTTTACATACAAAATTCTGGAAAGTGTGTGTTGCACCTGTATTCAGCCCCATTTACAGGGATACCGCCACATATAATGCAGTGCAACCTGCAGAAGTAACCTTATTAGGTAACAGAGTCAACATGCATTGATTTAATCTCACTGTAAATCCATCTGACAGCATTAGAGGTTTGTAAGAGAACGTTAGAGAACATTGGAAGGCCAAGGAAGCGCAGTTAAGGTATAAAACAGTGAACCAAACTTTGAACTTCTCTCTGAGCATTGTTCAGTCAATGGGTAAGGACTGCCTTACAATAAATGTCACAATGTATTTTGGATCTGGTTGATTGGGCTTACTGAACTGCAGTTAGTAACAGCTTTATCTGAGTTTTCTGACCCTCAGCTAATTCATCTCTGATCTCTTCCTCTCTCTGTCCTTCCACCCCGCCATCCAGTTCTGCCTCTTCCTTTCTGTCTTTCACTCTTTGGCCAAATCTTTACATAAGCCCTCATTAAAGCCTAAAAAGGAAATTTGGAATCTTGTATAGGGCTACCATGCACCCCAGACATATGTCCACCTTGAATAGAAATACAGTTTCACCCATGACACACACACCTGATATGCTACCAAGCAGGCTGCACAGATAAGGGACTCAGTTTGAACTAAAGTAATACCAGGGCATAAATACAAAACAGTATCTAAGTGAAATAGTTCATGATTTTACTTCAATATTTTTCCATTATCCGCTTTCAACTTCATTTACGCTTCATCTTAAAAAAGGATTCTATTTTTTTCCTCTGCATTTTTCTTTTATGTATCTTACAGAAACTATCTGGCAAATAGGATAAGTTTAATGGCCACCTGGGTCTGGGTGACAGGACGGGGAGACTGATAAACTGTACTTACTTACGCTAGCCAGTCCACAAAAACAATATTTAGGCTTTACATAAGCCCTTTAAGGTGAATATGCACTGGTTTAAAGAGTGGACTCTCCCAACGCAGAGGAACCAGATTCCATTGGGGATAAGCACCTTGGCAAGACACCTGTACGAACCACCAACCAAGCTAGTTCTCCTCAGCACTAAACAAACACCAAAAGAAAGGCAGAGGCCAATCATCAGCTGGTGTGACTCAAAGCTGACGTCGCGATTCAACGAACGACAGTCGGTCCAGAGACACTGAGTGGAGCACTGACTGTTTAAAACTGTGGAAAAAGTGTGGGTGTTGAATCCTGTCACCGGGTGCAACCCCTGTGGTAACTCTGGAGGACATGCAGTGACTCAGAACTCAGGTGGAAGTATTTGTTGAGAGGGCAACTATTCGCCTCGCAATCAACAAACCTGGGCTTTATAGACTAGAAGCAAACGCAAAGCTATTTTTGAAAGAAAGTCTTTGCAAGTCCTATTTCAGATAGTTACATTTCAGTAGGTGTCAAATCAGACATGTGGAAGGAGGTGCTATAAGGTGCAAATAAGCCTAATATTCCACTTTTTTGCCTACATGCAAAACACAACGTGTAGCAGAAAAAACTGCATATGGGCCTAAACACGCAATTCCCACTGTAACACATGGTGGTGGCAGCATCATGAGGGGTTACTTTTCTTAAGCAGAATTAAAGAAGATGGTCAGAGATTATCTGAAGATGCTGATTCCAGCTTTTTATTTGAAAAAATAAAATCTTTTTAACAATTATGCACCACCTTGTATAACATAATCCCACTAAAATGCATTTTAAAACGATAGAATGTGAAAAAAGTTCAAGGGGTGTGCCTTTTGCAAGGCATTGTATGGAAGCAGGCGTGAAACTGAAGGACCCTCACTGTATGGTGGAACAGGACAACATAGGGTATTAGGTGCTAATCAGATTAAGAGTTCGGTTCAGTAATCCTTGATTTTGAGCAACAAAGTACCGTGAATCTAGATTTTGCCACAATTGTTGATGCAACAAGCAAATTTGGTCTGTGTTAACGTAAGTAGTCCAGACATCATACCAGCTGGCAGGTCGCGCACAGTGAAGGTGTTCTTGACGAGGTAGCAGGACTGGCCGTTGCCCCCACATTGCAGGCAGGGGTCTTCCTGCTGAGGAGACTCTAGCATGTTGTCACAGCCCAGGCGCTAAAAAAGGGGGAAAGTAAAAACTTATATTAGAGCCTGAAATATTAAGGTAAATTCTAGCCACATTTTGCCCATTGGTTGCCAGAGTTGATGTTCACAGGTGATCCAAACTCGGTTTGATCCAACAACCCCAACAACATGACCCACGTCTTGAAATAAGTATGGATGCATTTTAACATTTATTCTTCACAGAGGAGTAAATGTTCTTTTTAGAGCTAAAAACACTAAAGTTTGTCGCAAGCCACACAACTTGCTGCATCATGATGTATTTAGCTACAAACACTGTTTAGGTGGGTGAGTTGTAGTCGTTTTCTTGGGTTTAATGAGGCGTAAAATGACATTCAAACATTTTTTTTGATGTATTCTGATTTAGCTATAACATAAGGAGACCCCATCAATTGTTTTTTAAACTGAGCCCTGTTATATTTTACGGCATAGAAATAAAATATCATCATCTGGATGAACCATACAAATGCCTCAAACAATCAACTCTGAATCTCATAAATTATATTTTGTGCTTTCTTTGATTAACATGGGGAGCAGCATCATAGGCGCCTGATTATGTTATGAAATGTGGGAGCAAATTTTGGGGGAAAACTAGCCCCCATAAGCCAAATCCCTCAAAAATGTTTCCAAATCAGACCGTGGCGAGGTGCACTGAACTCAGTCAGCTCAGAGAGGGAGGGTGAGACTGAAACTTAGCATTAGTTTCTAGAAATACATTTTAAAAATGAATAAAAACATCACAGTTCTGATTACGACTGAGATCTGTAATGAGGGGGGAAAATGCTACTTGAAAGAGGTTTTTGCAATTTTTTAAGATTGAGCAAAGAGCTGATCCAAGTTTAGGAGGTATTAGCGACATAAAGTCAGGGGCTAAGAAGACCGGTCCCAGGAGGAACGGGATGACAAGCAGGAGTCATAATTATATATGAAATAAGCGAGAACAGGAAGTGTTTGATGTTACCTCATAGTGAACCTAATCTTCATCCCTGCTGCTGTGTTCCTCTGAGTGTGTCACATCTGATTAATAAAGTGATGCTCTCAGGGAGGATTTCAGGGCCATTATGAACCAATGAGATATTATCCTGCTGTGTCTGTAAATGACTGAAAACATCATGAAGGAGCAATTATGATGCTATCAGACATTTTACTGTTTATTTACCGTTTCTGGTCAGATCTCTACGTCCCAGGGCTTTATGGGGTTTTATATGTATTACAGAATTACTTAAGAATCATACAACGCTGAACAAATTCTGATATATGGGCTTAGATATGTGCTGTACTTTCTTAAGCCTTTTTTGTGTAAACAAGTTAAAACTATAGGGAACTCTATTTTAAAGTGGGAAATTTGAGCTTACTGCATAGTTTGGAGCATGCAGTACATCACTGTTAAAGGCCAGAATGCGCCTCTGGCTTGAGCCATTAATCATAAAAATTAAATGAACCCTAAACAACACACAACCAAGGCAGAAAGACTTCTTTTAACCTTCTGGAAAATGATGTGCTCATCAGACGGGCTTTCTTCTTCGAACCAGAAAAGCTGAAGGAGGTTGGCGTAAATAGAGCAGGGTTTGTGAAGTGGAAGAAAAATGATAAACGATACTTGGTTTTGATTACGTACAAAACAAAAATCTGAAATGTGTGGCATGCATTTGTATTTTATAAAGAATCCAAGGGGTGTGAATACTTCTGCACAGCCCTGATTTGATAGAAGTGTTGGCAGAAGTTTGATAACAGCTCCCCTTAGATAGCAATTAACACTGGGAAGCAAAGATTGCTATTAGACGTAACAAGGTTCCCTTCTGCCTCTCTGCTTTTTTCTACTACCTTACAGACTCCGCCCACACAAATATCCCTCCGTCCTGGGTGGCAGGGTGTACCATCAACGACAGAGCTGCGGTGACGGTAGTAAAAGTTTTCCCCTCTCGGCATGCAGTTCAGCTCGCAGGGATTCTCCGCTGTTTGAAAAAAAGAAATTACTTTCACTTTGGAACCTAAACAGGGAGGTTTGTAGGATACCTGCACCTTGACTAAATCTGTACAGGGTTCAATCTAATGTCCGTGGTTTGCATTTCAACACTAAGTCAATAAAAGATGTGCCTAAACCCTTCGCTCTGACCTCCGTAATATGGAAGCCACTTGTAGCGTTTTCCCTGGAAGTCAGTCCCGTCAAACTGGGAACACTGCTCTTCCCGAAAATCCCTGGATCCCTCTGGACAGTCCTGATGGAACAACGAAGGGAGAAAAGAGACGCTGGAGGTTAGTTATCATGAGGTGATTAGTGGTTTAAATAATATCATATTTATCGGCAAGATAAACAAATAATGTCTCTAGCTTATTCCATTGAAACAATACTCTAAGGCAGAGGTCACGGATTAGCGGACCACGGTCCGGATCCGGACCAAGCTGCTACCTAATCCGGACCCAACCTCATTTAAAACATTTATATATTACTGCATGTTGTCCGACGACAGTGTCTAACTCAGGGGTTAAAGTTCTCCGTCGCTGCGACGGATTTCCGTCATTTGGAAATTGATCTTAAAAAGTCCCGTCTAGACTTTTTATTCAAGGTTTTGCACTGAAGCTGCTCTCAACCAATCAAACCTGGCAGAGGCGAGACATTAGCCAATCAGAATGAGAGCAGGGCGGGTCTTTCCAAAGCGGACATTGCCAGTCTGAGGTTTATCGTGTTCATCATTTTAACCTTTGGGAGAGCATTTTAAACTGGCCACAGATGGTATGAATGAAAGTAGCGGTGGTCAAAGGTTTCTTTGGATTAATGCGAACCAGCCGGTCAGAAAGTTCAGCAGCTGACAACAACTTCCCTCGGTAAGCGTCAATCTCCTCCTGCAGTTAATCAATGAGTTATTTCCACCTGTTGCCATGTCGTCTGTCAGCGTTTATTCCCTCGCTGATAAACGCGGCGACCAACCAGGAATCTCCTCGTGATTCGCTGTTATGTTTTATTTAAACACAAAGAAGAGTAACGCGCTAGCTCAGGCTAATTTAGCATGACCCTTGAAGAACAAGAGTCGGACTGTGAAACAATGTGCCGCATTTGACTGGGTTCGATTCGGAAAACCCTGCGCTGTTCTGAAGCAAAGAAGGCAGAGCTGTATCTGCTGTCGGTATGCAGCAGTGTTCACCTGATGAGCAGCTGCGCTCCAGGACACAAATTAAAATGACAAGGATTTTGATGCTTACAGATTGTTAAGAAAACTACATCAAAAAGATAAAACAAATAAACTGCAGCTACAACATGGACTGGAGAACGGGTTCTAACTGGGTGAGGCCAGAGAAAGGCGATTCTCAGAGAGTTTTTTTATGAAGTTAAAGTGGAGCGCGGACACAGGGTTCATCCTGGACAGGTCTCCAGTCACTGGGCTGAAATATAACCATTTTATTAAACTTCAAAAAAGTTAAATCATGCCTTTTTATAAACTGTAATCATTAATTGGTGAACAATAACGGGCAAAGCAATCTGTGTCAAATTAAAATGTATTATGTCATGATAGTGTTGATGATGTGTCCTGCATTTCCAAGGTTGTGTTTGGCCTTGTATGATCATAAAATTGGTTTATATTGAATGTGACAGGGAGCACCTTGATATGTGCTTGAGGTTGGCTTTGTTGCCAATCAAACTAAGGTTTAAAACCCTTGCAGGGCAGCCTAAAGCTCACTTGTCTCATTAAGCCATAAAAAAGAAATTAAAAAAAGTTCAGTTGTTTTATAAAAGATGTGAAAGTCAGGAAATTGTCTATATACCAAACTGTGAAAGATTGTGGTTCTCTATTTCAAAAAGCACTTTGGATTTTAAAATAGAAAAACGTTCTATTTTTATGTTTTTTTTTGTGGATGCATAAACTTTTTATTTCAGTGTAAAATGCTGTTTGAAGTAACGGATTGTAATTACAAATGTTACCGGACCTTTACTGGTTGTTGATTTTCTTTATTCGGACCCCGCTGATTTTTAATTCGTGACCCCTGCTCTAAGGTCAGTGTGCAATAGTTGTGAATTACTGAACCAAACGCTTTCAGATATGAAAAACGGAACTCCTTTGAGTTGTCTTTGTTCACCTGGATGTTGCAGATGCGATAAGACTTGTCTGGTCCCACACAGTTATGTCCACCGTCTGTCCTGTGTGCAAAAATAAATAAAGGTTGATCATTGGACAGTTAGGAAATGTTTAGCTCAATTTATACCAACTCCACTGTTGGATTCAAACAGTCTCCGCAGCATCTGATCTGAACTATAAGACAGCACATCCTATCATCTGAACATAATGATGGGAATGAATAAAGGCAATGTTAGCATTTTAATAAATCTTGTGGACCGCTGAGAAATTCTGAAGGTCATCTTAATTTAAAATATTTTTTTTTTGGCCTATAACTGGGTTCATACTTGTAAAACAGCGGATATACACAAACGCATAGAACAATATACCTTTACTCCTGAATGCCAACTGCCTTAAAGATCAACAGCTTGTAAAACGAACCTGCTGCTACACGGTTTCTCTCCTTAGACTTCGGTGGTCGCAGGTTTTTCTGCATTCACTCAAACAGGCCTTCTGGTTCTCCTTCAACCAGCAAACCCTGCAGCGCGCATTCAAATGCACAACTCAAGACAAGATCCAATTTTTGTCTGTGTCCTGTTTTTTTAAACATGGTAGGTTCGTGTCAGGCCATTTACACCGACAGAAATACTGTATATACAGTGCCTTGCAAAAACACACACACATCTTTTGAACATTTCCACCTGGAGGGGAGGTAAGGGGAAAGTCTTTGTTGAAGAAAACCTGCAGTTTGCCACGAGATGGTTCTCTGGTTGCATAAGACCAAAATGTGTTTGTTTGTTTTTTTTGTTTTTTTTGCATACAAGGAATGTGCTATGTCTGGAAGAAAACTAACAATGCATGTCTCCCTGTACGCATCATCACATCATCCCCACAGTGAGAAAACAAAATAATAGGCATCTTTAATGCAGCCACAGAACATACAGCTCCGAGGTTCTCACAGGCTGATTAATGCAAGTTGAATTTTCAATCTTTGCTGCCTAGATTTTGGTAGAGTCCTCTTATTTATCACTCTGAGCCAAACCAGTTAACGACTACTGCAGAGGCTGCATAAAAGTACAGCTCAATTACTCTGCAAGAGCAAAAATATCTAGTTTCAGCTCTAAATATCATCTCCAAGCCCTCCATTCCCACTTCGCAGTGATTGCAGGATTAGGCCCACTTTAAAAGAAGAGAAAAAAGTAAAAAGTACCAGCCCTCAGGCTGGCAGGAGCAAGGCACGCTCCTGTCAGCCTGCCAGATCCGAGACTACAACACGTCGGAACAACCTTTCCGAACAACCTTTCACTAAAGAATGCGAAGTCCGACATGTGCGGCTCAAACGAGGCTTTCACTTTAACATGATAGATGGCCCAAATGTGAAGAAACAGTTCAGGGTCTGTCTTCAAGAGACTCCTCATACGCATCTCCTTTCACAGACAGAGTAACTAAATTTAAAAAGTCCTCCAGTTGGAGGCAATTTCCTTCTGAAATGAACGTATGGCAAAATAGGAGTCTCTGTAAAGTACATAATGATTCAACAAGTCCAATCACTGTGTTTAAAGGAGTGATTCAGCCGAACCTGGGAGACAAGATATGGCAGGGTTCAGTCAAGACGGGAGCAATGGGCTGGGCATCTCCCTGTTTGTTATGATCACTGAGGTATAACGGGGAATCACTCACTTCTAGACGGTCTGACTCACTGACTGACTGCACGGACATGTTGGGAAGCAGCAAAATTGTTGGTTTTATCAAATTCCCGTAAAGCCATTGCTCAACTGAGACGCATCGACACTGATAGCCCATCAGCGAGGCTCAAAGCGGTGACAGGCCAACACAAACTAGCATGTAACTCTGAACGAGAAAGAAAAGGACATACATTGGGATTTTTTTTTTTTTTTCTCACAAACAAACGTCTGAACAGCGTGACGTACATCTGTGTTCCTGCTGAGTCAGAGCTTTCACCGCCATTACACCGAGAGACGGACATCTTTGCCCGTTTTTGTTTGCACCTCAGCTCAGGCTCAGATAGGCCGGAGAGCATCAGTGAACTTTATTCTCAAGCCTTTCCAAAGGTTCTCAGTGGGATTAGGTTCTGAGCTTGGACTGGGCCATTCTAGCACCCAGATATCCTTTGATCTAAGGTATTCAGTTGTAGCTCTGGTTGTATGTTGAGGGCTGTTGTCCTGCGGCAGCTGAACCCCCACCCCAGTCTCAAGTTTTTGGCAGCTTTTAACAGGTTTTCTTCCAGGCTCGCCCTATATTCAGCTCCATCAGTGTTTTCCGTCGCTGCTGATGAAAAGCATATCTACATCCATTCTTCCCCATACTGATGGTGACTACAACGACGGCTTTTTCCTGCCCTCTTTTCGATAAAGGTTAGATGTGTGGGGGGCATGGATACACAATACCCTGATACACAATAGTGTGACAGGAGGGCAAGGATCTAAATATCCACTGAACTGCTGAGGAGGGGAACGCATGGTGAATAAAACACGATCCGAATCATATCATGAATGCAGACGCCTTTGATGATAACATGAGACAATGTGCCAGTTGAATTCCAGAAGCGATAGCTGAGAAAATAACACTCACAAAAATATCTGACAACATCATGAACTGATCTGCCAAACTGCATCTTGTTGCATGTAGATGGAGAAGCAGCAGGATGGGAAACAATTAAAAAAGCAGACCTAAAATTATCAAGGATACCGTAAAACCCTAAAATAACCCATTCATGAGGAAGATTGTGCAAGTCAAAAGTGCAGATGGCGACGCCTAACTGATCCTTTTCAGGAGCCAACACCCAACCCAGAAAATCACCTTTGCTGCGTTCATATCACCCTTTCACCATTATCATACAGACTATTCTTCTTAACGTCCCTTTAGCGCACAGGAGGAAAAAAACAATGTTTAAATGATCAGGGCACCAGAATACACTGTATGTGTTCCAGTCTGAAGACAGCCTGACTGTTAGAGTGTGTAGTGTGGGACTTTATCAACAGTGAGTTGATAAACAGTGCATGTGAGTGCATGCAAAATGGAGAAATGCAAGACGCACCTCTGAGTGATGCAGCGTCTTGTTCTCATGGTGACACCGCCGCCACAGCTCCGACTGCACTCGCCGTAAGGACCCCATGAGTCCCAGTAATCCACACTGGGCACCTGGACACATAGAAAGGCAGTACGGGTTTACCTATTAGTAATTATATATTTGAATCAGCAAATTAACTGTTGTCTTTTAATTGCAGGACTAATTATATCCATCACAGAGAAATTAATGTTCATTTACAACCTCAAAATTTTACTGTATTGTATTGAGATTTTAGATTAGAGACCAATACAAAGTATTGCATACTTGTGAAGTGGAAGGAAAGCAATGTGCCCATGATTTCAATATTTCTTTACCAATACAAATCTGAAAAGTGTGGTGTGCATCTATATTCAGCCTGCCCTGTGTCAAGGCTTTGTTGAACCCTGTTTTGCTGCACATCAAAATGTCTGTTTAGGGTCTTTGAACTGACAAGACTAACCCAAGACTTTTGCTGCCTACATATAACAGGTTTGCTTCCAAGATTTCCCTGTATTCCCCTCCATCCATCTTCCCATCAGTTCTGACCAGTTTTCCTGTCCCTGATGAAGAAAAGCTTCTCAAATTATAATGCTTTGGGATTCTCCCTCCTGAGCTGTGGCTCTCTGCAGCTCCTCCAGAGTTACAATGGGCTTCCTCTTCTCAGCTTTCTCCCTGACCTGTCTGCTGCGTTCCTTGGTCTTCTGGTGCTGCTTCTCTAACAAACCTCTGAGGCCTACTGGCTAGGTAACCTCATAAGGAAATGAATCGCGCTGGATTGTATTTAGGGGTGTCAGAGTGAAGGGAACCGCATATGCATGCCACACTATTTCTATTTGCAAATAAATGAAACATATATTCCTTACCTTCCACTTGGCAAGATATGCTCTACTTTGCAAGGATTTGTCGCATAAAATCCTTAAGCATCTACTGAAGTTTGAAGTCATGTGACAAAATGTGAACAATTTAAAGGGGTATGTACACTTTTGAAAAAGATATTTTAATACAATACCGAGGCTTGGGCCTTTTATGGGGTTAAAAAATATTTAGAAATGTAACAAAGGAAAGGGGGCTTTAAAGAGAGACAGGCATCTTGGCTTTGGACACATTCATACATTGGTTCCGACCTTTTTTGGTCTAACTGTGCCTTTATTTATAGCAAAACCACATTTACCATGAATGCAGGAGCCAGAAGCAGCTGCAGGATCACCAGAAGAAAGAGCATCTTCGCTAAATCCTGTAAAAAAAAAGGCAAAACACAAAAGATTCCAAGTTACTTATTCTGGGCTGTTAGCCCCAGACATTGATGTAATAAATGAGTCTTTGGTCTATACACACAAATAGAAACCAAGGGCAGAGAGAGGCGAGGTCCTTGTCTGGAACTGTTTTGGCTGACAGTGCACAGCAGTCATGTTGCCCACAAGCGCTTCCCCAAACCTTTCCAAATGAATAAATCAGTTTGTGCTGCATTGCTGTGAGAGCTTTGATCATAGAGTTGAAAGCTTCACCTGCAACCAAACCTCTGAAATCCAATCAATTACTATGCCATGTTTGTCCACTCATTTTGGATTTGGAAAATAATCTTAAATTTGACTTCCTTTTTTGCAGTTCAGAGGTTTAAAAACAATCTGCCGATGACTCAATAAAGGAATTTCAAAAAACAGACATTTGATGGTAAAATTTATAATTTTGGGGGGCTAACAGTCAAAAAAATTGACCCTTTAACTTTAGAAATAGGTGATGAAACTGTTTCATTACAGAATTAATTTTAACAGCAAATTCTATTTTTATTCACAATTTAATTATCTGTAATCATTTTAGTTTTAGTCTAGTTTTAGTTGACTAAATTTGGTTACCTAAAATATAAATCCATGGAGGAAGTTCTTAGTGCCTCCAACAACTTTAAGGAAACTCCTCTCCTCACGCCTTGGTGGAATATTCATCCTAGGATGGAACTAGATTCTCCTTTTCGACGAAGCTTAAGCAAACCTAAATAAGACATATATTGTACGCAAAGATTAAGTCTCACTAGCTATTTTTCAAACTCACATCAAAATGAGATCTGATAGGATTTCATGTCCTCCCAATATTTTCATCTCGTTTTTATAGACACTGGGATAGAAAGCTGTCAGTTTTCTGCCCCTTCTGCTTGGGATGCTCTCCAAACTGAGCTGAAACTGTCAGAAGTGCTTTCACTGAAACCTTTCAGTTCTATCTTAAGAAACCAACAACGGGAATCCTTCAAAAAGTAATTGTGTTTCAAATCTTAAATTGGTATGCTTGAAATTTTTATCTGGTTAAATAAAGGTTTAACATTAATATTGTTTTGATCAATCTGTCAAAGTTTTTATTTTGTAAGGAAAAGCAAAGTTAAAAAACTATGGTAAATGGCTTGTACTTGTACAGCGCTTTAACTAGTCCGACGACCCCAAACCGCTTTACACTACAATCAGTCATTCACCCATTGACACACATTCACACCCTGACGATGGTGAGCTATGTTAGTAACCACAGCTGCCCTGGGGCAGACAGACAGAAGCTAACTTAATAAAGAAAATTAACACTGATTGTTTCTATTACAAGGATTAGAATTGTAACCCTCTGGTCAGTATCTGCTGTCATTACAGAGATCCGCACTTTGAATTTGAATGACTTAGACATCCTAAACAGCACTTAAGCTCATCCCATGTGGAGTAGGATAATGAAGTCGTATATTATCTGTTCTTTCTTACTCTACTGAACTGATTAGCTGAATCAAACACTTCTCCTTTGTTGCAATAGGAAGATCTGTTTGTTTATCCTTGGCTAAACAGAGAGCTTCCTGCCTCTCCTCAGATAAAGAATGAGGGTCAACTGAGACCACCGAACCCCATCGGACCCACAAGCCGTGACCGTCAAATGCCCCTGCTGAGGACAGATACCCCTCTGTGAACATGCAAGAAGTCCAAAGGATGGGTGATCCAAGTCCAGATTATTTCAAGGAGTCCCTCTGTCTCAAACACATTATAAGGGGCCAGTATTGGGTAACTTGATGCTACAATGAGTCCTGACAGGCTGTTTGAGACTCTTTGTGGACCGACATCAAGGAGCCTAAAGTGTAAATAATCGAAACGTAATATAAATACCTACTTATTAATCTATTGGCCATGTGCCTATCATTAAAACCAATATCCAAGGGTGCTTCCAGAAAGTTTTGAAAGTGGCGTCTCCTGAAAATCTTTGAGTTAACTTTCAAAACCAATGTTTGGTGGCACCACTACCCCAGTCCCCTGCAAAACAATTTTATCAGCGTATGATCATTTGCTTTACAGTCAACTTTAAATAATAAACTGGGCATCAACATGACGAAAAGATCCTCAGCATCACAAAGTCTGCACCTCACATCTGTTATCACACCATATCATGATCCACAATGTGCCACAGCAAGAAAGGTCATTCAAAACAATTAGTTGCATTTACGGGACGCCTGAAAACTGGATTTAGGACTGTCCCTTTAAACTCATTTGGAAGCACTGATCGACTGCAATGATGAATCAGTCAAATTTCCTGTAAGATTCATGTGTCATCAGTGCACCAGCTCATAAAGCCCTCAGGTCATTACCTGCCTTCATCAGACTAAATTAGCTATTATCCTGCTCCTCAGTCAGCAGGGCAAGCAGGGTCTTGTTGTGCCCTGTGTACCAGGTGTGAAACCTGAATCTGGACAAATAATAGAAATCTTTATTGATAGATCTTTTATTGAATTAGGCTAAATATTCGTCGCCCTTAAATGTCACCAAGGCTCCGTTTCACTAGACTTCATGCTTTTGAGAGAAAACAACATTGACTGAGATGTCTCACACTCAAGAATGTATGTAAAGGTTTTGGATTAAAGGGAGAAAAATCACTCACCCTGCTCAGTGGCTTTTGAATGTGATGTCTTCACCCCTGGATGGACGCAGCTCAGCTGACAGCAGAGGACTGGCTCAACGTGTCCGTAAAGAGTCGCAGTGTCCTGGATATGTGAGCAGGAGCTGTCTGCCTGGAAACCCTTGTCTGTCTCTCTCTTTCTTTCTTTCTCTCTCTCTCTCTCTCTCTCTCTGTATGTGCGTTCCAACAGGAAACCAACAGGCAGAGGAGAAAGTGTTGCTGGTTGAAGCTCCTGTGTGGCGTCTTCTCCGCGCCTTTTAACCAGCAACTCTTTCAGCCCAATTACAGCCCCTCCTGACAGACACGGGGATGTTTCACGCCCATCATGTAATTTCAGACTGCACAAATAACAGTGCGAGCTTTCGTTTTGTGTTAACCTCTCCATAGCCAGAGACATAGAGGAAGGTTTTGGGAAATGTTTGTGCATTGAATAGGAGTTATGTAATAGCAGGGCAATCATGCAATGCCATATGGGTCTAATGTTAAGGCTGAGTTACAGTTTTAGCCACAAATGGGACCCACATGTTACCTTTGCCTTGCAGCTTGGAGCAGTTTCCACCTTGGTGTCATTTTTATTTTTACTCCTAACATCATTAATAAGTTTTAATAAACATTCTGAGAAGTACAGCTTTTAGTTTATTTTTAAACCCAAATTAGGTTTTTGGGACAGAAGTTGGGTGTTTTTAACCAAACATTGGGTCAAAAATGGGTTTCAGTGGAGACAGAAGGGAGCCTCGACGTTCTTTACAGAGTGCCATTTGGAACCAGAGAAACTCTTCCGCTGGATGAAAAAAGAAATGGCAGGTCAGAAAAATTATGTTGCATAATGTTATTGTCACTGGCATGTGTTAATTACTTTAGTTAAGATGTTTGCTCACTTAAGCTAACGTTAGCATTTTAGCTTATAAATAAATAGCGCAAGATAACAACTGTTATCGTTCACACTTTGACCAAAGAATTGACAAAGTCATTATTTATTATTTCTCAATAATAGCCTTATTAGACATGATAGCATATTACCCATACGGTGGCATATAAAACTATTTGGTCCTTACAATTTCTTCTGTCCCCTTTCAGTCAATTCACTCAGTGCAACACATATAGAATGGTACATCATGCCCTTGCGTGTCCTGAATGAAGATCCCTCTAATCTGTCATGATTTTAGGTTCTGTCTTAGTTTTGAATTATGGAATAGTTTGAGTTTTGTTGTGGTTTGATTTTGTTCTTTGTTTTATACTATCTGTTAGGGTTCTGTAAGCTTTTAGCTCAGTTCTGTTCACCTGCCAGCTCACCTCCCTGTTTTTGCCCTATTAGCTTGTCACTCCCCTGTCAGCAGTCACCAACCTATCAGTTCAGTTCCCTGTCAGTCACTTCCCTGCCTCTGATTAGTTCCAGCTGTTTCCCTGTAATTAGTTTTCACTCCATTTCACCTGTGCACTTCACTATATAGTTCTGCCTCAGTCTTTAGTTCTCCGCCAGATCATTAACGAGCCTTCGGTGAGTTTTGTCCAGCGTTCTTATTCTGATAACCTGTTGATATTACCCGGATTGCCTTTTTGATTCTGAGCCAGCCTGTTCCCTGATCTGTTTTTCCTGCCCTGTCTGACTGATTTACCGGTTTACCGACCTGATTCTGTCCCATGGTTATCCGAGCTTGCTTTTGCCCTGTCTGTACCTCTGCCTATTTTGGACTGCCTTTTGTGTACCGGATTTTGGACTGCCATTTTGACCATTGAGCCTTGCCTGTCCCTGTTTTATTATTAAATCCTGTTTTTTGCCTTCACCTCGCTTGTTTGGTTTGAATACTGGGTTTGCCTGATTCACGTTCATAACAGAATGATCTGGCCCCCCTAAAACCTATCGCCAAACAAGCTTGTAGAGGGTTTTTTTTTCTCTCCTTAAATTTTTTGTTTTTTTTTTTCCCCCTCCACAAATTATGGCTTTGGAGGGTTCCAGATTGGCGTTCTGTCCCCCTGGTGTCGGTCCCAGACGCCATCTCTCCAGTAGCCGCAGCAGCAGTAACTCGCTGCCTGCTCGGAGCCTACGCTTGGGAGGGCTGTTTTTAACAGATTCAGGTTCTGCTCGGTATAGTAGGGATCACTCACCCAGCGACACCGCTGTCAGCTCTGCCCATGGGTTTTATCCTGACCCAACTTTGTTTATGGAGGTCGAAGCGGAGGTGGTGCGGGATCTTCGCCCGGATCTTTTTCTCTCTCTCCCTCCAGAGGAGGAGATGCAGGGAACGCTGTGGGCTCCGCCGATCCCGGCTCTACCGAAGGAGTTAAACCTCCAGCAAGTCCTGCCGTCCCGCCGTCGGAGGAGGGGACGGAAACCTGTGGGTCGCTCCCTCACCCGTTCTGTTCGGCCGACAGGCGAGCCAGTACCGCGCCCGTCCGTTGCCACTTCCTGCCCAGTGGATCGGAGTCCGGTGCTCACCAGAGCTGAGCAGGCCACAGCGCCTCCTGGTGGCGCCCGTGATGCTGAGGATCTGGCTCTGGAGGACCAGATAAGAACTTTTGCCCCTATTATTAAACACCTTAGGGAGGCTCTTTTCAGCCAGTATTCAGAGGAGCTGGAGGCTAAATTAAAGGAGGTCGAGGGGCACTATAGAGCGGCTCTCCAGGGTTTCTATAGTAGACTCGATCCTGTCCCCAAGGGTCCAGCCGACGCCTCGGCACCTGCACCTGTCCCAGAGGACCCGCCCTCTACCTCAGCTCCAGTGCCGGCTTCCGGCAGCTATAAAGCAGCACAGTCTGCGCAGCCGGCCCAAGACTCTGCAACCCCGGAGGGTCCGCAGCCGGCCCAAGACGCTGCAACCCCGGAGGGTCCGCAGCCGGCCCAAGACGCTGCAACCCCGGAGGGTCCGCAGCCGGCCCAAGACGCTGCAACCCCGGAGGGTCCGCAGCCGGCCCAAGACGCTGCAACCCCGGAGGGTCCGCAGCCGGCCCAAGACGCTGCAACCCCGGAGGGTCCGCAGCCGGCCCAAGACGCTGCAACCCAGGAGGGTCCGCAGCCGGCCCGCGACGCTGCAACCCAGGAGGGTCCGCAGCCGGCCCGCGACGCTGCAACCCAGGAGGGTCCGCCGCCAGTCTGCGAGGCTGCAACCCAGGAGGGTCCGCCGCCAGTCTGCGAGGCTGCAACCCAGGAGGGTCCGCCGCCAGTCTGCGAGGCTGCAACCCAGGAGGGTCCGCCGCCAGTCTGCGACGTGGGAACCCAGGAGGGTCCGCCGCCAGTCTGCGACGTGGGAACCCAGGAGGGTCCGCCGCCAGTCTGCGACGTGGGAACCCAGGAGGGTCCGCCGCCAGTCTGCGACGTGGGAACCCAGGAGGGCCCGCCGCCAGTCTGCGACGTGGGAACCCAGGAGGGCCCGCTGCCAGTCTGCGACGTGGGTACCCAGGAGGGTCTACCACTGGTCCATGAGGAGGGGGTTCAGACGAGCCCTCTTTCAGGCCGCAACTCTGGGGCTCATCGGGACACTGGGCGTCGTGGTCCTCGCCCAGACGACAAGCGGCGTCGTGGTCCTCGCCCAGACGACAAGCGGCGTCGTGGTCCTCGCCCAGACGACAAGCGGCGTCGCGGCCCTCAGCCGAACGACAAGCGTCGGGGGTCTCGCCGAGAAGACAAGCACCCAGAGCCCCATGGAGACTTAGAGGTCCCTGGACCTCTTCTGAAGCTCTTACCCCCTCACCTTTGGCTAGACAGCCAATTTCGCAAGTGGCTGACCAGGCTCTCTTTGTCGGATGTTCTGGAGAGGTTACTGCTGAGGTTCTGGGTGTTAAAGGGTCTGGGAGCATCTGAAGTCTGTAGCCCGGGGCCTCCTGAACCTGAAGCCTGTAGCCAGGCCCCGTCTGAACCTGAAGCCTGTAGCCAGGCCCCGTCTGAACCTGAAGCCTGTAGCCAGGCCCCGTCTGAACCTGAAGCCTGTAGCCAGGCCCCGTCTGAACCTGAAGCCTGTAGCCAGGCCCCGTCTGAACCTGAAGCCTGTAGCCAGGCCCGTCTGAACCTGAAGCCTGTAGCCAGGCCCCGTCTGAACCTGAAGCCTGTAGCCAGGCCCCGTCTGAACCTGAAGCCTGTAGCCAGGCCCCGTCTGAACCTGAAGCCTGTAGCCAGGCCCCGTCTGAACCTGAAGCCTGTAGCCAGGCCCCGTCTGAACCTGAAGCCTGTAGCCAGGCCCCGTCTGAACCTGAAGCCTGTAGCCAGGGGCCGTCTGAACCTGAAGCCTGTAGCCAGGGGCCGTCTGAACCTGAAGCCTGTAGCCAGGGGCCGTCTGAACCTGAAGCCTGTAGCCAGGGGCCGTCTGAACCTGAAGCCTGTAGCCAGGGGCCGTCTGAACCTGAAGCCTGTAGCCAGGGGCCGTCTGAACCTGAAGCCTGTAGCCAGGGGCCGTCTGAACCTGAAGCCTGTAGCCAGGGGCCGTCTGAACCTGAAGCCTGTAGCCAGGGGCCGTCTGAACCTGAAGCCTGTAGCCAGGGGCCGTCTGAACCTGAAGCCTGTAGCCAGGGGCCGTCTGAACCTGAAGCCTGTAGCCAGGGGCCGTCTGAACCTGAAGCCTGTAGCCAGGGGCCGTCTGAACCTGAAGCCTGTAGCCAGGGGCCGTCTGAACCTGAAGCCTGTAGCCAGGGGCCGTCTGAACCTGAAGCCTGTAGCCAGGGGCCGTCTGAACCTGAAGCCTGTAGCCAGGGGCCGTCTGAACCTGAAGCCTGTAGCCAGGGGCCGTCTGAACCTGAAGCCTGTAGCCAGGCTCCTCCTGAACTCTGTAGCCAGGCTCCTCCTGAACTCTGTAGCCAGACTCCTCCTGAACTCTGTAGCCAGGCGCCTCCTGAACTCTGTAGCCAGGCGCCTCCTGAACTCTGTAGCCAGGCGCCTCCTGAACTCTGTAGCCAGGCGCCTCCTGAACTCTGTAGCCAGGCGCCTCCTGAACTCTGTAGCCAGGCGCCTCCTGAACTCTGTAGCCAGGCGCCTCCTGAACTCTGTAGCCAGGCGCCTCCTGAACTCTGTAGCCAGGCGCCTCCTGAACTCTGTAGCCAGGCGCCTCCTGAACTCTGTAGCCAGGCGCTTCCTGAACTCTTTAGCCAAGCGTCTCTTCTAGCTCTTAGTCCGGCGCTGTCTCCAGCCTTTAGTCCGGCGCCAGGTTCTGTTCTCTCTCTCTCCAGGCGTCGGTTCCTGAGGGTCCTGTTCCGACGACGGCCTCCGAGGTTGCTGCTCCGCCGCCGGTCTCCAAGAGACATGCTCCGCCGCCGGCCTATGAGAGACCTGCTCCACCACCGGCCGCCGGACATCTTTGCTAACCAGGGCCGTCCTACAGGACATCCGCCGGAGAACCTGACACGCCGAGGCCGTCCGCCGGAGAACCTGACACGCCGAGGCCGTCCGCCGGAGAACCTGACACGCCTAGGACGTCCTTCGGGACGTCTGCCGGAGAACCTGACACGCCGAGGCCGTCCTCCTGGACGCCCGCCTGAGAACCTGACACGCCGAGGCCGTCCTCCTGGACGCCCGCCTGAGAACCTGACACGCCGAGGCCGTCCTCCTGGACGCCCGCCTGAGAACTTGACTCATCTTGCTTTGTTTTAGTTTGTATTTGGACATTTGTTTGACTCTAGCCCTCCGTCCTGCACCTCCCTCCACCCACCCGATCTAGTCTGTCTTCTTTGTCTTGCTTTAGGCCGTCTGGAATCCGGCCTTAAGGAGGGGGTTCTGTCATGATTTTAGGTTCTGTCTTAGTTTTGAATTATGGAATAGTTTGAGTTTTGTTGTGGTTTGATTTTGTTCTTTGTTTTATACTATCTGTTAGGGTTCTGTAAGCTTTTAGCTCAGTTCTGTTCACCTGCCAGCTCACCTCCCTGTTTTTGCCCTATTAGCTTGTCACTCCCCTGTCAGCAGTCACCAACCTATCAGTTCAGTTCTCTGTCAGTCACTTCCCTGCCTCTGATTAGTTCCAGCTGTTTCCCTGTAATTAGTTTTCACTCCATTTCACCTGTGCACTTCACTATATAGTTCTGCCTCAGTCTTTAGTTCTCCGCCAGATCATTAACGAGCCTTCGGTGAGTTTTGTCCAGCGTTCTTATTCTGATAACCTGTTGATATTACCCGGATTGCCTTTTTGATTCTGAGCCAGCCTGTTCCCTGATCTGTTTTTCCTGCCCTGTCTGACTGATTTACCGGTTTACCGACCTGATTCTGTCCCATGGTTATCCGAGCTTGCTTTTGCCCTGTCTGTACCTCTGCCTATTTTGGACTGCCTTTTGTGTACCGGATTTTGGACTGCCATTTTGACCATTGAGCCTTGCCTGTCCCTGTTTTATTATTAAATCCTGTTTTTTGCCTTCACCTCGCTTGTTTGGTTTGAATACTGGGTTTGCCTGATTCACGTTCATAACATAATCACGCCTTTAAGGTTGTTTCATACTCCGCAGGAAGTGACAAACTTGTTCAGCTGCAAGAACTAAATGATATCCACCTGCAGTTAAATACACCTGTCATCACAACATCGTCCAGTTCCTACACTCTTCACCTCACTAACAACACCTCTCTATTCATTCAGGCTAACTAGGTGTTTCTAGATAGCTCTGTATTTGAAAAATATTAAAGCTAGTTTATTTTCTCTTTTTGGGTTTAGCAACTGCTGCCTCTGAGGGTCCGCCCATGGAGTGCCAATGTCAGTTTTTATTTTTATTTTTTTCGAACACAGATTTTTTTGTCTCATCATGACATGAGCAATACGGCTTGGCAAAAGTCTTCAGTTCAACCCTGTCCCCAGGGTGTGGCTTCTTACATGACAAGGGCAAACACAAAGTTTGTCCAATGTGCCTTTGTGTTGTCCACACCAGAAGAGTATTGACTGAGTATGAGGCGTGTGCATATTGTCGCCTGCTTTAGCGTTCCACCTTGGAAATGCGGTTCAAGTTCATTGAGAAAGTGCTGGGACAGATCATTGTCTCAAAGAGAGACCCCCTGCTCAGAGTCAAGGCACCCAGTACCGTCAGAGTTTCGGCGCATGTTGCTGGGCCAACTATTTGGATTACGTGAAGGGGTTAACCGAGACTGAGTAGCAACACTTGGAGGATGCCATCCATGGCAACCACAAGTTCAAGAATCAAGAATCTTTATTGTGATTATGTGTTTCCTTAATGACATTTCTGAGTCAAACACCATCTAAGAACGCACACATATCACACAACACACAGACAGAACAAGACGTTATCTTTCCAAACCTTTTTTTTTCCTTAAATCGGTTGACTGCACTGACCAACAACACTTCACAAGAAGCTTATAGTCCAGGAGAGGTCAGAGGAAATGTGAAGACACTTTATCAAGAAAAGTCAAGAAACTTTATGCTGTCCGCATGCTCCACCACCTCCTCTGTACGCAGAGATGAGCATTCAGTCTTCCTGGAGCTCCTGTAGTCCAGGATCTCTTTGGTCTTGTTGGTGTTCAAGATTGGGTTGTTCACCACTGTGTCAGATTGTGCACCTCCTCTCTGTAGTGGGCCTCATCATTGTTGGATATGAGACCCACCACGGAGATGTTGTCCACAAACTTCACAACCACGTTTGTTGGGTGGACAGCAGAGCTGACGTGGGTGAAGAGGGTGAAGACAACAGGGCTGAGGGCACAACGCTGCAGCGTTCCAGTGTTGAGGATCAGTGGGGTAGATGTGTGTCTCCCTATCCTCACCACCTGCCTGTTGGTGAGGAAGTCATTGATGCAGGAGCAAAGCGATGGATATAACCCCGGGTTGTGCAGCCTCAGGGCTAGCATGTCTGGGAGCACAATATTGAAGGCTGAGCTGATGTCCACCAATAATATTCTAATATACGCCAACAAGACAGCATCCTCTGTGGAGCGATTATGAGAAAAGATCTTGATATTACGAGAAAATATGTTGTGAAATCAGGATCTCGTAGATCTTATAATTATGAGAAAAGTTAAGGACAGTTATTGCTGACCTAGGCCGGCAGTAAAGGAATCGGATTTTATATGCTTTTATTTCCTCTTCTTAGGTATGAGGCACTGGGAAATATTGAGTTTACTTAATGTGGATGGCATTAAAATTAGAATGTCAACATTGCACAGATAGCTTAAGTTACTCTGACCTGGTGGAAGTCTCTCTCTTCCTGCAGGAGCAATTAAAACAGTACGGGATGCTTCATGGCTATAAATAAATGCAAATGTTCCCTTTCCAGGTATCTCTTGATTACCAGATGTGGATTCTGTAATGACATCTTTTCTCATAATTACCAGATCAGAATCTGGTAATTATCAGATAAGGTTTCTATTTCTTTCTTTGGTGAATGCAATGCACTTCCATAATAACCAGAGTAAATTCAAAACATACTTTTCACACCATGATTTAATTTGTTAAGGAAAAAAGCTTAGGATTTTTGTTCCATACACTCAGCTATGCAGAATGGTTTTAATTCCACTACATTTCAGGGCTTTCTATGATATGAACAGTCACATCATTTAGCCTCAGGCCTTGACTAAGCCACTCCAAAAACTTCATTTAAGTAAGTGGACTTACTTGTGCGTCTCAGATCACCCGAATGCGCTCATGCCTCACCTGAGGCATATGGTGAGTGGACTGAATTTAGGTAGTGTTTTAGATGTTGTACTTTTGTGACCTCTTGGATGAGTTGTCACAGTGGCGATCTTGAAGTCACTTTGGCAGGCCATCCAGTTCTATAAAGGTTCTACACTGTTGTATGTTTTCTCCATTAATGTATATTGCCTCTCGTTGTTTGTTCCCTAGAGTCCTAAAGCCTTAGAAATCACCATGTAACCACTTTCCACACTGATCGTATCAAGGAACTTGTTTGACATCTGATTCTGAATTTCTTTAGATTGGGGTGTGATTAGTTGCCTTTTGAGATCTTTTATCCTACTTGATGTTGTCAGACAGGTTATGTTAAAGTGTGACAAAATAAAGTATAACAGAGGAACTGTTAGGAACTGTTAGGAGGCAAGTATTTTCTGGGGTGGCTGTATGTTGGCCGGGCTTAAGTACCAAACAAAATACAGCACTGATTTAAAGGTGGTCAGGCAATTATTACATTAGGTTAGTGTTTTTGTTGGTGTTTAAAAGGAACCAATAAGTGTAATCAAAGCCAACTGGGGCATCTGAATCTGTCAGGTCTTAGGGCTATCTGAGGGTATAATGGAACTGTGGAATTGCCAGATTATTCAATCGATTTAAAGACATGTTATTCTTCTGGATTTTTCAGAAATAATTAAAAAGGCTGATCTAAGGGAACAGAAACCCCAGGCATTCTTATTATAGATATGTTGATGGTCTTTAAAAAAAAACATGTCAAGACTACATGTAAACAACAAGGAAAAGTGATTATTTTTGGGTTTTAAAGAGGAAACCACATAAGCAAAGCTGTATTTATATATGTTTCCCTTAGAAGAATGTCTTCTCTCATTTTACCAGTGAGGCTTTTTTCACACCTCAATTACCTAAAATTAAGTTTCTGTTGTATGTAAAAAGAAAACAAATACATATTGAGTGTAAAGTGTGTCTGTCTGGAGACAAATGTCTACGGTTTGTGTCATTTTTCATGCCTGGTATACATTTAAAAACAATTTATTGAAGCAGTAGCAAGCCAACGTGGCCTTTCTGAGACTCTCTGCAGACATCGGTAAACCAAATAAAAAGTGTGGGATTAAAAACTACACCCCTAAGAGTCTTTCATTTAACACATTAATTGTGCTTCTGACAGTGCATATTTACATATTTGAGTGCAACAAGTTTTAAATGTTCTGCTGTTTGAAGATTTTTTTACAGCTGACCTCAATGCTTCTAAACATTAAAAATGCAAAGGAAGCATTCTGTTTTATTTCAGTTCTCCAACCTTTTTTATTCAACTGAGGATTAAACTATTTGACTTCTGTCTGTAGTCTGTTTTACATAAATAAAAAGGCCTTATAAGGTCAAAAAAAGCGTCATGTCCTTTAAAGTAATGGGTCCTAGTCATCAATTTTTTTTATCTTTTAGGATTTGATCTGCCTTGATTGGATGGACATTTAATGATTTAGGACTTTTTTGATTGACCCATCTTATAGGTTCCAACATCAATTTTGGGGTGTTGTAAAAAGATTAAAGAATATAAGCATTCGGGGGGAAAGTAAAGTTCAAAAGTCTGAGGCCATGAATAATAATGAGACAAATTTGAAAAGAGTGCTGTGCTTTTCAATTCAATTTAATTCAATTTTATTTATATAGCGCCAATTCATGAAACATGTCATTCCAAGGCACTTTACAAAGTCAAATTCAATCATATTATACAGATTGGGTCAGATTATACAGATTGGTCAAAAATTTCCTATATAAGGGAACCAATTGATTGCATCAATTTCCCGACAAGCAGCATTCACTCCTGGAGAAGCGTAGAGCCACAGGGAGAGTCGTCTGCATTGTCCATGGCTTTGCAGCAATCCCTCATACTGAGCAAGCATGAAGCGACAGTGGAAAGAAAAACTCCCCATTAACGGGAAGGAAAAACCTCCAGCAGAACCGGGCTCAGTATGAACGGTCATCTGCCTCGACCGACTGGGGGTTACAGAAGACAGAGCAGAGACACAACAAGAGAGACAAAAAAGCACAGAAGCACACATTGATCCAGTTATCTGTTCTACATTAGATGGTAATAGCGGGTGATCTGTCCTCCCTGGATGATGTCACAGCTAACAGAACGCCAGACCATGTGTACCTACTGTGAGGAAAAAAGAGAGAGAGCAAAAAGTTAAAAGCTGAAATGACAACAGTCATTTCAATGCAATGCAATGCAAAACTGGAGAACAGTAGAAATCAGTAGAGTGAGAAAAATAGACCCTGATGTCCTCCAGTAGCCTAAGCCTATAGCAGCATAACTATAGAGGTAGCTCGGGGTAACATGAGCCACTCTAGTTATAAGCTTTGTCAAAAAGGAAGGTTTTAAGATTAGTCTTAAAAGTAGACAGGGTGTCTGCCTCACGGACCAAAACTGGGAGTTGGTTCCACAGGAGAGGAGCCTGATAGCTAAAGGATCTGCCTCCCATTCTACTTTTAGAGACTCTAGGAACCACCAGCAGACCTGCAGTCTGAGGGCGAAGTGCTCTGTTAGGAACATATGGGGTAATCAGAGCTCTGATATATGATGGAGCTTGATTATTAAGGGCTTTATACGTTAGAAGAAGAATTTTAAATTCTATTCTTGATTTAACAGGAAGCCAATGAAGGGAAGCTAAAATTGGAGAAATATGATCCCTCTTGTTGATTTTCATCAGAACTCTTGCTGCAGCATTTTGGATCAGCTGAAGACTTTGAACTGCATTTTGTGGACTTCCTGATAGTAAAGAATTACAATAGTCCAGCCTTGAAATAACAAATGCATGGACTAGTTTTTCAGCATCACCCCTGGACAGAATGTTTCTAATTTTGGCAATATTCCTGAGGTGAAAAAAGGAAACTTTGGGAACCTGTTTAATATGGGATTTAAATGACATGTCTTGGTCAAAAATAACACCAAGATTTCTTACTTTATTACCAGAGGCCAAGTTAAGTGGTTTTAAGTGATTGATTAAGAAGTTAATTTTTTGAGGACTCTGGTCCAAAGTTTACAACTTCTGTCTTCTCAGAATTTAAGTGCAGAAAAATTTAAAGTCATCCAGCTTTTGATGTCATCAAGACATGACTGCAGTTGAAGTAATTGATTGGATTCATCAGGATTTATGGATAAATATAGCTGAGTGTCATCAGCATAACAGTGGAAATTAATCTCATGCTGTCTGATAATTTTGCCAATCGGAAGCATATATATAGTAAAGAGAATTGGTCCAAGGACTGAACCCTGTGGTACTCCACAAGTGACCCTAGAGTTTGAAGAAGATTTATTATTAACATGAACAAACTGGAATCTGTCCAATAGATAAGATTTAAACCAGCCTAATGCTTTCCCCTTAATCCCTACAGTATGCTCAAGTCTTTGTAGGAGAATATTGTTATCAACTGTATCAAATGCAGCACTGAGATCTAACAGGACAAGTACAGACACAAGTCCATTATCTGAGGCCATGAGAATATCATTAGTGACCTTCACCAGAGCTGTTTCAGTGCTATGATGAGCTCTAAAGCCTGACTCAAACTCCTCAAGTAGGTAATTACTTTGTAAATGTTCACAAAGTTGATTAGCAACTACTTTCTCAAGAATTTTAGATAAGAAAAGAAGATTAGATATAGGTCTGTAATTTACTAACTCATCTTGATCAAGAGATGGTTTCTTAAGTAAAGGTTTAATAACAGCTACTTTAAAAGCCTGTGGTAAATATCCATTTAGTAAGGATAGATTAATAATGTCTAAAATAGTGTCACTGATCAAAGGGAATCCCAACTTGGTTGGGATTGGGTCTAACATACAGGTAGAAGGTTTAGATAAAGCTAAAATTTTAGATAGCTCAGAAAGCTCTACTGCTTCTAAACAGTTCAGACACTGCGCAGGTTCTAAAGATTCCTCCAACACTGCCTCACTTACTGAGGACAAGGTAATCATGTTTGGGAGGATGCCACTTATTTTATTTTTAATGGAATCAATTTTATTTATGAAGAATCCCATAAAGTCATTACTGCTAAGAGCAAAGGGAATGGATGGATCAACAGAGCTGTGACTCTGAGTAAGTTTGGCAACTGTACTGAAGAGAAATCTAGCATTATTTTTATTCTCCTCAATTAATGATGAAAGATATGCTGCTCTAACTCTGCGAAGGGTCTTGTTATACAACAATAGACTGTCCCTCTAGATTAGGTAGGATTCCTCTTGGTGTGTAGAGCGCCATTTTCTCTCCAATTTCCTAACATTGTGCTTCAAGGAACGCAGCTCTGAATTAAACCAGGGAGCCAGCTTCCTGTGACCAGGAAGTTTTGTATTTAGCCATCCTTTCACTGCAGTTAGCTTCAAGCTTTTTAATTAAGTGAGTATCTACTAGCTTTGGACAGCTAGCTTTTTAGCTAGTTCATCTTTGTAAAATAGATCAAGCAACATCAAACTGGGGAGACTTTTGAGCATCCATAAACAGAAATTTTCAAGTCTGAAGTCCTTTCTACCAGAGTTCTTTTGTATTTAGCTCCATCCATCCCCCTGCCCCTGTTGAACAAAAGCATCCCCCCTACACAATTTCTTTTTTTCTTTTTTCTTTTTGTCAAACTGGAAACCGTAATCCTCTGGTTTCCTTTCCAAAATGGCCGAATCTGTTGCGTGTCAAATAGCTGTCCTGTCAACAGATTCTCTCAACTGAGACTTGGACGTCTACCAGAGTTACCATGACCCTGCTTCTCTGTTCAATCCCCTCCTTACTAGGGCTGTTAGTTTAAGTGAACTGGCATGTCTTGGTAGATCTGCAGTTGTGCCATCCTCTTTCCATTTTCAGATGATGGGTTGGACTTTGCTCTGTGAGATGTTCAAAGCCTGGGATACTGTTTTATAACCTAATGCAGAATTAAGCTTCTCCGCAACTTTATCCCTGACCCGTCCACTCTGTTCTTTGGTCTCCATGAGGCTGTTTGTTCACAGCTGGATTTAGGTTATATATTTACTAATTAGGTAGTGTTTTAACGATATTGGTTGAAATGTATTTTACATTGAGCTTTCGGAGTAAAGAGGGTAAATGGAACTGCAAATAAGCTTCCAATTATTCCATAGCTCAATCACTGCCGGCTAAAAGTTTTCAAACAAATATACCGCGGACTCCCCATGAGAGCACCTGGTGTTTCTGACTGCAATGGAGCCCAAATGGATGAGCAATGTAAGTGTTTAAGCACCCAGACTCGACACTGCAGATCTACTTTATCTGTGTTTCTGACTGCAAGCACACAGCTTCCCATATGGGACTGGAACCCATTTCATGCATTGGGATGTAAAGACCAAGACTAAAAAAGTACAAGTCAAAAACATAGGTGGTAATTACTTTCACAACTTTATTGAACATAAGAATTCATTTCAAGATTGCAACAACAGAATTTATTATGTTGTGCAAACAACTCACATGAAATCTTGTTTCAAGTTGTATTTTTTTTAATTGGCTTTCATTTTAGCAGAGGGTGGTTGACCTGAGGTCTCAGACCTCAATATGCTGAAGGTAAAGAGGGATAATCAGGTATTTTTAGTGCTCAGCTCTGCAGGAGACCAAAAATAGATGACCACCCACTTCCAAGTTGGCATTCACTAAAATCTTTACAAGGTTTTGCATCCTATGTTCCAGGAATAGTGTTTTTTTATTACCAAAGCCTAATGAGCACAATGCTTTGGATGTTTGTCTCTGATTTAAATAGAAAAACTTTTTCAACCAGAGTTTACATTTTCCACAACCAAACCTTCTGCTATGATTTCAGGTCATTAAATCTAGCTGTAGCTTTAAAAAGAGCTCTAAGCCACAGGATTTAGGTTCAAATTACTACGCAATGCATACATGCTTGCTCTGAGTCAGGGAAGAACACCCTCTATTACATTAAGGAAAACAGCTGCACTCAGTTTAGCTTCCTCGGCCATCCAGTCTTTTGAAATCTTGTGCAACATGGGTTTTTTTTCTGTCATCCTCCTCTAGTTGTTTTCCTCCTGGATGTTGTCTTCATCTGGCCAAGATCACATCCCCTGCCAGTCATGCTTCCAGTGGAGCATGGCGGCCCTCAAAGCTGCCGGCTGAGCTTTTGCGCCTGCCGCTCCTTCGCATTGAAGGCGTACTTCGTGTCCTGCAGCTGTTCTATGATCTCCTTGGCCTCCTTCATCTCCACGGTGAGCTGGTTGTACTTCTCAACCAGCTCCTGGTTTTCTCGTCGGAGCTCCACCACCAGCTGGCTCAGCTCCTCGCTCTGCTTCCCGCAGTGCTGCTTCAGCTGCTCCATCTCCGAGAGCGTCTCCTCCATGCGCTTCACCAGGCTTTCCAGCTTTTCCTTCGACATCTCGGGATCTCTTATTCACCTATGGAGGCTTTGTTTTTTTTATCGTTTTCACGCAGACTTTACTCAGTGTGCTCTGAGGTGTCTGAGCTTGATCCTTGTCTGCAGTGATTGGTAAAATCTAATCCTCGGCGCAGGTTGGCTGCACATCTCATGTGGAACAGACGTCCCTCCCTGCTCAGTAATCCCCTTAGCAGACTTATCCCTGGAAACCTGTAACGCACATAAGAGTTACACACAGCGACAGCATCTCCCGCCTAAGTCCACCCCATACAGAGGATGAAAGTGATGGACAGATTACTTCGGTTCACTAGTCTCAAACAAGCTTAAAGGCCTTCAAAGAAATGTGACGTCTACTGAAAAATCCCCCTCCTCCCATTGTTTTCATCGACCTTACTTCTTTCACATGTATAGTTTGTATAGCGTAACAAACTTCAGTGTTTGGTGGTCGGAGTTTATATGATGGACCGACGCAAAGCAGCTTTTCGGGAGGAAAAACATACAAATAAAGTATTTTTTTACGATCTCTTCTGTAATTCATATTCAAGAGATTGAGTGGCTCGGTCAAAGTCCCTGTGCCTAAATCTGATAAAAATCTGTGGCTAGATTAGCAAACTGATGTTTAGAGGTGCTAGATGTGCATAGCTGGTGGGAACAAACCCCCAGGAGTTTTGCAGTGGTCACTGAAGTGAATGGGGTTTCCACAAAGGACTGGCCAAGGGACTGAACACAGATGCACGTCTGACTTTTCGGATTTTTATTTACGAAAAATGTTCACAACCATGTATCATTTCCCTTGTACTTGACAGTTATCCACTTCTTTTTGCCGGCCTCTTAGATAACGTCCCAACACAATACAGCAACGCTTGTTGTAATGCAGGGGCGTCCAGATGTTTTGTCACGTGTTGTTGATTCAAAATCACATTGTGAACTGTGTCTCCAGAGGTAGAGTAGTCATCAAGGTGGTCGCCCAGTTGGCAAATTCTTTTGTCTAGTCTCAGAAATAAGAACTGGACTTGGGTCTGTCTTTCTTTGAAAACACTTGTTGTATTTATCCAGTTTTGATAAATGATTAAAAAGGAGATTTTGGTGCACCAAAGTCTGCATTTGAGTAAAAGTCATCAGATAGATGTGGTCTTTTTACCAGGAAATTAAAGAGATTGTAAAAAAAAAAAAAAAAAAAGGAAGTGTGGCTATGAAAAGATGAATACTTTGTGTTGTACTTAACATTTTCAATTGTAAGAAGATTTGGCCTGGTCTGTAATATTTTTGCCCTTATTGAAAAACAAAAGGTCTCCATCTGCATCAACCACCACATCATTCTTAAATTGCAGTACGGAGGGGCTGCACATGGCCACCGGGCCACACCCTGGACATCTCTGTTGTGATGTAAAAACATTCAAGGGATATGACTATGTTTACAAGATACTATAAGATGAAGTGTAAGTATGTTTTTTTTATTAATAAGGTTCTGCAAATTCATCCACCCGGGAACGCTTTCAAAAATATTGTGTGACCCTATCTGGACGAAGGCCCACTGCTCCCATCAGCCAATTGGCACCAGGAGATGGAGAGGGAGGAATGTCGGGGTGCCAAATTATCAAGGAATTCCCACAATGTCCCCCATCTTCTGCTTAGCATCAGTAACTGGGGGAGGAGCTCTTTGATCATCAGTCACTGCATTTCATAACTATGTGACAACTGTATTATAACCGCCTCCAAGGTGTTAATCTAGGACACGTCCTGACCTCTAACCTCTGTGCAAAGGAGAAAAAGAAATCCACAAACGAAACAGAATTAAAGCCAAATAAAATTCACTCACCAGCCACTGGATGAGGCACATCCTGTCAGAACGAGGTTGGAGATCTCGGTACCTGTGAGGAAAAGTGAGAATGAAGTGGTTCAAACAGCAATTCAGGCGCAAGGTCATTTAATCGTTTAAAAACAGCATCAGTATTTTAAAATCTACTCTTTGATGTTGTGGGGATATCTTCGTGTTCCAGTTAGAGGACAGGTAGCTGCATTTTTGCACTAGTAGTAGAGGCGGTAGTGAGCAGTCAGGACAACTAGTGATAATTGCCTCATGGTGGTCTGCAACCCTGGCTTCAGTGCAGAAATCTGCCCTGAGTGTAAAAAGCTTTTTTTTAGCAAAATAGTTCATTTGTTTCTGGAAATTATAAGCCGAGTCCATCAAGAAACCTAAGTTGGTCACGGACTGTTCCACTATGGATGTGTCAGAGATGCTGTTAGAGTTGAACATGACAACCTGTTTTCTTTTCATTGAAATGAAGATTTTGAGCCATCTACACCTGTGTGTCACCGTTTGGTGGAGCTTATCGGCTTCAGGGTTCGACGGATTGTGTCAAGAGGTCGTAACCTGTATACCTTGGTGGGAACAAGCGGTTATCAGAACAACTCCTGCCTTTGTCATCTAAAACCAGCCCGCCCATTCACCTTTGACCTCTAGCATCGACCAGGCATTTTTACCCACACGAATGCCTTTCACTGAAGTTTTCTTTTTCTAAAGCGTTTTCTTTTTTGTTTCCATAGAGATGGTTTTGTATGGAAATCCCAGCAAATCAGCAGTTTTTGAAACGCTCAGACTAGTCCATCTCACACAATCAATCGCCCTTGTTTCCCTTCCTGAAGTTTTGAACTTCAGCAAGTCGCCTTCATTCACTCTAAATTTCTAAGTGTATGAAGTTTCTGCCATGTGATTGGCTAATTTAGGGATGGGCACTTAGCATTGCGTTTATTGCTGTAGTGTAAAATTTCTTATAAGCGTTTTGCCTTATAATGGCTACAAATTCCAATGAGCGGTTGGAATAGTTACTTTTGTACCACTGCTGGTTCCACAAGAACCTCCATAAGCAATAAAAAAAAAGAGAAACTGTGGTTAAATAATGTTACTCTGTGCAGTTTAGTGATTAAAATCAGACGTCTTTATGTAACTGTTATTATAAAGAAGCTTGTTTCAAAATGTTTGAGTGCAGTAACATGCAGTTACAGCAATAGTTATCCAGAAAAGACAACAAAGAAGTTATTATTCAAAGAAGTCATCACAATAAATACCAAAAAATACTGTTACAAAATGTAAAGTCCATTTTCCCAAATCTAAGTGGATTTATGTCAACCTGCAATTGCACTGGTGTCTAAAAAAAAAAGTGGGCAGTGAGTATGTTTAAGCAGCTGACATTAGGCATGAGTGTCGTGGGATTCTTATCCTACAGTCACTATGGCCTCACGCCACTCGGACATAGTGTGTGATTACTTTCCATCTATGTGATCTCTGCTCTGTTTCTCAATAAAAGTGCTGGAACTTCATCACCACGTCTCCTTATTCAGTAACTCTGGGAAGTCAGTTATTTAGAATTCTCTCCACAATGAGCTATTAGTCTCAGGGTATGCCAAGGTTTAAAAAATATACATTTTTTAAATTAAATTTTAAAAAAAAAATCTTTTGAGAATACAGGCACAGTGCCATAAAGCAACACAGCCCCGCCCCACCATCACTACACATTTTGTCTTACTGCCAATCAGCTGCCTGCAAGATCGGCTAATTACAGTTTCCTTTTCGATTAGAAGTAACATTTCCAATAATAAAGAATATAAGATTGCTGCTGCCCATCACTTAGTTAAAGCTCTTTTTTTATTGTAGTTGGGTAACTGCAGGCTGGTGACCTAGTAAGCCTAATGAATTAACCAGTAAATATTAACTGGTTTTATTGGTTATTCTAAGAGATTAACAAGAAAATGGTGTAACACCCAGTGCAAAGAGCATTTAGCAATAATCTATTGCTAAACTGAACAGGGGTATAGTGTAGATTTTGTATTTAGCCTGTAAATCAAAATTAAATAGTTTAAAATGATAAAATAAGTGGATGAAAAAGTGGAGTTTTCTCCACTCAAGGTTATTGTACCGGGAGGCTCTTGAACCGGCCGTTAACAGCTCCCATTTAAAACCCTTCACAGCGTTATAAACTGCACACAGGTGGCTTTAAAACATTTTATTGATTTACGTTTCGTTTTTTTAAATCAACACCTTTTGTTTTTGTCATTAGAAATATTGCCCCTGCACAACGCGTAAAAAAAAGAGCAAGTGTAAAAAAATTTCAATGTTTCACTGTTTATTAAAAAACAAAACAAAAAAAAGAACAAAATCGGAATAACCTTGCATAACACACATATGTATGTGAAGGAACCAAAAGTAAGCCAGTCACCCAACAGTTTCCCTATAACAAAAGAGGGGAATAAAAGCTGTCCCAGAACAAAAGTTACTCTATTGTTCCCTCTGTGGTTCTTCACGAGCACAAAACTTGAGTGCAAAAAAAAAAAAAAAACAGTCAGTGCAGCAAGTCCTCCTTTGTATCCAAAATTAATTATTTTATTCACACTGCTTGTTCTTCTTTAAACCAGACTCCATCTTTTAGGTTGGGTTTGTTTGCCTTTTACCTTTTCTTGTGGCCAAAACAGCTTATAGCAGGATGAGGAAATTGTGACGTTTTCCCAAACATCTTTCCAAACTCAAGGATCACATTCTCTCATTTAAGCAGCGCCCGACGCTGGATGCTTGCATACAATTTCAAATATCTAAACACTTGAAACGGGGTCTCAAACACGTTCTTTTCAGCACAATAAAAGAGAAAAACGAGTCCCAGCAGCATCTGTGTGATGCGGTAAGTTCAGTGTCGGATGTAGCATAGTTCCAAACAGCACCAGGCGAGCGTCATGAGGGCAGCTGTAGCCTAAAGGTTTAGAGTTTGTGACCAAATAATCACAGGTTACAATCCCTGGACAGACTGGGGGAAAGAAATGAGTTAAACAAACAAAGCACATGTTTGTCACACAGTCATAACAAGAACAACTACTGAAATGCCCTTGAGCAAGGCACTGAACCCTCACATTGCTTCAGCGGGATTGCTCGGTGGCTGACGTTTCTCGCCACGGTGTGGCCTCGCCTCCAGCTGTGAATTCTCGAATGTGAAGGCGGAAAACGCGGTGAAGTCTCCCAATTCAACTCGGAACGCAACTCGGTGAGGAAAAACATCCCACCTTCATCCTCAGAGAGGGAGAGTGTTGTTCAGACGAGTATTTATCTTCGTGTGTGAAAATCAGTCAGGTTTGAATTTTGTTTCTGCAGAAACGAAACTAATAAAAACGTAATAACTATTTACCACTCTTTAGCAGCAGTGAGCAAAGCACGTGCCGACATCGTACACATTCAAACAAGACGTTTCTATCTATTAGCAGTGTCACCATCGGACTGTCCGTTACCGTAATCAAGGCGCGATATGGGTTAGAGCTGCAGTTGTAATGAAAATGGACCAGAGAGGAATTTTTGCGATAATCTTTAAAGGAAGATAGAAGAGAATACCCCCCACTTCTGAACAGCTACCATGTAGGTGACCCTGAAGAAGGCATCTGCTGTAAAGCCCCTTTCAGATGGGACTGTGGCTGATAGAGGTGTGTAGATGGAAACACAAGAGCCTCCCGGCCTAAATAGGGATCAAACATTCCCACTTAGTCTGTGCCTGAGACCGCTGGTTGCCGGACAGACTGAAGACCAGGTCTCCTCTTGGTGAAAAACGTCACTTCTTGGTTTAAAAGGGAGATAAAACATTTAAGATCTGCCGTTTTGGAGAATACTGTATCTCAGTGCCAGAAATGAAGGCAGAGTGAAAACAGCTGGCGTTCCAGCATCATGTTTTTAAAGAGGGTGTTTTGGGGGGTGGGGTTGCATTGTTCGTTGTTCTCCTGGCCACAAAGGGAGTGCTCTCGTGCTGTTGGCCAGGGGGGCTGTGGCTGTGGGCGATGGTTGCCTGGACTGTGGGGGGGTAGGGGGGGTTGTCCTGCTAAATGTAGAACTGGTGTAGCGCCAGCTGGTCCATGAAGGGCCGCACCAAGTTATCTGTTGCGAAGTAGAAGACGAGGCCGAAAAAGATGGAGATAGGCAGAGCGGGGAGAGCCTTCCTGAAGATGGCGAGCAGGAGGAGGGTCAGACACAGGCCCTGCAGGGGAGGAAGAGACAAAAAGAGCACACTGAGTGATCACGATTCAAACAAATCCATCTCTGCAGGGAAAGATGGTTAAACCATGAAGTGGTTTGCATAAAATGAGGATAGATATTGTGCTGAGAGACAGAGAGGAGGCTGTGGTGGCTTGTGCTTGACAAGTAAATAAGTAGCCGGTCACTCACGATGAGGATGGCTACGAAGCAGGCGAGCGTGGTGTTCCAGTCACCACTGGCTGTGGCCGAGGCCTTCCCCACCAGCATGCTGTAGAAGATGAAGTCTCCGAGCCCCAGCTTGACGCCCCCTGAGAACACAGGAGGTCGCCACATTTAGGGTGTAGTCAATTCAAACCGCTCCAGTTAGCCCAACACCCTCCAGCTTTTCACAGCTGTAATTACTATAAAAATAAGAGCGCCGACCCCATATTTAGTGAAGATTTAAGTTAGAAAGAGCGCAGGCTGTCCAACTGGTAAGGACACGTAAACCTAGCAATTGCCAAAAATGATCACTTCCTAATCTGTTTCGACTGAAAAAAGAAAACTGCGGCATTCGCGCACGCCGCAATTTCACGGAAAGAGGAACACAGAGAAGCATTCCAGAAATGGTTTATATGTCTGCAGAGAACTGAGCTGAGGCAAGTAAGCAGAGAAGAATCTTTGATTTAACAGGTTTAAATTACAAAGTTCGTGTTCATATTAAAGCTCGGGAAGTAAGCCAAAGAACTCATAATGTACCATTACAGCTGTTTACAAACATAAGTGTTCCCATATTTGAACATTTTCCCTTTTGAAAGGGGCGAGCACCTAATGTTCACCTCTGTTAAACACTTTGAACAGCCATGTGTCTGAGTCATGCTTTAGAAATACACCTGCCTTGGTTTCCATTGCCATAATACACAGGTTGGGGAAATATTAAAGGAAAGAAACTGAAAAAAGTTACTCTAAGTCATATGAGGACATGATGAAATGAAGGTTTCGTTTGTCATCATTTAACAAGTTTTATTGTTTTTAGCTATAAACCATTTGTACAAAAGTGAAGTTATCTTAAAGGAAGATGCGCTGAAGTAGCTCAGTGTCTCTTGAGCTGTTTTTTTTTTCTTTTCATATGCTACACTCGGATAACTAAAAACATGTAACCACTGATTTAATGTTTGAATAAACAAGATAAAAACAAAATAAATGAAATGCATAAAAAAACCACAGTGGCCTCAAAATTAAAAAGTAATTGCTAGTCCGCTGTCGATCTAGGAATCAAAGCCTTGGCATTATTCATCTAATGCTGTGGGCACATTTAGGGCGTCTAAATAGCTCACACCAAATATAAAGTTTGCCTTCATGCTGATGATATACAACCGTTTTAACCAATCCTTGGTTTATAGTGAAATTACTGTGATTAGTCCCTGGAAATGGACTGGAATATCCAACTAGTGGGAATTCCATCAGGTCAGAGCATGGAGAGCTCAAAGATATGCTAAATGCTTTAGCTTTTAGATCTTAAAGGTCATGGCACTACAACCAAAAGAATAAATGAAGCATGGCTCGGTTCTGTATCTAAAAAAACATAAAACAGTAAGGCTTCGGTTTCAAAAGTTACATCAAAACACACAAGACTGCAGGAACAGTCTCCTTCATGCCCGGTACACGCTGTGTGGTTTTGGACCGTCGCAGACGAAAGACCAAGACTGAAAGGAAATCGTGGAGAAATCTTTGGTCGTGGCTTAAAATCTGCGGCTTTACGTCGCACAGTAAGACAGACTCTAGGACGGCCGTTGTTAGCGTCTTGCCACCAAAAATAACCTGCGATCAATATCTGACAGTGTCACATATTTAGAAAGAATTTCTCACAGTGTGACAGCTGCTACGACCTGCGTCTAATCAGAGCTGTTACGATATGAGAGGCTCCACAGGTTCAGAACAGTGCTGCTTCGCAAATGAAAAAAAAAAAAAACACTTTTGGATTTGTGAATGAATTCTTGCCAGGGACATCCTGTCCTGTCCACTCTAATCAGACAGGTTTGTTTAATCGGGGCAAACACATCGCCACACGGAGCATCGAGGATTGTGAATAGATGCATCTTCATCAGCTGCTTGCATGTCGGATGGCACAACCTGGTGACGGCTTTCGTTATTTTTCTCTTTTTATAGTATCCTGGACCGTGACAGATAAATAATTTGGACCCCAATTCACTGCTTTACATTGTTTTAACCTATTTTTGAATTCACTCTGAAGGTGTGGCGGCTTTTGTTTTGGTGTGGCGGTGCGCCACAATCAAATACATGTAGCGGAAACCATATGTAAATATTCACCTTGCTGATCCATTACGCATCTTATATCCATGATTAAAATATCAAAATGTTCAGTAATTCTGTCTTCGGCACTCACTCTCCTCATCGTCGTCTTCCACAGGGGGGCGGGCCGACGGCATCTGCTGGATCTCCCGTCTGGTCTCCTCAGTAGACTGGAGGGGCCCCAGTCGGTGCTGCTGTTGACTGACCCAGGAAGAGGTGAAGCCCCCATCATCCTGCGAAGGACTTGAGGGGGCTGGAGACTCTACGGCTGTTGTTGAACAATCTTGGGTCAGGTTCACATTTTGGGGGGTAGGGAGCAACACAGCTGGGACTGAGAATTTTCTCTTGACATTTGAATCAATACTCACATTCTTGAGTTGGTTGTTGAACTGATCCTGTTTCTGCTGAGTTCCTCTTCGGCCTGTCAGTGTCTGCCATGTTGACGAGCCATACCATTGTAGCTGGAGAACAAGAAAATGGTGTATTTAAAAAAATAATAAGATGAAGTTTCATGGAAAGTTGAACAAAATAAAAAGTAGAAAATGACATACATCAGAGACTTTTTTTTTTTACTGAAAACTGAACTTAAGGCTCTAAACTTTTAAAAAACATTTAAAAAAAAAGTAATAAAAGTGAAATTTTAGGTCAAAGCAGGGAAAGCTGGGCGATGCTAAAAGCAGGATTTAGTAATGGGTGGATTAGGCAACGTCTGCTAAACCTTTGTGTCTCTTCTCAACGGTCTGATTTTGTCTGTTTCCAGTCTACACTCAAAGAGCTATGCAGCTATGTAAGGAAGCGTGTTTCAACTAGAAAGTAAACACAATGTGTTTCTGTTGCACAATTCTACAGGTTGTGTTTTATTAAACACATTTGTTACTTCAAGGCTGGACTATTGTAATTCTTTACTATCAGGAAGTCCACAAAATGCAGTTCAAAGTCTTCAGCTGATCCAAAATGCTGCAGCAAGAGTTCTAATGAAAATCAACAAGCGGGATCATATTTCTCCAATTTTAGCTTCCCTTCATTGGCTTCCTGTTAAATCAAGAATAGAATTTAAAATTCTTCTAACGTATAAAGCCCTTAATAATCAAGCTCCATCATATATCAGAGCTCTGATTACCCCGTATGTTCCTAACAGAGCACTTCGCTCTCAGACTGCAGGTCTGCTGGTGGTTCCTAGAGTCTCTAAAAGTAGAACGGGAGGCAGATCCTTTAGCTATCAGGCTCCTCTCCTGTGGAACCAACTCCCAGTTTTGGTCCGTGAGGCAGACACCCTGTCTACTTTAGGCCTTAAAACTTTCCTTTTTGATGAAGCTTCTAGTTAGAGTGGCTTAGGTTATCCTGAGCTACCTCTATAGTTATGCTGCTGGAGGACACCAGGGTCATTTTTCTCACTCTGCTACTGTTCTTCAATTTGCATTGCTTGTTATTTCAATTTTTAACTTTTTGTTCTCTGTCTTCATAGTAGGTACATCTGTTCTAGCATTCTGTTAGTTGTGACATCATCCAGGGAAGACAGATTATCTGCTATTACCAAATAACATAGAAAGGATTCCTGGATCAATGTGTGCTTTTGCGCTTTTAGTGTCTCTGCTCTGTCTTCTGTAACCCCCAGTCGGTCGAGGCAGATGACCGTTCACACTGAGCCTGGTTCTGTTGGAGGTTTTCCTCCCTGTTAAAGGGGAGTTTTCCTCTCCACTGTCACTTCATGCATGCTCATTATGAGGGATTGCTGCAAAGCTATCAACAATACAGACAACTGTCCCCTGTGGCACTAAGCTCTTTCAGGAGGAGTGAATGCTGCTTGTCATGACTCAATGCAATCTACTGGGTTCCCTTAGATAGGAAACTTTTTGATCTGTCTGGATGATTTGATTCAATTTGACTTTGTAAAGTTCCTTCAGATGACATGTGTTGTGAATTGCCGCCATATAAATAAAATCAAATTGAATTCATATTTTAGAATGTAAATGATGTGAAATCATTAAAATATAAACGCTTTTGCCTCTGAAGTTTTTCTTTACCCTTTTCTCCTCTGACTGTGTACCACACTGAATCAATATATTCCCATTGTGAACAGTACTTACTGTTCCCTTATTTGGATGACTGGCAACTGATTTTAACAGCTACTATATTGAACAAACAAGGACCGAATCTTAAAAACTCAGAATTAAAGGCAGGGATTTTAATTAGCATTTTAGGATTTATCAGCCGATGTACAGGATATTCTGACTGCAATATATTTCAGGATTCCAGAAAATCTGGAAAACTATTAAATGTGAAATGATAAAAATATCATTTCACATTTAATAGTTTGCCAGATTTATGATTGAACTTAACTTTGTAAAGTGCCTTGAGATGACATGTTTCATGAATTGGCGCTATATAAATAAAATTGAATTGAATTGAATTGAAATTGAATTTTCTCCATCAGGTTTTAATGACAATAAGCATTTAACTGTTTTTCTTTCTGCCAATCATAATAATACAGTGCCGAGGAAGCCTAGCCTGGTAAATGACAATTTCTCTGTTTTATGTGGCATCTGGAAAAAACTTAAATCAGTTAAAATATAAAATACTTGGTTTACACTTGCAACCGGACTAGATTATGTTAAATACAGACATTTTAAATCAATGTTTGTGATCAGTAACATGTTAATTTCATAAAATAAAAACGGCAATGCCAAACCAAACCAAGTTTAAAAACCTTGGCTCTAGTTTTAAATCCAGACATAAAGGAATATAAAGATAAAAAAAACATAGTGAAAGGATCTTTTTCAGATTTTTCAGCGAGTGAGTGTTTTATCTGTGAGTAAATTTAAAAACCCTTTTGGACAAACCAAAGATAAAGGTTAGCACCTAAATGCAAGTCAACATAGAAAGCATTTTATTATTTCAATAATCCCAGATCTGAATCCATTACCTGAAGGTCGTATTCCATACTATTATACATATTTATCCAGAATCAGAAAGTGATCAAAATACGTTTCACACTTTTCAAGACAATGTAGGAACCCTAATATTCTATTTTGAACAAGCTTACAAATCTTACCCATTATATTGCTTCTCCTGTGTTTATTATTTTCAAAACGTTTGATGACAAAGTGGAAAAAAAGGCTTGAAATCTTTCTCCAACTTACAAGAATAGATGAGAGCTGGAAATATGGGTTCATTTCTCTCCTGGGCCGTCTCTACAAGGATTCTCAGTGGTCCTTTAGGACAGAGCACTGCCAACAGATCTGTGAGAGGAAAGAAGAGAAAAATCAGGCAGGTGATGCTATGCACCAAAGACAGCGTCATAGAAACAGTTTAAATAAAAAACAATAAGGAAATGCAGATTTTCTGCCTGCTACAATCCCAAATGTTCTTCTTTAAAGCCTTCTTCCTATAATTAAAGCAGTTTAACTAGAATCCATGTGCTAAGCACTATTTAGTTACATTTTTTTTTTCTAAATGTGTTAACTCAAAGCAAGAATAATGTACATATACCACATCCGGGAGCCACTATATTAAAACTTGAAATCTCTCCAAGTTGTTAAACAGACGAAGCTTCTTTCTGTTTGATAAAAGTCGAGAAACAGACAAGAAGATTTACCATAAACAGATATGACAGCCAATATGAGCCAGGCGGTCCACTCTGGCAGGTATTTGATGAAAACCAGGGCCATCAGGGCGCTAATCATGATGAGGTAGGCCTGCTGGAGCCGCAGCGGTCCCTTCCAGTGAATACATATCATGCCAACCACGCCGAAATTCCACACTACTATTGCCAGGGTGAAGCAGTCCATGGCCACGTTGTAGGTTTTGAAAACCTCTCTAATGGAGAGAGCAGCAGTAATATGGAAATACCGTTACAATAAGGTGGAGGCAGGTTTTTCCAACATGCAAGCAAACCATTAGCAATAGTGCAAAAATGAATTTAAAGATAGGTTAGCGAGGCTTACTTGAGGTAGATGAAGGAAAAGAAGAAGAGCAAGAGGAGGGAGGAGAGAAACAGCCAGCCCTGGATCACCTGAGAAAGTAAACAGGCAGGTTAATGTGCAGCACTGTCCTAGTAGTCTGGTTAATCTGCACGTTTGCTCTGGTGTTTAACATTAACGCTTGTGTGCGTTTTACCACCTAAACCAAGATGAAGGGAGCGACAGAAAGTTTGGACAAAGTTCTGATTGTGCTCATCTATGGCCTCCGGTCGTCTGGTTTTAGTTTAGGGTTCTTGTAAAAGTTTAACCATGTGTACGTTTTTACAGGACATGCTTTGTTGTAGGTTTACTCACAAATTTATTCCATGCAGTTTTAAGTAAATGTTACATTTCTTTCTAAAATAAAGAAATTATTAAAAATCATCATCGAAATCAGATCGGAAGAGGTGGAAACAAAAAGAGAAAAGAATGGAAAATACCACATCTTCACCCAAGAAGTCTAAAGTTAAAGGTATCTTTCTGAAGTCATTTACCATAGGGCTGATTAAATGTACATTTATCTGATGGGAACAATTTTAATAATATTCATTTAAAACCTATTCAGTGTCCAAGCAAGCTATTAACCAACTCATTAGAAATGTACTAAATGTTATTCTGCGTTTCTCAGATTCAAGTGGCCCAAAGAAAATACAAAACAAGGGTGAACATCGGTCAAGCCTGTGAGCAAAAGGGGCTCAGAAACCACACGGAGGTTGCCACTTTCCTTTTGGACAGGTAAGTTAAATGTTGGCTAATGCTAACCCAAGAACCTGGCAACCAGCTGGCAAACAGTACAACTAAAGGTTGGAATGAGAGCGGGTGAGTGCGCCACCTACTGGCCGGGAGGAGTTAAACTTGTAGCTATCGTCTTTAATATTCCTTCCCATGTATTAATTATTCTTACCAGAAAATACGTGATTCTTGTATACAAATAGCATCATCTGTAGTTTATACTTTAAGGTGTAACTCACCCCAAAAATCAACTTTTTTTGCAGATAAACTGTATTAACTAGACCTTAGGGTGCTACTTTAATGTTACTGTGCATTTTCTTCCATTTTTTGTGAACTTGTTGAACGGTGGCTATTGCTGCTGAATTTTCCTATTCCTATCCAGATGCTGCCTGGTCACTAAGTTTTAACAGGTCGCTTTCCCTCATCCTGACCACCCCACCAAAGAGCCCTGCTTAAAACCCCCACCGCTCATCCTTGCCTCTTGGAGCCGCCCATCAATTGGTGGCATTTTTTGAAACGTGTCTGGGGCTGGGTTATGCCTTTACCTCAGGATGAGTTGCACTTTAAATTGGGAAATTTGTTGTCATTTTTACAGCTTGTCTAAGATATTTTATCCACTTATGGTGCCACCGTATAGCTCACTAGCAACTTTTTTTTAAACTATAACCAAAGAAGCAGAAGTTAAATTGTCCTCCCCACAGGGGAACCCTAAAAATACTTAGTCTTACTGTGTTGCATCTTATTAAGTTTGTAAGTTTGAATGACCTCTGTTAACAAGACAGTGAATAAGTGCAAGAGGGTCTGTTTTGGAGCACAGCTCTGTTCATGTGGAGTTTAATGTGTAATTTTGTCACACTGAACCATAATCAGTTCCAAACTGAGAGGTTCTTTTTGCATAAATAAAAACTATTTAAAAACAAAATTAATTTCTAAAGATGTCAGTGTATTAGCAAAAGGAATTCACACCCTTATCGTATTCATGTTTTATAATGCAACAACCACGGCTTTTCATTTATTTTATGGGGCTTTTATATGATAGAGCGAGAAAAAGTTGTGGGTAACCATGTAATGGAATGAAAATTCTTAAAAAAAAAATCATGTACGTCTATAAAAATGTTTTACGAAGAAGATTTTGAAGAGTGTGGGATATTAGTTTTCAGTCAGCTCTATTCCAATACACCTAAACAAAATCTAGTGAAACCAGTTACCTTCACATGTGATCGGTAAGCCAACACATGCAAAACTGTGTGGTGGAACTATAACACTGCACATCACACTGGACACACCATCCCTATGGTGAAACAGGGTGGAGGCAGCATCATGCTGTTGGGATTATATTCTTCATCACAGATGGAACCTGGTCAAAGTTGGTGGGAAGATAGATGAGACTAAATACCTGGAAATTCAGGAGGGAAATCTGCTAAATATCTGAGACTGGGTGGAGGTTCACCCTAAACAAAGCCTGAGCTGTAACAGAATCCTTTGAATAAAAACCCAGACCTACACTGGACAGGCATAACATTATGACCACCTTTATAGTGTGTTAGTCCCTGTTTTGGCACCAAAACAGCCCTTGCAATCATGAGCTACTTTGTGTTTATGACATAAACCCACAGAAAATACATTAAACTTTGTTGTTGTAACCTGACAAAGTGTAAAAATAAGTTTAATTAGAGTTTGGTTACTATCCCGATTCCCCCCCCCCCCCAACTACCTTCCTTTTTGCAATAACAAATATAAATGGTCACGATAGGAAATAACACTTAGGGGAGTTTAGGGGAACTGTTCTACAGATCTTGGCCATACGTAAGCTTTTGTCCGTACCTTGTAGCAGCGATACTTGTATAACAACACCAGCACCAAAGTCATGACGATGATCACGGTGATCATGATGGTGGCGTTCAGGATGGAGTTGACGGCTCGCTGTGCTACTGTGTCTGTCTCTTCAGGGAATGGTGTGTAGATCCTGGAGTTGATGTTGGAGAGAACCGCTTAAGACTTAATTCCAACAGAAAAGACTAGAAGATAAAACCTCTGCAAATGTGTAGAAATATTTATTTTACTACAATCTGGAGAGAAAAAAAAAAGAAACAGTGGAAGCTGGTCATTTGCTCCAACAGCCACCTTGGTAATGTTTAAATACTTTACTGTCAAACAGATAATATAAAGACAATACATTGCCTCCACCTAGTGGTAACTATGTTCTACTACAAGCCAATCCAACACCGGGGTGAGGAGTTTTAGACCTGGTCAAAGTCCTAAACTAAATCTCTGTTTATCACCACGAGCCCGATAAGGGTCAGAAAACACTCACAGTCTCTGTCCGTCATTCCTGGTGTAGAAGCTGACTGACTTTATCGTTGCCACAACCACCACCATGCACAGCGTCACAGGAACAAAGAGCATGATGACGTGCTTGGCCCCGTATTTAAGCGTCATCTCCTCATCCTCTTCCTCTTCGGCGTCCACCACTCGAGCGGGACGAGCGGTGGGGGGCTGCCCGTTCTGCTCGGGGCCGGTGCCGTTGCCACCTCCGCCGTCACCTCCTCCCCCATCAGGCGCTCCAGCCCCCGAGCCTCCCCTGGACCTCGCTCTCGTCACCGGTGGCTCCTGGGGCTGCTGGCTGGGTTCTGGGGCTGTATTCGCCTGTTGTTGCTCCTTTTGGCACAGAAGAAGAAACTTTGTGATTTTGAGTGGATAATGCATATGCAACACTACAGAGAAAGTACAAAAAAAAAAAAAAAACATGAAAAATAAATTGAAGCAATGAGAGTAGTAGATCAAAGCACAGGAAACAAACTGGAAACAAAATGGAGAGAACAACAAATCACAAATTGTACCATCAGTGCGAAATAATGCAATCACAAAGAAATACTTGAAAGAATATAAAATAAGAGTCAGGATATCCAGCACGACACATATTAGATTTCTTCCTATGGACTCTCACTGCCGTAATGCCTTCACCTGGTGTAGATTATTAGCAGCTGAGCTAACCAAAGCTCACCGAGAGTCTGGGAGACATTGCGTAATGTTAAAAATAAGGGAAAAAAAGATAACCATAATTGAAATCAGTGTCGCAATTTCCTGCGATGACATTTCAATTACATGTGTTTTCTGATACCGCGCTGCCTTACAATTGTTGGTTCTGGGTCAGGCCGGCTTGAGATTCTCACAGCACGACACCATAAAAATTGTAGTAATAAAATCCCATCGCTGTAGTTACAGTAAAGTTTAAAACCCAAACAATACCTGATCTAATGCCTTTAATTTAAAAAAGGAAAAGCAGCAATTATTCCGACTGCATCAAGAACAACACAACATACTGGTTTTACCAGCTTTTTGCAGGTTTCCGCTGGTATTTGGCCCAGACAGTGTGTTGATGAAGTCTTTGATGCAACTGCACACTGCCTGTCAGCTGGCTGGTTTACAAAAAATGTTACCTTTGGGTGTTCATGCTACATTTTTGATGAAAGCAACAGTTGATTCCGAATTATTCAAACTACTGGCAGATGTGGGTTAGAGCGTGTAAAGAACACGCTTGTTCGGACTGGAGATAACGTAAACGTTTTTTAGCGGCACAGCCACAGTCCAGACTTGAATCTGACAGACAACCTTTGGAGAGAGCTAAAGATTAGGGCGATGGCCGGGGGGCTTTCCAGCAATCAGGACATGCTTATTCTTTTCTGATGAAGTTTGATAAGGCCGACAAGCAACAGTAACAATTTAATGTTTTAAAGAAGCCAATCCGTACAACCGGGCAACCATTGTTTCCATCCAATAGCGCTTCTTTTGAACAGGTTGGGGTGGGGGGGAAAAACTTTAAAATTTGGACTGATTTTCACAACAGGCAGGTATTTAGGAAGTATTCAGAGGAAAACTGTATCAAAATAGTTGTCACCGTGTGCCGGAAAAGTAAAAAACCTTTTAATAAAATGCTGTTTTTTTGCGATCATTTTATTAGTTTGTTTATTTCAAAATGTCCAGAATCTGTCAAAGCTGACACCATCAATGACTAACAATCATTGGTTAATCAAGTGTCACTGTGGTTTGGGTAAACGTAAATTAAAAACGGCTCAAACAGGGGTCAGAGTTCAACTGATCAACTTTCCAAGAAAAGTAAAAAACAAAACAACTGGACTTGTTTTCTGTAGTTGAAGAAGTTTCGCTTCCCCTCCTGGCTTAGACAACATGCAAATTCAACAGAAACAGGTCCACCCCTTAGCAATAACAACCCTAACGACTCCTCGTTACAGAGGAGTGGACAAGTTTCGGTTCAATCTGCTGTCTTAATGACTTTAACGACCGCCCGTTACTAAGGGGTGGACCTGTTTCTGTTGAATTTGCATGTTATCTAAGCCATTACAAGGCCTTTGTTAGGCAGGAGTATAAAGCTTGGCACTCCAAATTACTCCAGACTTTTTGAATTGAGAAAGCTTCCTGGAGGGGAAGCGAAACGTCTTCAACTACGGAAAACAAGTCCAGTTGCTTTGTTTTTTACTTTTTTTTGGAATGACCATGACCTGGATGACTGAGAATCTTCACCAGCTGATCAACTTGAAAACGTTTTGTGGACTTGTTGTGAAAGGGATCTTTGTGTGTAGGCTATTTGGTTGCCTGATTGCACATTTTGTGGGGACTGGAGCCTGTATGTGCAATGTTTTTTCTTTGCTTTAGTCTAGTTGTCTACTGATGGCGTCTTCTTTATTACCATATGTAATAGTTCTACGCTTATAACAGTTTTTTTTCTCTTTTTTTTTTTTGTTCGGTTGGAAACTGTCTGTCAGGTCTGGCAACCCCAGAAATCAAAGTTCTGATTCGGGTCACTTTTCCTGCCACTTGCTGCAGATGATTCGGGTCGAAATATTTCAGACGTAAACGAGACGGAATCATAAAAGTTCAACGAATGGAAAGGTAAAGAAAAGTCAAAATGTTTCACTTCCTAAACAACAGAACTCTAAACGACTTTTGGGGAGATTGAGCTGATTTCAGACTGGGTAGGAGGGATGCTGCACTTGTTGCTGCTGGAGTGAAACCCAGAGCAGAGCAGGGGTGGAGCAAACATCAAGAGTGACTTCAGTGATCTGCAGGAAGCTGTATTTTTTTACAACCTGTTCAGGGTATTCCCCCGCCTCTCGGCCAATGCCCGCTGGATAGAGGCAAACCAAAGATATTATTGGCTTGCTGGGTCTAAATGCATGACACTTGGAATGTAGTTCCATAAATGCTGTGATTTTGCTCAACTGTGCAGGTCTAGACAGACAGAGGGTTTGTTTTTTAGCGCTGTGCTGTTCTTGGGTTAAACATGTTTTAACATCGGGGCAGCAAGCAGTGACAGAGCTTACAGCTTTGGGCTCAGCTAAACACGGATCAGAACAGCTTGTTGTGCAACAATTGGAAAAATGCATCAGGGTATCGAGCAGCATGCCACCTGCACTGTGAATGAAACCAGCATTAGACCCTCATTACTAAACCAGAAATAGAAAACAGTCAACTTCCCACTTCCATGACCTGCATCTCAGAGCCACACAGGGTGTAGCGGCCGCGTTTTACACTTTCCTCGCTGTAAATCACCCTGAGGATCAGTTCTGACAGAGCAAAACTCAAGATTCAGAAAAAAACAAATGTTTAAACTTTAAGGGCCAGACAGTGAGGCAGGTTGACGCTTGTCACATCGAGAACAAGAAGCCCTTCATCCAGATACAATCCAAGCTCGACGGGAGGCATTGTCAGAAATTCGATGTGAACTGTCAGCGCTAACTGAACATTCAAACAGGCTGCAGTGAAAAAGGATCTCGCTGTATTCTGTGCTACATTGTTTCAATGGCCTGGGAATAAGGCCAAGGACACACGATGCAGAGTCAACGGGTGTTACATTAACCGCCATTTAGCAACACTGGAACAGTGCGTATAGGAAAAGGATTATTTCCACGATAAAACAGCAATCTGACCAGAAATGGTTCCTAATATTACGCAGTATGAAATAAATAGGTTGTGTTTTATTGTCAGCAGAGATGCACCAAACCCAGTTTTTCCCCATCCATCCGATGCGACACCTGGGCTAAGCGTATCAGCCGATACCCGATACCGATCTGATACTACTGTTGAATGAATAAATCATGTACCTTGCCATGTGAGTGAAGTTATCAGGCTTGAAATAAACATGGTTTAAAAAAAGTTCTGCTTCTTTATCACGGTGCTTTTGGAGGTACTTATTTAAGTTTGTGGTGTTGAATTTACCAACTTTATCACCACCCCTCGCAACTTATGCATTGCAGATGCTGCATGTGGCTGTCGGACTTGTTGGCGTCAAGTTTGAAATGTTTCCAAATAGCAGACTTGGCTCGGCCCGGCACTTGGTCCATGTTGCTCTGTGTTTGCTCACCGCTAGCTGCTGTGCGTGCTCTGCGTAACCACCGATGCAACCATATAGAAGCAATTAAATCTCTGTAACTGTATTGCTGTGTATAATATTAATAAAAAAAAGAAATGACAGAATAGGAATGCTGGATCAGCATCAATCCTCCGATATCCAATCCAGCTAATTAGTCAATATCGGAGCCGATATCCGGGTATCGTATCGGTGCATCTCAAATTGTCAGGTGATATTTGACGATACAAATGTTAAATGAACTGAATTCATAAAGCGCTTTTCTTGTCATACAGACTGATTATAGTGTATGACAACGTGTTTTACACTGTAGCACACAATTGCACTTGCGAATATGTTAAGTGCCTTGCCCAGGGGCGCGTTGACATGTGACAGGAGGAAGCTGGAATTTAACACACAACGTTACAATTGCATGACGACTACTGTAACCTCTGAGCTCTGTACAAGTACAGCCGCTGTAGAGTAAACCAACTTTTTCAAGGCAGTAAAGAGGGACTTTGATTCTGCTCCCCAGCGGTGAAGGAAACGCCCAGATTTACTGGAACAGCCAATTAGTAAACCTTTACATAACGGAAGTGTTGATTTTCACTTTTTTTATTTTTTTTTTTACATTCCAACAGCAAACTTCAAGGTATTTTACCAGAACCGAATGTGACAGATTTAACACAAAGCATAATGGAAGATAAAAAGCGAAATTGTATATTGTTTTTAATTATTTTTTTAATAAATCTGAAAAGTGTGGATAGAGCCTTTAATTTTAATATTTAACATCGCTAAATAAAACCTAGTGCAACCTACTGACTTCAGATGTCATCTAATTAGTAAATAGGGCACATCGGTGTATATTTTAATTGCACTTTACATTTGTTTCCTGTGGAGACCACAGAAAAATGAGAGAACGTTACTAAACATGAAGCATCATGGAAGCCAAGGAACACAGCAGAAAGGTCCCAGAGACAGTTGTGGAGAAGGTTTAAGCAGAGTTCAGTGATAAAATAATATCCCAAAGTTTGAACATTTCACTGAAAGCTGTTCAGTCCATCATCTTGAAATGGAAACCTTAGACAGAGCGGCAAACTCCCCAAGACATAAGGCTATCCACTAGGGATGCACCGATATGAAAAGTTGGGCCGATATCGATATCCAATACAAATATTGTTGTCACGTCCCATATTTACGTTTCTGTGATGGTCAAATTTTTGTACAGTTTCGTACTGACTGAAAACTATGCTAGGTGAATTTTTGAATGTGAGTTATAGTCTAGACTTACACACTGCTTTTTGTATGTCTTCTTTCGACACTGTGAAAAACAACCCCACTGCTGACGTTGCATCTCTGCTTCATTTAAAGGCATACTATGCAACATTTTTCAGTTAATTAATGTGTTCCATACCGTTTTGGATGATTAAATGAGTCATTTCAGGTTGAACAAAGGTTTTCTCGGCCGCCCTGGTGGTCTGTAGGGGAAATACCATACTTGCAATTGCAGGAGCCCTCAGCCCGCACCCACAGGCTCAGAATCTCGTGCAAGATCGCGAGAGTCGGTCTTGCTTTACGGCGAGAACTGCTACACGCCCCCAGTGAAAGGCATGCTCGTTGCTAGCGCAGTGGCGATATTTGTGCAGTTATCATGGCGGAACCAGCGAGAAAACAGCGAAAGCCCATGTCGGAGCAGGCAAGAACGAGGAAAAGGGCTGTGGACAGAGAGAGGAGTCGTACACGGGTGAACATCGGGCAAGCTTTTTCCGAATGTGTTTTTGCCTGTTTTTTCCCTGCCATTCACTATATGCACACGCGAAAGCAACAACAAAGAACCGTGTGTTAACGTCAAATAAACATGCAAGCACATCGAGTTTTTTTTTTTTTTGGAATGTTGGCAAGGCGGTAGCGCTGCGGGAAACCCTGATGTTCATACTTTCACTGTGTTAGTCATTGTTTGTACTGCTGTTTTTTCGACTTTTCGTTGCGTTCGCCTGTCTGCTAAGCTCAAAACAACCGCGCCTGGCTTGACGGAGAAACCAGGAGAACAGCTGAGCATCTTTACGACAGTGCACTTTTACTTTCGCCCCCTCTGGGGGGAGCCTCGCTGGAAAATCAACCCCGGTTGCATAGTATACCTTTAAAAACTCCACATCCCTGGCTGCGATGCATCACTGTCACACGACTGAACAAAAATGGCATGACCAACCCCCTCCCTTCCCCCTCTTGAAACAGAGGCACTAAGGGCAACTAGATGGAAATAAACATCGGTTGTTAATATCGGCCCATGCTTACTTATCAGACCGATGTTAAAAAATGACTAACTTTGGCCAATACCGATGTTAATGGTGATATATCGTGCAGCCCTACTACACACCCAACCTAACAGACAAGGAGAATATTAAAGTCAAAACCCAGAGGTCCGTGGTAACGCTACAGGAGATACAGAGATCAGTGTATCCCCTACCATTCTACAAAGGGGGCATCCCGCTCCATCAAAATCACTGCCCACCCCTCTGAGATTGTTCAGTTTTATGCGTTTCCTTTCATCTTGTCTCACTAAACTACATAAAATATGTCTGCATACTCCTTAAAAATGTGTCAAACCATGCCTCCATTGACCCCAGCTAATGCTAAAGCTAATTTTTTTTTGTTATTTAACCAGAACCGCTAACCCGGATTTGACATCATCACACCTGGCGTCGTCGGCCAAATTATGTTTAGAATAGAATAATCCTTTAATGTCCCACACATTTGGGAAATTCAGATTTGAAAAATTGGGAAAATGCAATTAACAGCAGAGATGGAAATATGTATTGAATTTGTTGGGAGCAGTGATGGTCCTTTGTACATCTGGTGCAGCAGTCTGTCCCTGAAGGAGCTCTCCAGCTCTGCAACAACTCCTTGCATAGGGTAGGAGACACTGTCCAACAGGGATGTTTGCTAGAGTCCTTCTGTCTCCCACCACCTGCACTGGGTGGAGGGGGATCCTGCTCCTCTCTAAGCTACTGCTCCAACAAACTACAACAAATAGAAGATGGGCGATGCCACCATGGAGTCAAAAAACGATCTTCAGGAGCGCTCCCTGCACTCCAAAAGACCTCAGCCATCTTAGTATCAGCCACTGCGATGGCCAGTTGACACAACCAGGATAGTCCTTTAGTCTCCTTAGTTGGTCCGCACTAAAAGCAGATTTTTGTGTCTTGGTTGCTTTCACATTGTACTTTTTGCAAGTGAACTATAACTTGTAAACAAAGCCACACGTTCTTAAACGTACATAAATCACACTCAGCTTTGACATCACTGCATCATTTTATTGATTATTGGTTTCAGTTTTATTAGCTCTTTTTCCATACTTTGTTAGTTATTCTTATACTCATTTCCTTTTTACTTTGTAGTTTAGTTGAAGGTTACTAGCTTAGTTCAGGAGTTTGTTGACTAATTAAAATGATTTAGGTGAAATTATTTAAGTGCACAAATTCCCTCCTTCGTTTGTTGTTCAAATAACTCAGCTCACCAGGCAGCTGTTCATAAAACAATAATTGACAGAGACTGAGAACTTTTGCCTGCCATTTCCTGATAATCAGGTGGTGCCACGACTTTGGATTAATTGACAGATTTTGTTAATAATTGCCTTTCTCACTTCTCTATATTCATAGCAAAACCAAACCTATTGTTGCACTACAGCATGAAAAAGGAAAAAGCTTAAGCTGAATGGATCCTTTAAAACAACACCATATGTAAAACTCAATCGTATTATACTCTAGAAATTAGACAGGCGAACAAAATCTAAAGACACAATCCAATATTGGTCAAACAACCTGAAGGTTTACTGATGATACAGAGAGTTCTCCACTATGCAGGACGTCAAAGTGACTCCCACGTAACCAAAAATGCTGGATAATTATTACCCGACACAACCACTGAGCTATATAATACACTGGAGTGCTGATTTTGCTGAAAAACTGAAGTCACTGGCCGCCATCTTGCTACTCCCTACTCTCACAGAATCCCACAGGATTTGGTTGCAACAACAAGCAGTTTTCTGGCTGTGGGAAAACGTTTCATAGGTAATTCTACAGCCAGTAGATGTACTAACACTATCAACTACTAGGAAATTAGGTGCTGAAATATTTTATATGTTATTCATATTAAATATATATATATATATATATATATATATATATATATATATATATATATATTAAATAAATAAAATGCTAAATATTTCAGCACATGACTTTCTCAGTACTTGAAAGTTTTAGAACATAACATAAAAGTATTTGGCATTTGACATTTTAAAAGTTTTAAGCCCCCCCTGAACATGAGAAAATCCTCATTATTCGATGCTGTAGCTCACATATTCCCTAGTTACTGGGGGGAAATAGGGAGTACCAATATGGCGGCTGGTGGCTTCAAAGCGACTCGTTCTAACAGCGGGCGATAAGCACTCCAGTGTATAATATAGCTCAGTGGACACAACAGACACTGCTGTGATGCAGGCGTCGTACTCACCATACTGTTCTCAACGTCCTCAGCGTTGTTCTCCATGATGGCTCAGCTGACACTTGCCCTCACATGCAAACAAACCTCCGTCACCCTGATGTGAGAGAAGAACAGACCCAATTATTGTTTGACCGCCAGAAACAAAGGCACTATAATCATAAAATAAAAGACAGTGAATCACGGTGAGACTGTGAAGACAAAAGGAGGCCACGTGTCGCCTGGGCTAATTGATATGAACTCAAATTGAGCGATTTTGCAGTAAATATTACAACAGCAATATTTTTTTTTAAACAGAACTGGTGTTGATTACTGTAGAAAATGAGAACGCTAATTCATGTTTTCACACACTGCAGGTAAATATGGATCTTATTGTAGTAGTATAACCTAAAAAAAAGAAACATTTCTTTCAGCCACTGGCAAACTGAACGAGGACCCACATGGGTTGGCAGCATGCGGGATGGTAAGGGAGATCTCCACACTGCTCTGCAGACTAACAGTGAAGAAGTCAACAACTCCTGCTGGGTCTCACATGAAACAAAAGGATGAGTACGGCATGTAGAAAAGCATCTAATGCCCTCTTAAGTATGGTGGAGGATTTTTGTGATGCTGTGGGCCTGTTTTTCTTCCAAAGACCCTGGGAACCCCGTTAAGAGTCCGCAGCATCACAAACCCCTTTGGAAATATCAAGAGCTATTTTGTTCAACTCTGCTGGATTATCCCTATAAACTGAAAACGGGTCATTATTTTGTTTTTTAGTCAGGTCCTGATCCAACCCACAAGGCCAAATGAGAACAGAAATTTATCATGAAACACGTCATCAACCTTTTTCCATGCCAATCTTGGTCTCCTGAGATAAAGCCTATAGAAAAGCAGCGGGATGGGTGTAAAACTATTGACAGCAGGGATATAAGTAACTGTATTAAAAAGCAATTATCAATAAATATGAGATTTTCTGTAGTAAATATATTTTCTGAAATTTAAAGCTCAGATTTTCCAACAATTGTCTCTTAACATGAGCACTCACTGAAATACCTTTTAGGTCCACTGGAACCTTTGCTTGGTAAAAAAAAATTCACAGCACCCTTACTTGGAGCGTGCTTGTGTAAATAACTATAGTAAGACAATAACGCAGACTCTTTGTTATCCGTCTGTGTCAGCTTGAGGCCGATTTCATTTTTATGGTCTTTTTTGAGAAGTGGCTTAAAGCAGGAAGGTTTGCATGTTGTAACACATTCACAGCAAAAACAGATATACACTCTGCATACACAGCTCCAAATTAGAAGAAAACTACATATTATGCATATGTGACAATGTAGCCTAAAATTACCACAGTAAGGCAATCCAAACCTTTTACAGATCACGGATGTGATATTTTCCTTAAAATAAGTAAACTCTCGACGTACGTTAGGAAAGTCGGCTGAGTGCCTTTCACATTTCATTCTAGTTATGAACTTGCTTCATCACCTCACCACATTATGGCCTAAATTTAAAAAAATCTAATCAACAAGACCTAACTTGGTCTAAAACATTGTCTATATCAATAATTGCTATGGTTACAATGGGATGTACAGATACGGAGCACCAAAATACGCAGGCGTCCATGCTCGTCTTGCCGTCCCATCATCATCAACCTTGCTACAACAAACTGAAATTATTTCAGTTTGGCATCTGAAACCAAACACCAGTAAACGTGAAGCACCCCTGGTAAAGAGGACTAAAAAGCCTTCAAACAAATGGGTCTTTTATTTAAGTAGTTTAATCTTACGCCGAAATAAGAAAAAAAAATCCATCTTTAATTGTAGTAACTATTTTTTTCTGCTTGTTTTATTTGGTGAGTCACGTAGGACCCCAGGATCTCCGTCTGTGCTCTGGTTCTCCAGCAGAGATTTTTTTTTTTTGGATGAATCATGGGTCCTTGTCACATTTCTAATGAGGCAAACATAAAGTTATGTTTTACTTGTTGAAGCTTGTTGAAGCTCTGACCAACCTAAAAAAAGTAAAGCATACATTAAAAAATGTTATACTTCAGTAGCATTTGTTTTAAATTGATTTTTTAGATTTAATAAGAACTATAGCATATTAAGTCAGAAAACCTATTTTTTAATAAATGTGCTAAAATTAAAGATTTAAATTAAAAATATTTTTTGTCATTTTCCATGCAAAGACTATGCTGATGTAATTTAAGACTGTGTTTATTTTCAAGCTTTTCACAATAAATGTACTACTGCATTTGTTCACAACGATATTACCGATGTTTCTTCAATCCAACATAACATGCTGCCAAACAGGATCCAAACTACTCAATGAACTTTTCTGAATATTAGTACATTAGTATATTAACGGTACCATTAAGGCTCCCGTTAGCGGGAACAGTGCGGATTAATAATCCCCTAAAAACATTTTTGCTGAGCTGCTGGGGAACAATAACGTCTTCCTTTCGACGCTACATGACAAGCAGAGAGAAAGCTATTGACAAGACTCGACATATAACCTGCGTTAATGCTCACATGGGCATCTCCCGTATGTGGAAAGCTACAACGGCTAGTTAATGTTAGCTACTGTTGTCATTACGGCACAGCGAAGCGGAGCGGCTAACACAGGGTAGCCTCCACTGCTCACACCAAATGTGGTTCTTTAACAACACTACGCGAGGAACCGCACTTACCTACAACGAACGTGATGCACTTTCTTTCAAATTCTCTTTAAACAGGTTTAAAACCCGGGCAACCACTCCTCCTCCTCTTTGTTGTTCCTGCCTTTCCTCCCAGAACATCCGTGTCCGCTTCCTGCTCGCGTCGATTCAGCCCCCGCCTAGATGCAGTAGCAGAGCTCCGCTGTCAGGCGGAAACAGCTCCACCTGCAGGTCTACTTCTTCTTCCTCCTGTTTAATGGTGAATCGCAACCAACGTTCTCAGGTGCATATTGCCACCTACTGGCGCGGAGCGTGTAACTTCAGGATTTATACTTCGGGTTACATTCTCAAAAAATAGAAAACAAAACAACAATAAACAATAAAATATGGACTAAACCTGTATTTTTTAAAAATCTAAATAATGCTTTATATCCTTCCCTTATCTTTTTTCCTTACTACCTAATATTCCTTCCTAGTTCCATCCTCGTCACAACTCATACATCCTATCACGCGCAGTGTTGGGCAAGCTACTTGTCCAGTGTAGTGAGCTAAGCTATCAGTTACTCAACAATAAATTAAGCTTCACTACACAAAAGCTACCACCTATAGAAATATAGCAAGCTAAGTTACACAAATGTGTTAAAAGTAGCTTAACTACATCAGAAGCTACTTAACGTTGTACCAACCTAATGTCAGATCAATTCAAAATGAGTCTGATACACTGGTTAAAACATTTATTAAAGATCAGCCAATGACCTAACACAGTGTAGACATTGCTATATGAGCAGCATAATAAAATACAAACTGAAGTAATTACTGCTAGAAATAAAACGTGCGGTGGCGTTAATAACGTTTGGTGGCGTTTTTTGCATATTATATGGAGGTTGTCTTTTATGTGCTCAGCCACATGATTTAAAGGTGTTTTACCCAATAAGAACACTGCAGCACCAGACACAACCAGGAGGTCCCTGATCGTTGGGGAAAGGCAGAAAGAAGATGCACCATAAGCTTTTTCATATTTCTTTTGTCATTTTAAACATGAAACTACCAAAGCACAAGCCAAGTAGTAGAACTAAATGTTGAAAAGAAATTAAAAGCTAAATAAAATAAACCAGGTCACTTAATAAAGCTGCATTTTCTGTATGCTTTGTATTTATATTCACATGATAATATTTTCAGAATTAATAACATTTCTGTTAAAGATTTCATTTATCTTCTGCACCAAGGGCATAAGTAGGGAGAACAAGCAGAGTGAGTGTTGTGTAATATCAGACTTTATTATTGAACTAAGCAGGATTTAGACAGGATCAGAAAGGAAGGTGCATCTTCTTTCTGCCTTTCCCCAACGATCAGGGACCTCCTGGTTGTGTCTGGTGCTGCAGTGTTCTTATTGGGTAAAACACCTTTAAATCTAGTGGCTGAGCACATAAAAGACAACCTCCTGATAATATAATATGCAAAAAACGCCACCAAACGTTATTAACGCCACCGCACGTATTTTACGCGAGCGCGCGTTTTTTACGTCACCGCGCGTTCTGGCTGGAAACGTGCGGTGACGTAAGAAACGCGCGCTCGCGTAATATACGGGTTGGAACAGCACGTTATTGTACGGACGATAATTGGCCTCATCGGCTTGCCATAACAGACAGGCGAGGCAGAGTAGAAGCTCGCGCATGAACATGTCCAACCAACAACTCTGATTGTTCACTCTGAATGTTGTTTCAAAATAGCAAACCTGGTTTCATTTCTTATGTCCTGGATTTTGTAGCGTTTGTGGACGCTACGTCGCTACTTGATCAAAAAAATAACGTCACTACAGGAAAGTTACTTGATTCAAAAAGCAGCGACGCTACGGTCAAGCTACTGGAAAATGTAGTTTAACTAATAGCTTCGCTACATGTAGCGGCGCTACTGCCCATCACTGATCACGCGTAATACACCTCTCAAAATCATATTTACTACACTTCAAAATAACATGTTCTACATCCTCTGGAACACTGCAAATATCACATTTATTAGATACCCACTTAGCCATTAAATATAGAGTTGATTTTAATCCAGTATGCCACAATTGATTTCTGTAATGTCTTCCTTTAGTATTTCCCTTGTACTTTTATTTATTTATTTATTTATTTTAATTTTTTTGATATACTGTATATATGTAGACACACTGTACATTATACCGTATGCACATTTTTCCTCCTTTTGGCACCTTCTTTTGTTTATTAAGCCGATATGTGACAAGTGAATTTTTCCACTGTGAGATCAATGAAGCCTGTTATCTTATCTTATCTTTTCCATCCACTTTCACAGATGCAATGTCAACGCTATAGTACTATAGTTACTTGCATCAGTTATGTCTTTACCAGGCTTTCCAAATGGTAATACAAGAGCACTTTTCCAACTGCTAGGTATTTCCCCTTCTCTCTATATCTTATTGAACAGTTCTAAAATAATGTTCAAAGCTCTTTCCAATAAATGCCTAAACACTGTATCTTGAAGTCGATCTTGACCTGGAGCTGTATGTCCACTTCTTGCCAAAGCCATTTTCATCTCATGTATTGTGAGCTCCATATCCAGTGTTGAGTCATTACTATCTTTTTTCTTTATTATATCAGTATTAGTGCTTAAAATGTATTTTTTATTAATTTCATGATAGTCATCTAAATGGTCTCCATTGTGTACACTTGCAAAATTCTTACCCAATGGTTCAGCTTTTCCCTCATTTGTAATTGCCACATAGCCTCCATCTACTAATATAGGGATTTTACCATTTTTTTTCTTTTCCCACACATCTTTTTGATTATTGACCATTGACCAAACATCACCCAAATGTATTTCTTACCAATTGAAGAGCAGAGGTTTCTCTATCCATTCTTTTAAGATGTTTTTATTATTTTCTTTACCATAGCTCTCTTTCTTTGATAATCAACGACATTCTCCCAACTTTAATGTTTTCTTAAAGTTCTAAAGGCTTGGTTTCTTACTTTAACAGCTGCTCTACATTTATCATTCCACCACGGACCCATTTTCTTTTTACCATTGATCCTACTCATTAGAACGATTCAGCCTTAGATTGTGAAATACAGGGATAATAAATTAATAAGTATGAAATTATGGTCCATCACTTGGACACATCTTCAGAACCAATCTCAGCCCAAAATGGTGATGTGCACCACATGATCTAAATTCAGTAATTACTGGCGGTTATTTCAACCGTAAGCTGCACAAAATACTGGGAAAGTTTCTGTCTGTGTGTTTACTCTCATTGGTTCCTATGACAGCCTAGAGTATGAGAGACCCATCCATTATGGCGGCGCTGCAGGATGCGCTCCAGCACGCCTCTTTGGGCGCGGGTTCGTACGTCAACGTCATATATGTGTATGTGTGTGTGTGTGTGTGTGTTATGAATATGAAAGTCAATTGGTTAAATCTAAACATTGTGGTCTTCATTATTTCATAAAACCGTGTCACATGTGAACCTTTTAAGTTCTGTTATAGTCATAGATTAGGAACAGACGTTTTGGGGGTGTATTAAAGAGAAAGTTACTAATATGAGAAAAAAAAAGTCCTAGGACAATAAAGTAAAAAAAAAAGACAAAAGTGGTAATATTATGAGAAAAACGTCATATTATGAGAATTAAGGGGGACATTTATTTCCAGAATAGTCACAGTTTGCAGATCTATTTCAGTCCTGAAGTAATAGGGCCAGGTTAGATTCTTTTAATTATTTTTATTCTTTACGAGTATAAAGTCAGGAGAATGAAGCCAAAGGGATCCGAAAATAAACTCGTAATATTACAAAAATAAAAATATTACGAATATAAAGTATGTTCTGAGATTAAATGACCTGCTACCCTATCCTACAGATTCAAGCTGAACAGACAAATGATGTCTCAGCACTGTGCGGCGTATTTTTGTTTGAATCGACGGACTATTGATGTCAAGGCTCGAGGGATAACTTTTCACAAGTAAGATGAACAGATATTGTTTATATTTTTGATTAGAATATGATTTTTCTAATATTAGTTAAAGATACAGGTCTACACGTGGATGCTATATATAATCCAAGTTTTTGTGACTTAGTCTCTCCAAAATTGCATCTGCTCCGTGAAGGCATCAGAGCTTTGTTAGACATCAGTGAATAAACAGCATATATATATATATATATATATATATATATATATATATATATATATATATATATAATACTGGAGATAGGCACCAGCACCCCCCGCGACCCCATGAGGGATTAAGCAGGTCAGAAAATGGATGGATGTATATATATATATATATATATATATATATATATATATATATATATATATATATATATATATATATATATATATATATATATATATATGTATGTATATAATATAATGTGTGTATACATGTACAAATGTGTTTGTGTATATAGTAATAAAAAAATTATAAAAATGTATTAGTGGCTGTTTTTTGCAACATACATACAACCTGTCAGAATATTCTATTACTTTTAATCCCACTAAGATTATTTAAATGCACTGGACAATTTGTTTTAATAGCTATAGTTTTAAAGTTTTCAGCAAAAAAAACGTCAATATTAGTTCAATATTCAGCGAGTTATAGTTGATTAAAATTGATTCTGAACCTGGTCAACACATTACACTGAGCTGAGCTGTCCTGAGCTGCGCCCACATAGACATAATATAAGATTAGAAGCACATAGTTATCGGTAGTTGTCGCTCTTTTTTCTTCTGGGGAAAAATCTTCTTATAAACCGACATGCCACCATCGATTATGTTTGAGAACTGTAATGAACGGCTCATCAATGCAAATCCGTGAAGCAGTGTGACCGTGAAAGGTGAACCGCGATATAGCCAGGGTTCACTATATATATATATATATATATATATATATATATATATATATATATATATATATATATATATATGCTGTTTATTCACTGATGTCTAACAAAGCTCTGATGCCTTCACGGAGCAGATGCAATTTTGGAGAGACTAATATGGAGTTAGTTTCCTGCCAAAAGGTTGTACACAAAAAATGTGTTGCACACAAATAAAACTTGTTTTGCACACAAAAAGATGTGTTGCACACAAATAAAACTTGTTTTGCAAACTGTCCCCAAACGTTGCACTCAAAATATCATTTATAAGTTTTCCTCGAGTACAAAACGGTCTCTGCTCGCACAAAACAGTCTCTGCTCGCACAAAACGGTCTCTGCTCGCACAAAACAGTCTCTGCTCGTACAAAACAGCCTCTGCTCGCGTACGAAACAATTCCACCCCCTCTGCGGTAAATTTGTGCCAAAAGTCACGTGATGCATTAAGAGTTGTTGTTGTTGTTGTTCAGACTTCCCAACAGCAGGGGGCGCACCCAAAAAAACTGAAACGTGCCGGTTTGGCTGAGGAAGAAAGACGTGATATCACAGCTAAGCATCAGCAGCCCACAGGTAAGTTTCAAAACTTTCCCGGTGAAAAAGTATTAGCTCACTATGCAGATAGATCATGTAAGATTTCAGTTAAAGGCACTGCTATGTTACAGTAAGGGATGTTACTTTTTAGAACAAATAACATGAAAGCTTGCCTTAGGTTGAACGCCATGCTAAAACAACTTTTGCTTTGTAATGCAGCCACTGTGGTTGGCTTTTACCTTTACTGTGCTATGTCAAATAAATAGTACCTGAGTGGATACTCAGTTAAATGCATTGTTAACAGATTATAATGTGGTTTTTATGTTGTTTTCAAATGACTGTCTATTGTTCTATTTGGTGTAAACCTAAATTGGTGTTTGGTTTTGGTCATTTATCCTAAAACTGTCAAACCAATGCATGTATGCTCATGTGCAAAACAGATTCTTAAGGAATTTAAAATAATTGCAACGAGTGGATATTGATTATATGAAAATTGGTAGGGAAATTCATTAAAAATTGCGTTTTCTAACACAAATATGAATGTTAAGTAAAGCATATAGCAGCAGATCTAGATTATGTCTGACCTTTCTAACTCCTTAATTTCTTCAAAGTAAAAATGAGGTCATGTGTGCCCAATTGCAAATATGTGTTGTGCACTTAATAAAATTGGTTTGGCCATGGCAAAAACCACAGCTGGAATTGACCACATGGGCAGATATTTTCTTGAAAAGTTTGTTTTCATCTTAGTGGTGATTTATTTTTTTCTTTAAGAGGAGTATTATTCTTTACATAACCATAACACATATCTGTTTTCCAGCATCCACTGATGAGATGAAGGCCATCAAAGTTCTGGGTTGGATGGAAGGCTCCTACATGAACTCTCACCATGGAAAGTAGCCATGGTGGTCCACCAGGTCATCAACCTGCTTTGAGACACGCCGACTTCCATCACAAGACTACCAAGACTTAAACAATTCAAGATTTGATGGAATCTTTAAAAACACGACAGAGGATTTGGGCTTGTTTAAAAATAATCTTAATACATAACCGTTTTAGTCAGTGGCGCAAAAAGTGGGTATGCACTATATGCAGTGCATAGGGGCGCAGCACCATGGGGGCGCCAAAGTGATGGTTAAAAAAAAAAAAGTTTTGGCATTTTCTATATGTAGCTGCTATTGTGCTTTTCTTTAACATTTTTGAATTTCCTCAATGTTTTAAATAACATTTTAGAACAAAACATGTTAGAGTAGACGCCCTATGTCATAAGATTCCACCGTAGAATTTTGACACAAGAGGGAGCGGGGAGAAGCATCCCGCTGCAGCCTGCGGGAAGGCTGCAGCGGGATGTACCTGGGAGCGGCGTGAGCGCTGAGCGAGCAGATAGAATAGCCTACGAGTAGTGAGTTTAGTTGTCTATGGAAAATGGATAAATCAAGAAAGCTGTGGGGGGCGAAAAATAAAAAAAGGAAGAGGGAAAGGGAGATGGCATGTCAAGGGATGCAACAGCAGTTAAACAAGTGGATGGTGAAAGGCAACAGGTAGGAATTAAAGTTTGACGGCTGTGCTTGGAGGCTTGCAAATAACGTTATTCACGTTAAGAGACTAGCTAGCGATTACTAACGTAGCAGCCAGATGGGGGTTCACAGCTTGCTTAGAATGTGCAAAACCGAGGTTGCTGAGTTGAAAACTGGAAAATATAAGGCAGGAATTTGCTTAAGCGAGGCGGTGAATTGGCGGCGCGACAAGTTTTGCGCGGATCGACTGGGGGGGGGGGGGGAGGGGGGGGGGAGGCGGTAGCGTGAGTATAGGGCTGCGGGAAACCCTGTAAGGTAGCAGGTACAATACAGGACAAGAATCTGGAAAACAGATACATAAACTGGTTTATCATGGAATCATTAATATATTTTGTTTTACCATTAGCTGTTGATGTATATAACTAATGCAATGACTTTGGTTTACCATGGAACCATGCATAGATTTGCTCCCGTTACTTAGGCTTGTATATTCATACAATATGAATATATATGAACAGACTAGCTTGTGTTTGCTAACAGTGGGAATGTAGCAGCCAAATGGGGGTTTACAGCTAGCTTCTAGCTTAATGCAAAACCAATGTTGCTGCGCTGACATAGTGGAAAATATAAGGTAGCATGTACAATAAATGACCAGAATCCAGAAAACATAACTTATGCAGTAACTCATGCATAAATAATATGCAATAAAGATGTTGTTTTACCATTAGCTGTTCATGTTAGCTGTGCTGTCAGACATGTAGGCTGCTTTACATTTGTTGGGTGACATGGAAGCTGTAATTACAGGGTCACATCTCTCTCTCTAAAGGTCTGTGCTAAGGCTATCCATATTTCTACTTTTTAAAATCCAAAATGTGAATGTAATTTCAACAGCAGCAAAACCTTACTGCATAATAGTTGTCTTATCTGATGCCATCACTAGGCTGATTTAGAAAGGCTGCATTAAGTTGCATTGGTTATAATGATAATGTTAATGTTTGTCAATTTGCAACTGTTTATTATGTGTTAACATTGTTAATAATATACCATCTAATTATTATTATGGTAGGCCTACAGTGGCTGATATACTTTAAAATAAACCTTTAATATTTAAAGACCATACATGATGATGTCTGGCACTTATTTATTTATTTTAATCCGGGGGGGCGCCAAAACTGATGCTGCATACCCCTCTTATACTGGGTAGTTGCGCCCCTGGTTTTAGTTCCCAGTATTAACTACTTTGATCAGTAACTGTTGCAGCATGTCCTTTATAGCTCTTAGTGGAGCCGTTTAGGCTGAAAACAAAGGTTAGAAAAAAAATAGAGGCCAGGTTTGACATTGTTCTAAATTTCCTGACAGTCTTACATGGAGAAATTGTTTTTCATAGTCCTGTTTTTGGCTTCATCCATTTCATCAGCCAGTTTTTTTTAATACAGCCTGTTTTATGGTAATGCATAGATTGTTTACTGGGAAAAACCTGGAGAATTAATGGAGTTCTTTCAGTCTTAATTTCAACACTAAAAGCAATCCTTGTGGAAAAGGTGTATTCACTTTGATTAATATTGGTAAGAATTGGAAATAAAGACTTTATCAAAGGGTATGTTTATTATGCAATGTGGAAAATAAAGGACTTTAATTTTCCCACAATGTTTGCATCCTCAGTTTTAGTAACAGCCCCATGTGCCCCTTTTTTCAATAACCTCAGCATTTTCAAAAGGTTTATACAGTACCATACAGATTTACTATCACAATCCCAGCAGTTCTACATTTTTAATCAGTGAATACACTAACTTAGTTACATTTTCCTGGCTGGATTTTACTACTTGAAAACCTTTTGCAACAATGGTAACCACAATAAGACAGTAGCAACATATATATCTGAGCCATATGATTCAGAATGTCCCAGTGCATCCATGGCTGCCCTCAGTGCTACCAGTTGTTCGGGGCTCAACACATCGCCAGTTTCAGGAATAGTGACCCCACAGTGTGGGTCATCAAGCAGTCCACTGTCGTCCCAGTCAATATGAGGCAGAAAGAGTCCCTGCAAGAAAGATGGAGATATATAGAGAATAAAAAAGAGGCCATAATTCTGTTGCTACAATTTACTGAATATAATTTAATTCATGGAGCTAAGGATTGAAAAAAAATGACTCCAAAATCCATTAATTATTTTGAAGGACCATAATAAACACATTTCAAAGAAATCAGTTTCAATGCCACCTCTCTGATGTACTCAATGTTTTGTTGTATTGGAGTGATCAGATAAATGATCAGATAAGTTCATTTCTGGTTTGAAATATATGCATTAATGTGAGAAACTGTATATTAGCAAGCACAAAAAAAAATACTTCTTACCTCTCTGATGTCTGGTTCTACGACAGCATGCTGGATTCTTCCCATCTTCCATAACTGACTGAGTGTTAGATTCCCCTCAGTTCTGAGTGAATGGTTATCCCAGCCACTGCTGATGGTGTCAAAACTTACATGTAGTCTTGGGACAAATAAATAGTGACAACAGAAATTATCTAACATGTTTGACAGGTCAAGCAAACAGTTGTCCTCTTGTGAGTGCAGCACATTGTAGTTTGTGTTAGTTCCTACACACCACACGTCTCTCCAAAGACGTTCAATTCTGAAAGGAGAGTTAAAGATCAAATCATGGTTTAAATACGTTATTTTTCAAAAGTCCGTTACACAGCATTTTAGAATCAGAGATAAAACTAAACAGTGCCTTTAACTGAAATCTTACATGATCTATCTGCATAGTGAGCTATTACTTTTTCACCGGGAAAGTTTTGAAACTTACCTGTGGGCTGCTGATGCTTAGCTGTGATATCACGTCTTTCTTCCTCAGCCAAACCGGCGCATTTCAGTTTTTTTGGGTGCGCCCCCTGCTGTCGGGAAGTCTGAACAACAACAACAACAACTCTTAATGCATCACGTGACTTTTAGCACAAATTTACCTCAGAGGGGGTGGAATTGTTTTGTACGCGAGCAGAGGCTGTTTTGTACGAGCAGAGGCTGTTTTGTGCGACCAGAGACTGTTTTGTACTCGAGGAAAACTTATAAATGATATTTTGAGTGCAACGTTTGGGGACAGTTTGCAAAACAATTTTTTTTGTGTGAAACATATCTTTTTGTGTGCAAAACAAGTTTTATTTGTGTGCAACCTTTTGGCAGGAAACTAACTCCATAGGACTAAGTCACAAAGACTTGGACGTGTAGACCTGTATCTCTCTGCCTAATATTAGAAAAATCACATTCTAATCAAAAATATAAACAATATCTTTTCATCTTACTTGTGAAAAGTTATCCCTCGAGCCCTGACGTAGATAGTCCCTCGATTTAAACAAAAATGAGCCGCACAGTGCTTAGGCATCATTAGTGTGTTCAGCTTGAATCAGCAGGATTGGGTAGCAGGTCGACCGCCCCAACATGGCGGCCGTAATTCCTGCGCAGCGACAGTCAATGCGGGGTCTACTCTTATATTATGGCCGTTTCTCAATTCACGAGAACGCGAGTACGGACTCGCGTTCTCGTCAAGTCCGGTCTTGGCGAGAACACAGGAAGATCGGACTTGACAAAAACGCGAGCACGCAGCACGTATGGTGTATTGGAACAGAAGCGTACTTGTGACGTCATGAGACGCACAGTTCTTTAGCATTTCTTTAACATTCAAAAGTATTTATATACTACACCACAATAAATCTTATTGAAATTTTTTTGAAAACAACATTTTTAATTTCTAAAAAGCCTAAAAATTATCTTCTGGGAAAGCGGTCAGTCTGAAGAACGCACAAGGCCGTTTCTTAATATGCGTTCTTGAGCGGTCTCGTGTGCTCGTGACACGTCATCAGCCTCAGCCCGAGCACTGTCCCGTTTGCCGAGAACGCCAGAGCGAGAACGCGCCACATCCCCGGATGTTGTTCTCGCCCCGCCCTCTTTATCGAGCATGCATCAGACCAGACTTGTGCGTTCTGATAAATAGTTTTGAATGTTAAAGAAATGCTAAAGAACTGTGCGTCACATGATGTCACAAGTACGCTTTTGTTCCAATACACCATACGTGCTGGGTGCTCGCGTTCTTGTCTCGTGAATTGAGAAACAGCCACAAGTCTGCTCTGATGCATGCTCGATAAAGAGGGCGGGGCGAGAACAACATCCGGGGATGTGGCGCGTTCTCGCTCTGGCATTTTTAATTTCTAAAAAGCCTAAAAATTATCTTCTGGGAAAGCGGTCAGTCTGAAGAACGCACAAGGCCGTTTCTTAATATGCGTTCTTGAGCGGTCTCGTGTGCTCGTGACACGTCATCAGCCTCAGCCCGAGCACTGTCCCGATTGCCGAGAACGCCAGAGCGAGAACGCGCCACATCCCCGGATGTTGTTCTCGCCCCGCCCTCTTTATCGAGCATGCATCAGACCAGACTTGTGCGTTCTGATAAATAGTTTTGAATGTTAAAGAAATGCTAAAGAACTGTGCGTCACATGACGTCACAAGTACGCTTTTGTTCCAATACACCATACGTGCTGGGTGCTCGCGTTCTTGTCTCGTGAATTGAGAAACAGCCACAAGTCTGCTCTGATGCATGCTCGATAAAGAGGGCAGGGCGAGAACAACATCCGGGGATGTGGCGCGTTCTCGCTCTGGCGTTCTCGGCAATCGGGACAGTGCTCGGGCTGAGGCTGATGACGTGTCACGAGCACATGAGACCGCTCAAGAACGCATATTGAGAAACGGCCATTGTCTATGAGCGCCCATAGGCGAAAGCGGTCGATGGACTTGACGAGAACGCGAGTCCGTACTCGCGTTCTCGTGAATTGAGAAACGGCCGTAGTCTCTCCAAAATTGCATCTACTCCGTGAGGACATCAGAGCTTTAGACATTGGTGAATAATATATATATATATATATATATATATATATATACAGGGGCCGTTTCTCAATATGCGTTCTTGAGCGGTCTCGTGTCCTCGTGTGCTCGTGACACGTCATCAGCCTCAGCCCGAGGACTGTTCCGATTGCCGAGAACGCCAGAGCGAGAACGCACCACATCCCCGGATGTTGTTCTCGCCCGCCCTCTATATCGAGCATGCATCAGAGAAGACTTGTGCGTTCTTCAGACTGACCGCTTTCCCAGAATGCACCGCGGCAAGATAATTTTTTAGGCTTTTTAGAAATTAGAAATGTTGTTTTAAAAAAAATTTCAATAAGATTTATTGTGGTGTAGTATATAAATAGTTTTGAATGTTAAAGAAATGCTAAAGAACTGTGCGTCTCATGACGTCACAAGTACGCTTCTGTTCCAATACACCATACGTGCTGCGTGCTCGCGTTCTTGTCAATTCCGATCTTCCTGTGTTCTCGCCAAGACCGGACTTGACGAGAACGCGAGTCCGTACTCACGTTCTCGTGAATTGAGAAACGGCCACGGACTCAGAGGAAAGGCCTTGGGCCGTAACAATATATATACTCTACCGTTCAAAAGTTTGGGGATCACATTGAAATGTCCTTATTTTTGAAGGAAAAGCACTGTACTTTTCAATGAAGATAACTTTAAACTAGTCTTAACTTTAAAGAAATACACTCTATACATTGCTAATGTGGTAAATGACTGTTCTAGCTGCAAATGTCTGGTTTTTGGTGCAATATCTACATAGGTGTATAGAGGCCCATTTCCAGCAACTATCACTCCAGTGTTCTAATGGTACAATGTGTTTGCTCATTGACTCAGAAGGCTAATTGATGATTAGAAAACCCTTGTGCAATCATGTTCACACATCTGAAAACAGTTTAGCTCGTTACAGAAGCTACAAAACTGACCTTCCTTTGAGCAGATTGAGTTTCTGGAGCATCACATTTGTGGGGTCAATTAAACGCTCAAAATGGCCAGAAAAAGAGAACTTTCATCTGAAACTCGACAGTCTATTCTTGTTCTTAGAAATGAAGGCTATTCCATGCGAGAAATTGCTAAGAAATTGAAGATTTCATACAACGGTGTGTACTACTCCCTTCAGAGGACAGCACAAATAGGCTCTAACCAGAGTAGAAAAAGAAGTGGGAGGCCGCGTTGCACAACTGAGCAAGAAGATAAGTACATTAGAGTCTCTAGTTTGAGAAACAGACGCCTCACAGGTCCCCAACTGGCATCTTCATTAAATAGTACCCGCAAAACACCAGTGTCAACATCTACAGTGAAGAGGCGGCTGCGGGATTCTGGGCTTCAGGGCAGAGTGGCAAAGAAAAAGCCATATCTGAGACTGGCCAATAAAAGAAAAAGATTAAGATGGGCAAAGGAACACAGACATTGGACAGAGGAAGACTGGAAAAAAGTGTTGTGGACGGATGAATCCAAGTTTGAGGTGTTTGGATCACAAAGAAGAACGCTTGTGAGACGCAGAACAAATGAAAAGATGCTGGAAGAATGCCTGACGCCATCTGTTAAGCATGCTGGAGGTAATGTGATGGTCTGGGGTTGCTTTGGTGCTGGTAAGGTGGGAGATTTGTACAGGGTAAAAGGGATTCTGAATAAGGAAGGCTATCACTCCATTTTGCAACGCCATGCCATACCCAGTGGACAGCGCCACTTTCATCCTACAACAGGACAATGACCCTAAACACACCTCCAAATTGTGCAAGAACTATTTAGAGCAGAAGCAGGCAGCTGGTATTCTATCGGTAATGGAGTGGCCAGCGCAGTCACCAGATCTGAAACCCATTGAGCTGTTGTGGGAGCAGCTTGACCGTATGGTACGCAAGAAGTGCCCATCCAACCAATCCAACTTGTGGGAGCTTCTTCTGGAAGCGTGGGGTGCAATTTCTCCAGATTACCTCAACAAATTAACAGCTAGAATGCCAAAGGTCTGCAATGCTGTAATTGCTGCAAATGGGGGATTCTTTGACGAAAGCAAAGTTTGATGTAAAAAAAATCTTATTTCAAATACAAATCATTATTTCTAACCTTGTCAATTTCTTGACTCTATTTTCTATTCATTTCACAACGTATGGTGGTGAATAAGTGTGACTTTTCATGGAAAACACAAAATTGTTTGGGTGACCCCAAACGTTTGAACGGTAGTGTATATATATATATATATATATATATATATATATATATATATATATATATATATATATATATATATATATATATATATATATATATATACATATGTGTGTGTATGTGTGTGTACACACATACACACACATATGTATATATATATATATATATATATATATGGTTCAGTGCACATAAATGCACTGAACCATTTGTTATAATAGCTATAGCTTTAACGTTTTCAGAAAAAAACTATGTGAAAATTAGTTCAATAATCAGCGAGTATAGTTGACTAAAATTGATTCTGCACTTGGTTAACACATTACACTGAACGGAGTTGTCGACCGCTCCAAGATGGCGCCCCTAAATCTCGTCAGCGCCTATAGGCGAGAGCGGTCGATGCGGGGTGGAGCTCTCTCGTTTCCGTCTCGTTCAATTGTTCTTCCGGTGATAGAGGTCAGCTCGATCGAACAGAACAGGTATCCCTGAAAATCGTCGAAAGCCGCAATAAACATGGTATGTTTTAATAAGAGGTCCATAATGGACAATCCTTTGTATAGTTTCCAATAAAATCTAAAGCTTACGTATTGTGTTAAGTGAAGTGTAGTGTTTCTTTAAAAGAGCGTGTGGAAAATTACAGTGGCAAACGTTAGCATCAAATGTTTGAAGCACATTGAAGTGCTGCAAAACCAAATTGCTCCAAAAATTAAACCAATTTTTCAGTGGGAGTTAAGCTGTAACAACATAGTTGGGCTGGTATTTGTTGTTTAGTCTGGGTAAACTGTTGAATGTAGCGTTGTCCCCATAGCGTAGGCTGTGGAAATGTTCCTTTGAAATCTATAAAGGTATAAGTCCTAAGAGCTCCTGAGATGAAATTGCCATAACTACCTAATGATAAATACTTCTGGCCTATAAAAATCCTATATATATTTTAATTTCCTTTAAAAACCAATGTTTTTATAACCTTACCCTAACTATTTAGGTTACTTACACTGAAATTTAATTTAGGGGTGTCAAAGTTGGATTTTAATCTCTGGCTGAATGCATGAGAGCCATACACCTATAACGGTATTTATTTGTAGGAAATTGCCCTGTGTTGGTCTATCACATAAAGTCCCAGTAACAGTTTAAGGGGTGGGAACTTTGAATACACTGAATACATATATTTTGTCTTCATTCTGTACACAGTTCACACATTAGCCTTCGTTTACTTTGACACAAGTGTATTTTGAGTGCGACAGTGACGCGTTTTATTCCCATCTAACAATATCAACGGGATCTCCAGTCGCACACCATCCTGCTGGTGCAGCCCACGAAGAGGCCAGAGGGTCGGACATATGCTGATTACGAGTCGGCCAACGAATGTATGGAAGGTAAGCTTGTCACAGGCTAGCGCATGGAGTGGTGGAACAAAGGATTTGACTGGACTCGGCCCGAACAGGATTACCAACTATAGCACCAGTAGCAACACCTCAAAAACCGCAAACCCGCCTCAAAGCTCTATATATTGTGGACCCATGCGCACACACCAGCACATTTCACTAATTCTTCAATCAGACTCCGGGGTCAAAACATTGTCAGACAAATTTCTGTCATTCGTTCCCATTTAATTTGTATTATGTGCAGGGGTGCCGTATAAGGGGGAGAAGTTAGGACAACTCCAGGGGCCCCCCAAAAAGAAAACGTGTGTGAGAGCTTTTAGGAAGATTTTTTTTTTTTTGTGATGTGGCCCAAAACTCCTGGCGGCACCCCCTGATTACGTGGCTAGTGTCACTCCAACAGTCTAATCCATGGTGTTGTTGTCCTACAGGTGTTTGCAAGATGTATGAGGAGCATTTAAAGAGAATGAACCCCAACAGTCCATCGATAACGTATGACATCAGCCAGCTGTTTGACTTCATCGATGACCTGGCCGACCTCAGCTGTTTGGTGTGAGTAAACTAAAAAGTCCTGTTACTGTTACACTCCACAGCAACAATGCTCTTTACGTTGCTTTGGTAGCGTTCTTTACTGTTTGCTGTTATTCCAAGGACAGTAAAAAAATGTACACAGAGATAGTAACTTAAACATTCGTTCCCCTCGAACTTTTTGACTGAAAATGATAAGCAACCAAAAAAAATGGTGTTTGTAAATCACAATGAATTTCTACAGGATTTTCTATATTTTTCCAAACAAATCTTATAAGGATCTCATGCAGTTAATCTGTTAATTCTGTGAAGGCCTCAAAGCATTCTTAGAGAACAAGTTTAAAGAATCGGAATCAGCTTAATCAGCTAAACCTTCAAGGAAATAAAGGACACGCCTGATGATCCTCTCTGCACAACTGATTGATCGTTGCAGTCTAGACTTGTCCTGTTTTTGTGGATGAGCCAAACCACACAGTGATGGATGAACACAGGACAGACTGAATGACGGCGGTGTAGAAGATGACCTGCAGCTCCTGAGGTTGAGTTGCCGCAGGAAGTCCAGACTCTGCTGGGCCTTCTTCAGTGTCAATGTGGGACGACAAGCTCAGGTCCCTGAAAAGGCTGCTTCCTAGGAACCACGGGTCATCCACAGTAGACACGGTGTTGTTGAGGATGGTGTGTGGAGGCAGTGTGGGAGAAGTTCTCCAGAACCAGGGTTGGGTTCTAAAAAATACCCTAAGATATGAACTTTTTCAAGCAGCACTATTTATACCATCGTCGTTAAGTGTTGAGTATGACACACCTGCAAACCTGCCACAACACATTGATTGTGTTTTATGGCCTAGTCAAAGTCCAAACCTACATCCATTTGAGAATTTGTGTTAAGACTTACAAATGTTGCTCACGGATGCTGTCCTTCCAATCTGACTGAGCAAAGGTCGGTTAAAAAATGACCTTTGGCATGTGTGTACAGCAGACGGAGACCCTCTGAAAGACCTGAAGCTGTAACTGCCATGAAATAAAGTTCAACTAGTTGTTATGCTTCAGTTGGGCAGAATACAAGTATACGTCACTTTAAATCTATTAAAAAAAAAATAAACAATGAAAGCCATCTATCCTGGTATTAAATGAATTAAAGTTTGTGGTTTTAACCTGACCAAATATTAAAACGGTTATGCGATATGAACGGTACGGGACACAAAGGAGTTTAGAGAATCTTCCCAAGTGTTTTTGTTTTACGTCTTCATTTTACTATGCAGAGATTATTTGTGGTGGATTAAACTGTGACTGTGGATAAAATTTGGTTAGGCCCTGTGCAAACACATGTTGCTTTTACTAGTGCTAAAATGTAATATGTTGGATCACCAATTTTAAAAGAAAGAAAGAAAGAAGTAGGTGTTAGGAAGAGAGTCAGGTAGGAAAGATCCACTTCTGCTCTCCACAGCTTTTATACGGCCTGCTGGTAAAAAGTCAGACAAAGGGAAAGGCTTGGCTAAAGGATCTGGGTTTTTCATAGATGTGGGATTTACATAATTAAGTAGTAGTAAAGTAGACCTTTCTGTTGGTACTTCAGCTACCCTGACTTCAGGAACTTCATGAAGAAACACGACAAATAGAGTTGTCTGACGCACCAGTTAAATTCTGTGAAACTAATTCAGTTAAATTAAAAGCCAAATAAATGAAAAGCATTTTAAAACCAACAATCTCTCCACATTTACTGTACACAAAGTTGTACATGTTTCCATATTTTGCATCACAACACAACAGGTTCTAGAGAATAAGTGATATTTTATGGATCATATTTTGCTTTTCTGTGATATTATTAGAGGGTTGACAGAATTGAGGAAATAAGGGTAAACCAAACTGATCTGGGGGTTTATTCTCTCATTACGTGTACATTTGAAATAGAATTAGTTCTTTTCCCTCACTGTTTGACATCAAACAATTTCTGGTTTAATGTTTGTCTGGATTACCAAAATTATTTCTGTTAGCTAAATGTCAAAAATAATGAGATAATTTTACAGTTTTCTTATGTCCGTTTGCATACATTAGGACTTCTATGATTTAAAAAAAATTAGGAAACCCCAGATTATGGTGTCATGTAAGCTTCCGTCCGTCCGTCACAGATTCTCAGTCAAGTTTAGGTCTGGACTTTTTATTGGAATCTGCTTTGATCGAAACCGTTCTGTTGCAGCTCTGACTGTACGGTAAATTTAGGCTCATTGAGCTGCTTAGCAGGGGCCCTTTTCCCCCACCCCTAATTCTTTTGCAGCCTCTAACAGGCGTTCTTCTTCTGGGATTGTTCTGTATTTAGCTCCACCCAACAACCCTGACCAGCTTGCCTGTCCCTGCTAAAGAAAAGCAGCCCCACAGAATGATGCTGTCACCAACGTGTTTCACAAATAAGAGTTGAGGAAATCGGACAAACGGGTTCTGTTTCCATCTCATCCGACCAGAATGTCGCACAATTTCACTAGAAGGGCTGAAAATTGGCCCACGGGTCACACTTTGAACGCTCCAGGTTTTGAGGGTCAGGATGGACATTTCCTGATTCTTTTTTTTTTATATATATAAACTGGTCCATTCACTTGCATTCCAAATGGGAAGGCAACACAATTCAACTTGAGTCATGATGTGAATGACGCTGGGCCCTTTCTACATGAAGTTAGCATTTTCTCCCCGTGCATATGTGGGTTCTCTCCTGGTTTGGTTAATTGGTTTCTAAATTGCCCTTAAATTGTCTTCTGTGTGCGTGCCTGTTGGCAACCTGTCTGGTTTACCCCCGCCTCTCACCCAATGAGTGCTGGAGATGAGCACCATGGTCTCATTTATCAAGTGACGTTTTTAAAATAAATACTAGAAATGTTGTGTGTTTTTTTTTTTTCTAATGGTGTTTGTAGTTTAGTATGGAACTGTTCAGCTATGAAATTTAACCTATTTAGAGCATCTGTTTGAGTGCCTTTGAGCAAAACTGTTTCTTTTATGTTCTGATCACAAAATCAGGGTAAGAGTCATCTTTAGAGGCATGAGAAAACTGTGATTTGGTCAATGTTAAAATACATTGTCTGCTGTAACGTAAAGGACAGCATTGTCTTGTAACGGCGTGACCAAATGAGAGACTCAAATCTATCGTTCTTCCTTTAGGTATCGTGCCAACACACAGACCTACCAGCCTTACAACAAGGACTGGATCAAAGAGAAGATCTACGCGCTGCTTCGCTGCCAAGCCCAGCATACAGCCAAGTCCTGAGAAGATGTGGGGTGGGGGGTTTAGGGCTGACACGTTGAGTTGGTTTTTTTTTTGTTCTCCTGGGGTGTATTTTATATGTCCTTGTTTGATTTATTAATAAAGATTCCTGTTAAATAACACTAGTACTTGAAATTTGTCATTGCGTATATTACTTTTACTGTGCTTTACTCCATTCATTCGCATTGAGGCCATCGTACAATAAAAACCATGCCGTTACCTTTGGACCGCTCATATTTTCATGGTTATTTTCCTTTTTTTTTTTATTTATTTTTTTATTCTTTTTTTTTTCTCCCCACTTTTGTTTTCATTTTCCCTGCCACAGCGCCTGCCTGAAGTTTTCACGCATCGAAACGTCTCACAATACGAACACAAGTATCTGTATTTTGTTGGGATTTTAGTTCACAGACCGACACAGAGCAGCGCGGCGCTGAGAGGTCGAAGGCAAAGGATACAGGGTTTCAAAATCCGATACAGCTGCTCTGAAGGCCATGGAGGTCGGTTAGAGAACCTTGTGAACAAAAGGCGACGCATCAGGCGGGTCAGGGAGACGGCTTGGAGCAGAGTGAGGTTCTGAAGCAATATTTCCAACTTTGGACGTCTTAAATTATAACCAATTCATCTAAAAATTGCAGTATTGCACAGCTGAAAAATACGTATGGTAACTCTGGAGGAGGTGCAGAGATCCCAAGCTCCGCTTTGCGAATCTGTTACGAAAGATAAGTGTGTCGTGTTTACAACAAAACCAAACCTTTTCATAGAAGGATAAAAAAAAAAAATAAAGCCATGAGAAGTCCCATTTCTACTCGGCCCTAAGCCATGATCTGGACTCGGCAAGAACATGGAAGAATGTGCTCTGTTCAGGTGAAGCTAGAATTTGACTATTGGGCCTATAAGCGATTATGCTGTGCTGGAGAAAACCAACAACACAGCACCTTGAACACAGCATCACAAGTCATGCTGTGTGGTTTTTTTTTTTTTTTTCTTCGACAGAGAGAGGGAAAGTGGTCAGAGTTGATGGGAACATGGAGTTAAACACAGGACAGTCCTGGAGGAAGACCTGAAAAAGGCTGCAAAAGACTTTGCTTCCAGCAGGACAAACAGAATTGTTTGGATTAAAACCCTTCAACCTGGTAAAAGGGCCCAGTCAAAGTCAAGACCTAAATCCAATCTAGAATATGTTGCAGGACTAAAATTATTTGAGTTTATGTATGCTTCCTATCCTGCCTACCTGAGCTTGAGCTAGTTTGCAAAGAATGGGCAACAGAATTAGTCTTTATGTCTGCAAATCCAGCAGAGACAAACAGGACTTGAGCTCTGATTGTGGTGATAGTTTTAGTCTAATGCAGGCAAGAAAATAAAAAAATAAAATTAAAACAGTTAAAACAAAAACAGTTATCCAATACATGTATACATTTGTTTCTACTTGATGATCCAAATCTTACTAGGTTTGTGTTTGCAAAGTGAGAAGATGCAGAAAGGTTCAAGGGTCATTTGCAAAGTGTCACATTTTCTATATTGATAAATGTACAATCTTGAATTAAAAGAAACCCATAACGGGGCAAAATAAATAAAATAAACACACGAGCTTCATAAAAACATATAAAAGACAAGGGGAGTGTGGCATGTAAAGAATGTAAAAAAAAAAAAAAAAACATCCCTAAAAGCGTGAATCTGTTCATCTAATTTTCCACGATCCTTTCAGGGGTAGAAATCCTTAACTTTTCCATAGATTCCACTTCATGTTCTCTTCCTGCTTTTTTTCAGGTTTTAACGTCGTTAAGTGGATTTGAAAGAAAAATCAATAAAAGGCGATTTAAAAAACCCCGCCTGCGAGCCGTGTGAAGGAACGCGCCGCTGAAGCGCGGGGGGGGGGGGGGGGGGACTGGAAGCGTGCGTGCCGCCTAGTGGGGCACAGGAGGCGGCCACGCTTCTCCTGCACTCGCGCTGCTGAAGCCTGGATCCTCGCCTCTCATGTGTGCGTCCTCCCCCCACCACCACCACCCATCTCTCCCTCCCTACCTTTGTGTTGTGATCGCGGTCTGTTTTCTCACACCCACTCCGGCGCCCCTACCACACCCCTCCCTCCTCCTCCTCCTCCTCCTTCATCCCACCCTGTCCTACCCCCTCCACCACCACCTCCACCCCCCCTCTCCTCCTTTTAGCATCTGAAAAGACCACTGAGTGAGAATCGATGGCGCAGAGGCCCGCTTGACAGGACAATAAACCACAAAGAAGGGGTGAGGGTGTGTGTTTTTTATATATATATATATATATAAATATATATATCCTCTCTTGGTTAATCTCGTAATAGCGGAATTTCCTCCGATGACCCAACGAGAAGGGAATCGCTCGGGGCTGACGGCGAGGAGAGATGTTTAACGCAAGGCATCTTTTGTTACCGCGATATGATTTACAGCAGGCGTCAGCTGCCGTGGACCCATCCTGAGGAAATACATTAGGGGGGGAAGACGAATAATAAGAAGGAGGATGATGGGGGGAGAAATAGCGACAAACGGCGGCTCGGACGTAGATTTTAGCATGAACCCGCATCACCTTACGTAACCCAGAAACGCACCAGCGGGTCCTGGCGCTGCCGTGGCCGGAGGAGAGCGCGATGCACTTGCCGCCGCAGGTCCGGATGAGCGGGCTGGCTGTGCGTGGATTTCATTGGGCGGTGCGGTACCTTCGGGGGTGTTAATGCGGCTGTCTCGGTGTAAACAAAAACAAAAAAAACGCGTCTGGGGGGAGAGAGAGACTTTGAAATTGAGCGCAAGGCAGTGAGTAATAATGTTTTGGACCGGGCTGATCCACATCGCTGCTGCTTGTCTCCCCACCAGCAGCAGCCATGAGGACAAGTCACATCAAGGCGCTCCGACCTGCCTCTCATGTCTACCCCCCCCTCCCTCGGGCGGCATCAATAATCAGAAACACGACGCTACTGTGGGTATAGATCGGCGCCAGACAGCTGATGAATCACACATTGATCGGTCCTGACGTGAAGGTGTGTGTTTTTATGGGGAGCACCCCGGGGTGAGCTGACGGCGTGCGCTGTGTTTCACCCCCACACAGCCTCCCTCCATCCACCCCCCGCAGCGATGCCCCGGCAGAGGAACGTCTGGTCTCCGTCCCGCCGCCTCGGCCCGGTACCCGCCCGCCCCCAGACGCCGAAGAGCGGCCACAGCTTCCCATGAAGCCCCCACCAGAACTCAGCTCGACCGCTCTGCATGGGGCCTCTCACATGTGAAGTAAGCTCACCTCTTCTCTTAGTTTTTCCTTTAATCATGACGGGACGGTGGACATTTGTCTTTCCCTCCAATTACTTGAAATGCACCAAAACTGGAATTTAAAAAAAGGTTTTTTTAGGAGTTAAAAACTGTTTATTTCTGCTAAGTAATTTTTATTTCTTGCTAAATTTTCCTTCTAACTAAATAAACGATTTCACTTGTTTTTTTTTTTTTAACCTAGATGATCAAACTTCTTTTAAGTTAAATAGAAAACATGTGCCACCTTGAGCCTTTCCTCACATTTTCTCCAATCACACCAAAGCCAGCGCATCTGATTGGGATTTAATGGGACCGACCAACGCAGAGTGGCGCTTAATTGGGAAATCTAAGGATAGCTATTTATGTTTCCCCACTTTTACCAAGAAATAAAAAAAGGGTGACGTGTATTTGTGCTCAGCCCCAGTGTGACCAACCTTTGTTGACCCGCCTGCAGATAAAGCTGCAGGATTTAATGGAGAGCATTCATTAATGGCTGTTTTTTTCTTTTTTTAATTGGGTTTAATTCTGGACTTTTGCATGTAATGAGTTCAGCTCAGTCTAATTTGACCAGAACACCTTCGTCTACAGAGTTAAAAACCAGGACTCTGCAGGGCTTTCTTTCAATAAAGGTTGTCCTCTTGCCATAAATGTCAAATCTGTGGAGCACACAACTAATAGTTGTGCTGACGGCTGTTTATTCCCCCTGAGTTGGATCTCCAATGCTCTGGTTAGCTGTCAGTTTTAGGTGGAAGAACACTTCTTGGTATGTTTCTAGTTGAGCCACACTCTAAATGTAAAATGTTCTAAGCTTGGGTCGTTTTTCTTTTAATAATCTAACCCTACTCGAAACGTCTCCACAACTTTGTCCCTGACCTGTCTGCTGTGTTCCTTGGTCTTCATGATGCTGTTTGTTCCCTGACGTTCTCCAACAAACCTTCACAGAACAGCTGGAGTTAGACTGAGATTAATGGCCTTGGTTGACAGATTAGGGGACTTGACTTAATGGGTTTTATAGAGAGCTATCAGAGTCAAGGCGGCTGAATACAGATGCACACCACACTTTTCAGATTTTCAGCGATGCGAAAACTTGGCAACCTTTTTCCTGAAGCTTCACAGCAACACGCCGTCGCTGCGGCTCATAAGAACCCAGTAAATGACACGGTTTCTTGTTGTTCGCATTGGAAAACCTCCGTCTCATCACCACCCTTTACTTGATTTGTTCTGTAATGTTTGTCCGTTTTTTAAGTTTAAGCTTCTTCCACCTTAGCAGTCCCAGTCAATTAGTGCACAGGAAATACCTTCCTATTTAGCAAACTTTCAAATAGAGGCGAGATGTTCTCACGAACCATAAGCAAGGTCAAGGTCAGTTTGCTCCAGATTGACGGAGCTTAAAACCTGAAAGCCCCTCCTCCATGTTTGGCTCGGATTCTGGAGACGCAGAGAAGACCTGAACCAGAAAACCTGAGCTGATCTCTGGAAGACTGATGCAACAACAACAACACCACCCTGGAACCCCTCCAGCTGATGCTGTTTTTGCCCCGTCTCTTTCTTGCTGTTGAGCTTAACTGAAGTAAGTGAGGCCTGCGGCGCTTTAGATGTTGCTCTAGGTTCCTTTCTGCCCTCCTGGATGAGTTGTCTGTGCACTCTTGGAGTGATTTTGGGAGGGGTCGTCACTGTTCTATGTTCTCCTTGTTAGCAGATAACGGCTCTCGCTGAGGTTTAATGGAGCCCCAAGCCTCAGAAATGGTTTCATAATCCTCTCCAGACTGATGGTAGTCGGTGACTTTGCTCCTCAGTTGTCGAATTTCTTTAGATTTGGTCGTGATGTGTTTCTTTTTGAAACGTTTGAGGCCAGTTCATGTTGCCAGACAGATTCGATTTAAATAGATCGGGTCAGGCAGTAATCAGGCCTGGGTGTGGCTGGTGAATTATATTAAAGTTCTCTTTTTCCTAAAGAAAATTATTGGATAATCAGAAAGATCTAACTGTGCCAAAAAAGCAAAAACCAAAGGAATCTGTAAGGGGCCAAATAATTTTTCACAGCGGCGTAAATGAAAGCTAAAATTTGAGAGGTGAAGGGTTGGCAGCGCCGCTGTTCTGCACCTTGTTTTCTTTCTCATGAGGCTCTGCCGTATGTGTCGCCATAAAAAGGAAGCAATTCCAAGCCGAGGATGTTCTGTGCTTGTAGAAAAGGGGTTTTTTTTGTTTTTGTTTTTTTTTTAAAGTTAACCATATTCAATTTGCAATTACACAAGACACAGCAGCCAGGGCATTTTAAAGCTCATCCACATTATCTACAGGTAATGTGGATGCAACAACAGCATTTGCTGTGTTTGAATGTGTTTTATCCTGATACAGAATGATTTTTTTTTTTTATTTTGGACAGGGGAGCTTTAAGAAAAAAAACCTGTTTTGAACAAAATGAAGTGCCGGGAGTAACAGTTCCCCTTCTTTCTCTCAGCTGACATGGAGGATGAAGATGGGACTTGTCTACTTGATGTTTTGTGGTGAGTTTCTGATTGGTGCTTACATTCATACTCTGTAAAGCTGGCCTGTAGCTATTCTAATGAGAGGAATAAAACAAACTGATCTGAACGTGCTGGGAAGTGTTTCGTGTGAGGCGTCACTCTCCGAAATGTTTCAAAAGTCACACTTTTTTGCAACAGAAGTCCACATGGATTCCACTGATTTCAGTCCTGTTGTTCTGCTTCTCCCGTTGCAGTGACCCCCAAGCCCTGAACGACTTCCTTCATGGGACCAGTGAGGTAACAAGGGATTTACTCGCAAAAGTAGTTCTGCTCACTGTCTACTCCCCTGCAGCCATTTTGGGTTTTCACAAGTTTAAGTCGAGTCAGCTTTGCTGCATCTTTGTCCACAAACTACATGCATGTTCAAAAAATTACAATATTATTACAAAATTATTAAAAAACTCGTTTCACTCGGGGAAACACATTATATAGATTAATTACAGGCAGAGTGCTGTTTTTATGCCTTTATTCCTGTTGTGATGGTTTTCCGCTTACAGCTGGTGAAGGCATGCCAGACCAAAAAAAAAATGTCATACAGAAATGTGGGCTCAATGAAAAGTATGTTTAAGACCTGCTTAAAAGTTGTTTTTCCAAAGAGCACTTTAAATTTGATAAACGAACCTAATCCAAAAGCATATTCTAATTTACTGAATAAAACAGTGTATTTAAAATTGCCCTAAAAACGAATTTCATGGCAGAATACTTTTTGGTACTGCCGCTTTACATCTTTAAGGGGAATCATTTCCTTTGTGTGTTCATGAAAAATTGGTGTGGTTTAGGGGAGTGAAATTGATATTTTTGATATATTTATTTGTGACATTGGAAACTGCGTGTGCCTCACTAACTAAAAACTCCTGAAAGTGGCGCGACGATCTGAAACTTAGCTGCTGATGTTAAATAAACTCATTGTATCAATTCCGCCGTTTCCCGCTGCTGAAGATGAAAGCTCATTAGCTATTTTTTAAAACCTGTCCCATCTTTCCCCGTGATTAAAATTCAGCCCCTTTGAAATTCACACCACGCTTACGGGACTCTCCTCATAAAGATCTTTTATAAAACCATGTATCATTTGTCTTCCAGCTCTCGGGCACGCATTTATTGGTGTTGCTCCATCCCAGTTCGATACATTGATATTTGAGGTTGTAGCGTGAAGCCAGTCGCGCTTCTAATGAATCAGATTTGGGAAACCTTCATGGGGGGGGGGGCACGCAGTTCTTACAGAGTCATAATGTAACCATGAATGCATTTTTCTCCAAGCTGGCCAAAGCTAAAATTGACTCATTTCTATCCCACCAGCTGCAGACTGAGGACCTGCTCATTAACTCCTCCTCTGGGGAGCCCTCCCTCTTCACAGATGCTCCGGTGAGTGCTGGATGCGCAGCCAGCAGCGAGGCAGCAGCCAGCGTTACCACCCCCCCACCCCCCACCCCAGGAGATTTGCTGTTTTTCTCTCCGTTTGGTGCCTCCTGTTAACGCTGACTAATCACACAACCACCCCTCTTCCCCTCTATTGTCTTGTGTGTGTCTCTGTGTGTGTGTCTCTCTCTCCCGCCGCTTCGTCCTCCAGAGTCCCGTCTCGCTGCTGGGAGACGGCGGGGACTGCACAGACACGCCTCCCCCCGGCTGTGTGGACCTGTCCTTCTTGGAGGAGGCTCTCCTGTCGTCCCCAGAGGGCGGGGAGGACCCGGAGGCCGCGCCGCCGCCTGTGGAGGCTGGATGCGAGGCCAAGAAGGAGGAAGCGGGGGAGGCGGAGGTGGCTTGCGATATCCTCCAGCAGAGTTTGCAGGAGGCGGAGATCACTGAGCAGACCATGGCCCTGGAAGCGGGGCTGGCGCAAGCAGGAGACAGTTTGTCCCTATATTCTCCCGCCCCTCTGCTCTCTCCGCCTGCTGTGCCGTTCCTACCCAAGCCCGTTACCTTGCCCGTCGCCCCGCCGTTGCCCAGAGACACCCAGGCAGCAGTGGAGCCCCCCCAGCCCTCCCTGCTGGCTGTCGGACCAGGTTGCCCGTCTCTAAAGCCTGCCGCCCCGGCTCAGCTGATGGGACTCCTACCTGGAAACGTGTTTCCTGCTCCATCTCCAGACAATTCCTTCTCCCTGAGTCCCGCTCAAGGCTCAAGCATGATCATCCACAAGGCCGTGCCCGGCGTCGCCGCCCGCCCCCTCCTCAGTCCGGCTCTTCGAGCTGCAGCAGCACCAGCGCCAGGCATCGTCCTGCAGCGTGCCCCTCTCCCTATCCAGCCCAAGCTGCCCATCAGCATCCAGCCCAGACTGGTTCAAATCAGCCCCAAACCCTCGGGGCAGAAAGCCACCCCTGGCCTCACGTTTGTCCCGGCCACTGCCTCGCCTAACATTTTACTGTCCCCGACCCCGGGCCAGAAGACTGTAGCTCCGCCGCCGGCACAGCAGCTCCCAAAACCCGTCAGCCTGCAGCTGGTCAACCAGGGCGGCTCCTTCGTGCTCCAGCCTCAGGGACTCTTCCAAGGTCAGAACCAATTTCTTCTTCCGGGCCAGTGTCCCGTTACAATCTCCCAGCCTGCCAGGGCAGTGCAACCTCTTCTCACCCCCAGTCATCCAGGCCCGTCTGTTCACGGCGTGGCCGCCTCCACCGGGCAGCTCGTGGACGGCTCTCAGATCCTAACCGTCCCCCAAAGACAGCTGAATTTCAGCCCGGTCTTCGCCACCCCTACAGGGCAGCTAGCTCTCCGCCAGGCCACTGTGCTTTCAGGATCTTTGCAGCTACAGTCAGCCCCCACTACTGTCTTCCAGATGCCAGCACAGCTGGCTGGAGCCTACACCACAGGGGGGCAGGGGCAACAAGCTACCCTGGTCCACGGCCCCACTCTTGGGAACCACATCACCTTGATCAACAGCTCAGGGGTGCTTCCCCAGGATCTGACTTCCATCTCTATTGTCAACGGCCCCTCGGTGGTTCAGGGACTGCCGTTCGCCGCCCAGGCCGCGACTCCTCAGGCGGGCGGGACCGAAGCACAGCTGAGCCTTCAGCGGGCCTCCGTGGTGCTGCTGCCTGAGAGGTCCGTTCAGGACGAGAGGGGCAGCTCAGAGGAGGCTTTCCACCAGCTGCAGCAGGTGAGATAAATGCCACGACTACACAGTGTTTACTTTTGAAATGACGGATTTAAGTAACTGCATGAGTTTATACATGCACGCACACTTTGTAATGTTATAGCCTCAAACTCCAACTGCCGTTCGCGGGGATTGTATGTCACGAACCAGAACACGGCAATGCACGATTGGGATTTGCAAGGAAAGAAATACATGCTAGAAATAGAAAACTGAAAAGTGTGGCGTGCACCGTCCCGTTGGAGCTCCGGCTGTGAGTTGAGTGTCATCGACTTCTTTCTCATATGTCAACTTGATTGACTCCAGTAGGACGTCCATAGGTGCTTTCTTACTCCCTTCCTTGCCACGGGCCTCTTGGCTGCTTCTCTGATTCATGTTCTTCTTGCCGGGCCGGTCTGTGTAGATGGATGATCGTGTGTTGGTACCACCGCAGCGCTGGCAGTAGGGATCTACCATTTTCAGATGAGAGTGAACCATGTTGAAAGCTTTAAGCATTGTTTTTTCCACCTAACCCTGCTTTAAGGTTCTCCTGTCTGTTGTGTTCGTTGGCCTTCAGGATGCTGGTTGTTCACTGATGTCTTCTAACAGCAGCTCTGCTGACCAGATAGGCTTCTGCAGCGTCGGTCGCTCTGGCGTTTATTTAGGGGTGTCAAAGTGACCGATAAACAAAGAAGGCTGAGTAGAATCCAATTGTTCAGATTTATTTTTTATTTTTTTGAATACCATACATTATTTTCCTTTGAGGATATAATGTCACAAAAAGTGAAAAAGGGGTGTGAATACTTTTGCAAGGCTATAACTGGTCACTTCGCTTCTAAACAGCAATCTTCAAGTCTAACCACAGATTCTCAATTGGATTAAGGTCTGGGCTTTGACTAGGCCAGCCCAGCACATTAAAAAGCTTCCCCTTAAACCACCGAGGTGTTGCTTTACCAGTGTGCTTTTGGTCATTGTCCTGCTGGAAGGTGAACCTCTGTTCTAGTCTCAGATTACAGGCGGACTGACTTGGTCTGACTGTGTTTAGCACCATCCATCTTTCCCTGGACTCAGACCGGTTTCCCAGTCCCGGCTGATGAACAACATCCCCACATCAGGATGCTGCCACCACCACGTTTCACTGTGGGGATGGTGTTCATGGGGTGATGGCACGTGTTGGGTTAGGAGCCAGAAATAGCATTTTCCTTGGTGGCCAAAGAAGTTCCATTATCGTCCCATCTGACCAGAGCACCTTCTTCAATACACGTTGCTCACATGCCTTTTGGCAAACTGAAAATATGCCTTCTTCTGGGTAGTAACTGATTGCATTTACTCAGTTTTATTTGCTTGAGTAGCATTTTGAACAAAATGTACTTTTAGGATTAGTTTTACTGCACTGTATTTTTTTACTTTTACTTGAGTCATATTATTACTCAAGTATCGCTACTCTTACTTGAGTAAAATGTCCGGCCTGCTTTGAGTAACTTCATTAGCAAAGATCATACATGTTTTTACCAAAAATTCACCAGAGACACAAACCTAGAGTTTATGATAAAGGGACTTCTTATTTGTACACATGCTTTGTTATTTTTAGCATTATTTTCTATCTGCTGAGCTCATTAAGCTATTTGGAGGTCAAATAAATGCACAGTAATCAGTAGATGTTGTTATTGAAAGTAGTTTGCACTGTTCTAACATACTATTTATGCATTAACTGCTGTAAGTATTGTTTTCAAGTTTAATGATTTTTTTTTTCATTTTTGTCTTTAAAATACCAGAAATTGCCCATAACCTTATATTTTTGTCCGCCCGATAACATCATTTTTAAATATTAAGTCATCAGCTGTTAATTTTAGTTGCTCAGTTCTTGAGTAGCCCTCTTACTGAATACTTTTTTCACTCTTACTCTAAAACATGTTGAAGTAGTGCTGCTCTTACTTGAATACACTTTTTAGCTACTCCACCCACTCCTGTTTAAATCACAGGTTGGACTGTAACGACGTGGGTAAAAAGCCAAGAGAGGTGAAAACTTCTGCGAGGTGCTGGACAATAACTTGGGGAAAAAAACAGCCAAAAAATCAGAGCCTTTGGGTGGAATCGCTGCATTGAGAATTTGTTTTCGCTTTCTTGGGAGCCTCACCCCAGCTTCCAAGCGCAGTGGTTTAAGTGATGATAGAAAAAAAAGGGTCAATAGAAAGTTCAATAGCACAGTTTTCCTTCCTTTTGCATTCTAGCCTTTCATGTAGGTTAATATTACTGTCATTACATCCTCCCAACCAATCACAACGCAGACCCAGGAACCAAGCTCCCTTCAATGAGTTCAGAAAACACATGTTCTTTTTCTTTTTTAAAAACTTGCAGTTTTGGTTGATTAAAGGGTTGAGTTTGTATTCAGTATTTTTGAGTTCCGTATCTAAAATAGATCGCTAAACAACAGCATAAAATGGCCAGGGCTAAACTTAAAATATATGTTTTGAATTTGTTGATAATTATCGATACCGATCAATATGATTTTCTATTTTATGGATATGCTTTTTTTTCTATATCGCCCAGCCATAGATGTTGCCATGATGCACAGCACACGTTTTGTCTTACCTGCCTCGCCTCTCCTCCTGCAGCCTCTTGGACACGTCGTCCAGCACGTCCCGGTGCAGCCCCACTCCGCGGGGCAGCAGTCCTCTCCTCCTCCCATAGTTGCAGTCCTGCAGCCCCACCCCGAGGCACCTCACGTTCCCGAAGCAGCGGTGGAGATGCCCAAACTCCCGATGCCCCCGGCGGACCTCAGCCAAGCTGTGGAGGAGGCCGGCCACTCGCTGGGTCGGAGCCAGGCCTTCGTCCAGCACGTGCCACAGGTCAGTGCGTGTTATGTCTCTTGCTGAGCGCGTCGTACCGTACTTTGGTGTCACACTGCGTGGATTCGGCGTGAGACCCCAACACAAAGCAGCGCAGGAAGTAGACTACAAGGAAAATCATTCGTGGTTTGAATTTTTGTTTTTTTTTTGTTGCACAAAAAAAAATCTAAAAGCATGGTGTGCATTTATAGTCGGCCTCGCTGTGTCATCATCGCTCTGTGGAACCCTCAGCTGCAGGTCATTGGGGGGGTGAGGGGGGACCTCGCTGCTGACTTTGCACGCCTGGAGAGATTTTTTGCCCGTCGTTCTTTGAAAACGACTTTGTTCTCAGTCAGCTGGGACGGAGAGCGTCTGTGAGCGTAGATCTATCAAGGGAAATTGGGTGCTGGTGTGCGTGCGCATGGTTTTATAAATCTGCATTTTTTTTTTTTTGGGCATACGTCCACTTTTAGTATGGAGTCCAAGCAATGTTTTATAAATGAGAGCCCGGATTTGTGGACTGTACGACCGATAGTTCTCCCACCTGAACTGTGTGGATCTCTGCACCCCCTCCAGAGCTCCTTCTCGGGCCTCCTGGATGGTTTCCATGATTAATGCTCTCATTTTGCGGCCTTAAAGTTTAGATGGACGACCATGTTGTGGTCGTTCGGCAGCTGTGGCATGCGAAGAGCAGCTCATTAAACGTCCCAGACTTGGAGAGTTGTTTCCTAACCCAACCCCTGACCTGTCTGCTGGGTTTCCTGGTCTTTACGAAGCGGTTTGTTCAGGTCTGACGCCAAACCTTTTAGATTTCTTTCTTTTTTTTGTACCACGTGTTTTTCTTTCCAATTCACCTTTAAATACTGCTTTGTGTTGGTTTATCACATAACTCCCCAACCCCTCAAAAAACAAAATAAATGACGTTTGAGATTGTAAAATTAAGACAGAGGAGTGATATTTATTACACTAAATGAATTAAAAATGCAGAGGTGAAGAATAGCGTCATTCAAAGCAGCATTTAGTGCCTCATACCAGAAGTTGGCCTGAATTATGGTCTGATTTTCTCCGCCCACAGCAGGAGGCAATTAGTTCTCCCATCCCATCTGAATTATTGGTTGGAGCACTGCCAGTGGTACCGATTGAGCCCCTCAACTCCCCGGCCGGCAGCGACGGAGAGAGCCGACCCCAGACGGGTGCCGTGTCTGAAGCGGACGCTCACGTGCTCCCCGGCCGGTGTGGGGAAGTGTCTCCTCACCCCTCAGACCCCGAGGACACGCCGCCGACCCGCTCCCCGTCTCTGGTTCGGGACACCGCGGGACCGGCTCCGGCAACTTTCTCCCCTCCAGCCGGGCTCCAGTCCCACGCGGAGGCCCAGGTCCAGTACCAAGTCCCCCACCAGCACCAGGTCCCGCAGGGCTTGTTTGCTGAGACCCAGGCCAATGTTCACTCATCCGTTTCCCAGCTTCCAGACCGGAGGAGCCCCTCCCCTCAGCACGTCAGCGTCCCGGTGCCTCCGCAGCAGGCGGCTCTCCTCCCTAAGGAGGGCGATGACTCTGCTGTCCAACAGCACACCCTAAACAGTGAGTCCACCTGCAGCTCATAAAAGAGAAAAAAAAGCCCACTCACTGCCAATGTCTGGGTCTCCTGCTCCACTGGGTTCATCTTTTTGTCTTTGTGTCGTTCATCAGAACCCACAGCTGCCTTGGAGAGTAAGACCTTTACTCTCAGCGTGCGTCCATCCTCTCCTGCAGATCAGGGGGTTCGGGTTCACGGGCCTCCCGTTCCGTGCGGCCCCTTCCAGGTGAGCCAGACGAGCGGCGAAAAGGTGCGACGAGTTGTTTGACACCATGCAGCGAACTCTGAATTATTCCACCCAAAACGCACGAGCGAGTCCATGTTTTCTCATTGAATATTCTGCCTCCAGCAGGCGGCAAGCAATCTGGAGCTGCAGAAGGAGGAGAGGCTCACACCAGCAATACGCAGACACAGGTAAGAAAGTCAGATTTAGAAGTGAAATTAGTTTAATGTGTTTGTTCCATTTACTGTCCGTCCGTCCGTGTTCTTCCGCTTATCCGGGGTCGGGTCGCGGGGGTAGCAGCTTCAGTAGGGAGGCCCAGACGTCCCTCTCCCCAGCCACTTGGGCCAGCTCCTCCGGGGGAATCCCAAGGCGTTCCCAGGCCAGCCGGGAGACATAGTCCCTCTAGCGTGTCCTGGGTCTTCCCCTGGGTCTCCTCCCGGTGGGACGTGCCCAGAACACCTCACCAGGGAGGCGTCCAGGAGGCATCCTGACCAGATGCCCGAGCCACCTCAACTGGCTCCTCTCGACGTGGAGGAGCAGCGGCTCTACTCTGAGTCCTCCCCGGATGACTGAGCTCCTCACCCTATCTCTAAGGGAGAGCCCAGACACACTACGGAGAAAACTCATTTCGGCCGCTTGTATCCGGGATCTCGTTCTTTCGGTCACGACCCAAAGCTCGTGACCATAGATGAAGGTAGGAACGTAGATCGACCGGTAAATCGAGAGCTTGGCCTTTTGGCTCAGCTCTCTCTTCACCACAACGGATCGGTACAGCGCCCGCTTCACAGCAGACGCCGCACCAATCCGCCTGTCGATCTCCCGCTCTATCTTCCCCTCATTCGTGAACAAGACCCCAAGATACTTGAACTACTCCACTAGGGGCAACACATCCAACCTGGAGAAGGCACTCTACCCTTTTCCGGTTCAAGACCATGGTCTCAGATTTGGAGGCACTGATTTTCATCCCGGCCGCTTCGCAATCGGCTGCGAACCGCTCCAGTGAGAGCTGTAGATCACGCCCTGATGAAGCCAATTGGACCACGTCACTGCGAATAGCAGAGACGCAATCCTAAGGCCACCAAAACGAATCCCCTCAACACCTTGGCTGCGCCTAGAAATTCTGTCCATAAATGAACAGAATCGGTGACAAAGGGCAACCTTGGCGGAGTCCAACTCTCACTGGAAACGAGTCCGACTTACTGCCGGCAATGCGGACCAGACTCTGACACCGGTCGTACAGAGACCTGACAGCCCTTATTAAAGGGCCCGGTACTCCATACTCCCGGAGTACCCCCCACAGGATCCCTCGGGGGACACGGTCGAATGCCTTCTCCAGATCCACAAAACATATGTAGACTGGTTGGGCAAACTCCCATGCCCCCTCCAGAATCCTGCTGAGGGTGTAGAGCTGATCCAGTGTTCCACGGCCAGGACAAAAACCACACTGCTCTTCCTGAATCCGAGATTCAACTATCCGACGGACCCTCCTTTCCAGAACCCCTGAATAGACCTTACCAGGGAGGCTTAAGAGTGTGATTCCTCTGTAGTTGCAACACACCCTCCGGTCCTCCTTTTTAAATAGGGACACCACCACCCCAGTCTGCCAATCCAGGGGAACTGCCCCCGATGTCCACGCAATGTTGCAGAGCCGCGTTAACCAACACAGCCCCACAACATCCAGAGCCTTAAGGTACTCAGGGCGAATCTCATCCACCCCCGGAGCCTTGCCACCGAGGAGCTTTTTAACAACCTCGGCGACCTCAGCACCAGAGATGGGAGAACCCTACCCAGAGTCCTCAGGCTCTGCTTCCGCAATAGAAGACGTGTTGGTGGGATTAAGGAGGTCTTCGAAGTATTCCGCCCACCGACGCACAACGTCCCGAGTCGAGGTCAGCAGCACACCACCCCCACTGTAAACAGTGTTGGTACCGCACTGCTTCCCCCTCCTGAGACGCCGGATAGTGGACCAGAATCGCTTCGAAGCCGTACGGAAGTCTTTCTCCATGGCCTCTCCGAACTCTTCCCACGCCCGAGTTTTTGCCTCAGCGATCAGTCGGCCCCGTGCTGGAGACCCAAACCAAGTTGTGCAACTATTGAAGATTTGTTTTAGAATTTTCCATCTTGCCTGGCAAACAAAAGTCTCAATCTGTGGCGCGAATCTCAGCTGCCTTCAGACGTCGCCTGCCCTATCTAGTAAACAGAGCCCGCATGTATGTGGTTCAGTCATAATCGTAACGCCAAAGGAACACAGCAGACAGGTCAGCCATGGTGCTGTGGCTGGACTTTAAAACAGTGTCCTAAGCTGCCAACATGCCATGCACCGCTGTTCGGTCCGTCAGAGAACGCAAAGTTTTTTGGCAAAACTGCAAAGAAGTCCCAGGAGGAGCCAAGAGACTTTTAGCAACTCTGGAGGAGCTGCAGAGATCCATAGCTAGAACATGGTGGTGGCAGCATCACGCATCCAAACTGGAGCCATTTCAAAGAGGAGGACAAGCAGAAATTGCCTCAAAACATACATTTTTAAAGCTGCCTACTCTCTATCAATGTTTTATTTTGTATTTGTTTTAGATTATTGATGCTTTGTGGTTGTATTGCCATTTGTCTGGTTTTAATTTTGTACAGTGTCATTGAGTGTCGTGACAGGTGCTTTTCAAATAAAATGCATTATTATTATTATTATTATTATTATTATTATTAAGTATCGAGGTGAGCATTCCCCAAATGACTTGGATCTGCTACCTTGTCCTCCAATAGATTAGTCCTCCGTGACCCGACACCCAGCTTCATTTCACATGCTAGCACCTTGCTTCTTCCGCTGCCGAGCTAAACTCTGCATGTTAACGCTGAGACCTCGCCGTTTTCCCCAGACTCCAGCAGCAGCTTTGTTCGGACCACGGAGCTGTGCAGAACCCGTTCACACGGCCGGCGTTCACCACTCTGAAAGACGCCGTCAGACGCCTGCTGCCGTACCACGCCTGTGCCGGTCACCCGCCCACTCAAGACGACTTCAATTTAGGTTCATTCGCATTGGTCCATGATTTATAAAGTCTAAAAATATTTCAGATCTAACCATCATGTGGACATTTTATTTGGCTTCGGGTTTCATTGAGTTTCCTATTTCTTCTGTCATGTTTTTCTTTACCTCCGTTAAACTACTGAACAAGCTTACAAGGAACATCGGGATTCTCTGACAATGTCACGTTCATCTGGAAGTGACACGTCTGTCTCTTTTCAACAGTGGACCAGGAGTTTGACACCGTTTCCGGTTTCCTGCTAAAACGCACCAAGGACATGGTCAACAAATACAGGCAGCTATTGGTTAAGGAAACCCAGGTGAGACAAAGCACGTTTTATCCATGCTTAGCACGACTCACGTCTCTCCAGATTTCTGATGCAGAACTAGATATTTGCAGTAAATGGTGTATCCCCAGTGGCTTGAAAAATGATTCATACTCCTTAAACCTTTATGGGTTTTTTTATATTTCAATGTATTTTTTTTTAGGGATTTAATGTGACAAACCAAAACAAAGTGGTTTATAATTGTTATGTGGAAGGAAATTTATATGTGGTTTTAGAAGTGTGGTGTGCACTTGCACAGTTCCCTTGCACTATGATCCCCCTTAATGAAATGCAGTTCAGCTAACCAGAAGTCACCTAAACTCAATATAAGACTTAGACTTAGACAACTTTATTTGTCATTTTGTATGCACAGAGTGCGTACAGAACGACATTTCGTTTGCATACAGCTTGAAAATTACAGTAAATTACAGGATAAGATGCAGCAGTGATTTAACAGTAAAACAATTGAAATGTAAACAGTGCAGGAGAAAGAGACAGTGTGCGATCACAGTTTACAGGTGAGTATTTTTAGAAGCCATTTGTATTTGCAGAAATGATTGTGCAAAGGGCATTTGTGCAAGAATGCATTTTAGGAACTGAGAGTTCGGCAGCATTTGTGATGCTAGATAAGGATGCAATGATGCAAATGTGCAAATATGCGAATGTGGTACAGAGTCCAGTTTATAGCTTCAGCAGTTCAACAGTCTGATGGCAACAGGGAAAAAGCTTTTGCAGAACCTGGTGGACCTGCAGCGGATGCTGCGGAACCTAAACGCAGCTGTTCTGTGAAGGCCTGCGTTGTTAGTGCGCGTTAGTGAACAAATGAAGACTATGGCAGAACCGTCTGCAAAGCGAGCGATATATGGTCATCACCATGAACTGACAGGCTGGACAAGGGGAGCATTAGTCAGAGAAGCAGCCAAGACATCCATGGTAGCTCTGGAGGAGCTGCATAGGTCCGCAACTCCGGCAGGGGAATCTGACAAGAGAACAACTATTAATCATAGACTTCACAAATCTGACCTGTATGTAAAATAGCAAGATGTGAAACCTTGTTAAAAGAAAGCCCCAAGGATTCAATTCAATTCAATTTTATTTATTTATATAGCGCCAATTCATGAAACATGTCATCTCAAGGCACTTTACAAAGTTAAGTTCAATCATATTATACAGATTGGGTCAGATTATACAGATTGGTCAAAAATGTTCCTATATAAGGAAACCAGTTGATTGCATCAAAGTCCCGACAAGCAGCATTCACTCCTGGAGAAGCGTAGAGCCACAGGGAGAGTCGTCTGCATTGTCCATGGCTTTGCTGCAATCCCTCATACTGAGCAAGCATGAAGCGACAGTGGGAAGAAAAACTCCCCATTAACGGGAAGGAAAACCTCCAGCAGAACCGGGCTCAGTATGAACGGTCATCTGCCTCGACCGACTGGGGGTTACAGAAGACAGAGCAGAGACACAACAAGACAGACAAAAAGCACAGAAGCACACATTGATCTAGTAATCTGTTCTACATTAGATGGTAATAGCGGGTGAGCCGTCTTCTTTGGATGATTTCACAGTCAACAGAACGTCAGACCAGGTATACCTACTATGAAGATAAAAGAGAGAGAACAAAAAGTTAAAGCAGAAATGATGACAAACAATACATAATTGAAGAACAGTAGAACTCTATAGAGTGAGAAAATTAGATCCTGATGTCCTCCAGTAGCCTAAGCCTATAGCAGTAAAACTATAAAGGTAGCTCAGAGTAACATGAGCCACTCTAGTTATAAGCTTTGTCAAAAAGGAAGGTTTTAAGATTAGTCTTAAAAGTAGACAGGGTGTCTGCTTCACGGACCAAAACTGGGAGTTGGTTCCACAGGAGAGGAGCCTGATAGCTAAAGGATCTGCCTCCCATTCTACTTTTAGAGACTCTAGGAACCACCAGCAGACCTGCAGTCTGAGAGCGAAGTGCTCTGTTAGGAACATACGGGGTAATCAGAGCTCTGATATATGATGGAGCTTGATTATTAAGGGCTTTATACGTTAGAAGAAGAATTTTAAATTCTATTCTTGATTTAACAGGAAGCCAATGAAGGGAAGCTAAAATAGGAGAAATATGATCCCGCTTGTTGATTTTCATCAGAACTCTTGCTGCAGCATTTTGGATCATCTGAAGGCTTTGAACTGCATTTTGTGGACTTCCTGATAGTAAAGAATTACGATAGTCCAGCCTTGAAGTAACAAATGCATGGACTAGTTTTTCAGCATCACTCCTGGACAGAATGTTTCTAACATGTTTCTGTCTACAGTTTTAGAAAGTGTAGACAGATTCCTGTCTACAGTTTATTTCTATAGCACTTTTCAGTAACAAGACCATTCATAGCTATCTTGGATATAGTCATATTCAATAAATTAAAATATGCATTTTTACGTGGCTTGTTTACCAGATTAAAAGTACCTTTTGAAAAAAAAAAAAAACAGCCTTTAAGCTGGTATTAAACGTACTTTTCATTAAGACCCCGTTTCTTCTTGAAAACTTGTTTTTTATTGGTCTGATGCAATATTCTGATCTTAAATGCTGTTTTTATTAGCTGGAGGGATGAAAAAAAAATCATAATCAACAGAAATAAAGGCTTTAAAACGTCATCAGTCTGTGTTAATCTTTATAATGTGTTTCCCTTAGCAACTTGAGTTACTGAAATATATTAACTTTTCAATATGGACTGAATGCTGCTTATCAAGACTCGATGCAGTATGCTGGGTTTTCTTAGACAGGAAACTTTCTGGCCGATCTGTACGATTTGATTGAATGTGACTTGAGATGACGTGTGTTGTGAATTGGCGCTACATAAATAAGATTAAATTGAACTGATATTCTAATTTATTGAGTATGGCTATACATCACACACATGGAAGAAGGTGTTCTTGTCAGATGAGATGAGGCCAATTTTTTTGTCTACTTGCTAAATGCTACATGTGGCTGAAAGCTAAAACCGTACGTCACCCTGAACACGATCCACGCCTTGAAACACGGCAATGGTTGCATCATGGTGCGGGAGGGCTGTTCTCCTGCAGAGACAGGGAAGCTAAATACAGGGCAACCCTGGAAGAAAACCCGTTAGAGGCCGCAAACGACAGCAGGACAACAACCTTAAACATACGTCCAGAACAACAGCTGGAGGATTTAGATCAAAGCGTAGTCATGTGTTTGAATGGCCTAGTCAAAGCTCAGATTGAGAATCCGTGGCAAGAAGAAGCTCTCCTTCCAGTCTATGTTTACGCCCCCTTCATTAGGATGGACTGAACGGGCAAAAGCTTTTAGTCTCTAAGTGCAATATGGTGCTGTAATTGCACTAAAGGGGGTTCCACAAAGTACTGACTCAGGAAGGTGAACACAAATGTACACCACACTTTTCAGAGTTTTATCTGTGAACAGTTTCCTTTTCCGCTTCTCGCAGTCAGGCATTAGTTTGAGTAGGTCTGCCACATAAAATCCTAACGGAGTACAGGTGTCCGTGTCTCCGCCGTCGATGACATGTGAACTGGTTTCCCGCAGCAGGAGAGTCCGTCGGCAGAGATGGTGATGCTGGAGCGTCTCTTCCTCCAGGCCGAGAGGTACGCGTTAGCCGAGGAGCGAAGGCGGGCTCGCAAAGATCCAGGTCAGTGTCCCAGCAATGAGAAAATAATCGTTTCCAAGCAGAGTGCGAAGATTTAAACTGTCTCAGGAACGTGATTGAGTAAATCCTATGTTTTCTTTTCTTAGACGATTGAAGTGGTTCCTTAGGGCGCGGCACTTAACCTCCATATTTGCTCCAGTGGAGCTTCAAGGTGTGAATGAGTGATTAAGACATGTAAATTTGGCCTGAGGAGGGCTGCCTGATGATGGAAAATTACATGGGAGAAGTTAAGGGCAAATTAAAGCTGTTTTTATGTTAATTAAGGAGCTGAAAGAAGGTAGGGGACTCTTGATAGCTGTTAAATGTCAGACCTGGCCGCTGCTAGACTCTGGAGCTTCTGAGAACATATTACCAATCTAAATCTAAAATCTCAATTAGAAACTGCATGATTTAAGACATTTTTATATATTAGATTATATTTATCACGGGGAGCTCTAAAAAAGTGTCGATATATATTTGATTGACGTGGTCTCTACGGTGCAACAATAAATCACAACATTAAAGAGACATTGGAGCAGATTATTTCCGATCCGCATGTTTAACCAGCACCAAAGAAAACAAGAATAAAGAGAACCAAGGCAGAATACGGCGCTTGTAAAGGCATATATTGCTTAAACTTTTCCGCCTTTTTGTCACACTGCATCCACTCTAGCTTTATTTTATTGGGAGTTTACGTAACAGACGAACAAAACTGTGAAGTGGTTTGTGTGTTTGCTTTTTAGCCAACTGAGTCAATATTTTGTAGAAGTACGTTTTGCCGCAGTTACAGCTGCCAACCCCTTTAACTGTAACAAACTTTCCTTTTTTTTCTCTGCTATAGCATACCACCCCCACAGCATGGCGCCTCCACCACCATGTGTCACTGTGGGGATGACGTGTTCAGATTGCCGTGTAGTGTTAGGTGCATGGTTGCTATATCCCCTACTCGTGACAAACTGCAGTGGGACATCTTTCAGCACTTATTTCAAGAATGGAAATTCCACACAGGCCACAAATGTATGACAAACAGTTCTCCTGTTAACAGATACCAATAAAAGACACAGATACCAATAAAAGACATTCAAATTTGTGGTTGCGATGTGACTTAATGTGGAAAAGTTCAAGGGGTAAACCTGCATCACGCAGGGTGCTCATTGGAGCAAAGAGACCCACGGGACAGAGAAGGATGCACACCCTCAAACCTAAAGGCAGTTTAGAGTAACCTAACCTTCACGTTTACTGGACTGCTAGAAGAAGCCAGAGTACCCTGGGAATCCACAAATCCACGGTGGAAGCAAGAAAACCCCATGCAGGAAGAGAGTGGCCGGGATTTCAACCTAGGACCTTATTGCTGCACCAGCATGCAGCCTGATACACATAGTAACGGCCCTGCCAAGGTGTTTGGTAGTGTGGTGGTCTCGGGGACCTAGCAGGATCGATGTAAGACCAAGACAGGACCAAGGCTGATAAATCTGTACGTGGAAGCTCATTAGCAAGCCACAACTTATATATGAACCTACATTGGTCTCCAGCAGACCCCCCTGACTACAGGCCGCCCCTCCGATATAGCTAACTGGGTAACAACAGACAAAGCAGACAGCTCTGGAGAGTGCACAGATCCAGCTAGCCGTTAGCATTCGCTGCAGCCACAGTGAGAGGACATCTTAAATCACTTAGTATTTCTGCTAACTGCGTGTTTTTTCTAAATAAAACTCTTTATTGGGTGCATTTGAATGCAGCAAGAATTTTGACCTCAGGTACAATAAAGAAAAGGATGTTGCAGGTCTGGTCTCAAGAAACCATCCTGAGACTCATCCAAGACTGAGACCAGAACAAGACTTTGAGTTTGTGGTCTTATGACCGGTCTTGGGACCAAAACCAATCTTGTGTACTGCAAAACTACTGTCTGCCAACGTACCCAATACTAACTAACCACATTGTTTGCAACACTCCACTTTTCTTCCTTCTAGAAACTTTTATGACAGCTTTGGTGACGCCAGCGTCTCCCCCTCCCAGTGCCAAGTCCTCTGGCTTCTCTCACGTACACTCCTCTAGCAGCCCCTCCTCCCCGCCAGCCTGGGCACGACTGACAGAAAGACCCCCAGGACTGAAGACGTATCGTTCCAGCTCACGCGGAGCTCTAAGACTCACCATCAAACAGGAGTCGGGCTCTCGCAAAGTGATCCACAACTCGGCCTGCGACCCGGGACTCAAAAGGGACCACACGGGGCAGCTGACCAACGGGGGTGGAGGTGTAAACGAGCGTCACCCTCAGGCAGCCAACGGAGCTTCTCTGCGTCCCCAGCGTGGGGAGGAGCCATCCGACGAAGGTCTGGGCTTCAACACTGCAGAACAGGTCCCACGGACGGCGCCCCGTTCCCAGACGAAACCTCAAACTCCCCTCCCGTTGACAGAACCAGAGGACGTTTGCTTTGAGATCGCCACCAGAGACATCGGCTCCCCTAAACTGAAATGCTACAGGCTGGATGTGTCGCCACAGCCGGAGCAGCGCTTCAGCCCTGCGTCGCTGCCTTTCCAAGAAGACAACATCCTCAGCGAACATCTACAGAGTGCCATAGACAGCATACTGGAGCTGCAGCGCCTGCAGGGCCCCTCCACAGCCCCGGGCAGGGCGGCACCGGGCCCTTCACTGGACCAGCCTGTCACCAGCATCCTGGAGGGACACCTGTGAGGTAACCCTACAGGGGTCAACACAAAGATGTTGATGATGAAGACGTTGCTTGAACTGATGGCGTGAGGGAAGAAAACAATGAATAGGCACTATAAAGAGATGCATACCAGACAACAGCACTATCTATAGTCCGATAGATGTTAGTTACTTCATTTTCGATGTATGTTTGTGGGAAAAAAAATCTATTTGAATAGGAGCTATATTGTTTCAGTGGTAGTTAAGTCCTTCAGAGGTTTACGACACTGGTGTAACCTTCATCAGCATATAGTATATAAGTAATAGTGAGGATAATAAAACATGGAGTAGACTGAGATTATTCAATAGTTTTTATAAGATTTTGTTTCTGAAAATTGTGAAGCTTTTCTTTTTTTTCTTGTTTTTGCATAGTGCCAATCTTCCAGGGTATTTATTTTGATACTTTGTGCCAATTGTGTTATGCATTGAGAAATGCAGTGAATGTGCGAGGTATGAGTGTTCTCCTTCGGATTAGGGTTGCGTGGATTTGCGTGTGTGTGTGTGTGTGTGTAAAAGCATTGGATCACGTGACGGAGTGAAACACAAATATCCCGCGTTCGCCGTCATCCTGGCTTAATGAATGAAACTCCAAAGATTTAGTGACTTGCTACATTCTGAATACACCAGCAAACGTCCACGTCATGTCTCTTCCCGCAAACTGGAGTCTGTCCTCGTTGAAGTAGAAGAAAAAAGAAAAAGAACCCAGTGGGGCATAGAAACACATTAGACAGCCGTGTTTTGTTGCTATTTTTGAAAGTTTGGACCATTATGGGAGTCAAACTGTGAAATACTGCTAGTTTCCCCTACTGTATTTATGAACATGCAAGCAATAATAGGTTAGGGTTGTTGGGAGCTCCGTGGTGCAGGAAGAAGCCTGTTTGGTAACTTGGGTAAAAACGAAGATTGTTTTGCAGAAATGAGAGATGCTTTTTTTGTCATAAAAGGCCTTTGTTGTTTAGAAAAAAAATTCTAACATGTCCCAAGGGCTTAAAGTTGGCTTATTGGCATCAATGACCATAAGTAATGTTCAGTTTTGGAAAGAAATACACCAAAACTAGGAGAAAATCTAGTTTGAGCCTCTCTGCATCATCAGCCTTTGACCAAAAAAACACAACAAATCGTCTGCTACCCTTAAAGTTGATTTAAAAGCAGTTTTTGCAGCTTCTTATGTTATTGTGACAATCTAACCGGCCCCTCTGAAAATGTGAATTCTGTTGCATCCGACCTTCACAAGCTCGTCATGAAATGTGTGCAAAACATTTGCCGTAGGTGATTTTTTTTTTTTAGCTTGAAGGTCAAAGTTTGAGCTGTAAAAACTGCAAAATATCTTTCTTACTTGTAGAATGGACTTAAAACATGCCTCAGAAATTTGTCTTTGGTGTGTTGAAGTATGGAGTCACTTTTGTGTTATTATTTTTGCAATAAAAAATATGAAAACAATTGTTTAAAATAAATCAACTCTTTCATTGGAATATATATTCTACACTTGAGCTGCTATTTGATTTATACAGAATGTTCTAGCTATGTGTGTAGAGATGGATATATACATCGATTCCCCCATTTTTCCTGGTGGTTGCAGATGTTGCCAGCTGGGACTGAGAATAGTAGCTGTTGTGTCATAGATAAATAAAAATTATCTAAATAAGCACAACTTGTAGATTAATTCACCGTAGGAGTTGCAACGCAGAACTCAGTGACTGCATTCAATTATCCTCAGTATTTATAACTGTGAGGATATTTTATTGCTTTTAGCAGCAGTAAAATAGTTGTTTCTCCTGTTTTTTAATAAAAGCAATGAGAATGAAGTAGGGCTGGACGATATAATAAAAAAGCATATCGATAAAATAGAAATCATATTGATCGATATCGATAATTATAAACAAATTTAAATCATATATGTTAAGTGCAGCCCTGGCCAGTTTATGCTGTTGTTTAGCAACCTGTTTAAAATTCAAACTCAACCCTTTATTCAACCAACTTTTTACCAAAACGGCAAGTTTTTTAAAAAGAAAAAAGAACATGTGCTCTCTGAACTCTTTGGGGGCGGAGCTTAGTTCCTGGACCTGCATTTGTGATTGGTTGGGAAGATGTAATATTAACCTACATGGCTAGAATGTAAAAGGAGGGAAAACTGTTCTTCTATTGAACTTTTTATTGATCCTTTTGTTTTGTATCATTGATATACGTATATCGATCGATACATATTGTTATTGAATTATCATCCAGCCCTAGAATGAAGCGTCACTGATGTGCGTCAGTAGTTTTGCTCTCGGATTTAGGTTTGCAATTTAATGACACAAAACTAACTCCATACAGTTAGGGGTTAAGACAACTTATGGATTGGAAATATTTCAAAATAAATCACAAATAAGATAGATAGGGTGTGTTTTTCTAGCTATTGCGTCATCTTGGTGTTAGGAAAAGAGACATCCAGATATTTGGGGCTAAACTGCTTTCTAACATTGTTTTCTTGGATTGTACGAGTCTTTGTGTGCGTGTTTAAATAGTCTTTTGTCACATTGAACAAAAGGAGTTTTAATATGCAGTAATTTAGTGTTGAAACTAAGTGTACTAGTGTTGGTGGAGACATGGAGGACCCATAAAACTTGTCTGTATGCTGAAGCTGAGGCCACGGCTAGCTAGCCTGGTTTGGTGACGTTGGTAGATTTTGTGATAAGCAAAAGCTGCCCGCTTAAGCATTAGATTCCTTTTCTAAAATGAATGGTGACTTGGGAAAGCATTTACACCCCTTTAACCTTTCCACATGTTGCCACGTCACAGCTTTAAACTTTAGCGTATTTACCCTGCAGTTCATGTGAACCACGTTTTTATTGTAACTACAGCCTGTGCCGTCTTTGCAGATCTAGCGACTGGAGTTTTTCTGCCCATTCTTCAACTGGACCATTCTAACACACAGATGTGGTTTGGTCTTAACCAATCCATTGTAGGTCAGTTGTATGGGTAGGGGTTAGTTGTGTTGGAGGGTTAACCTCTAGTCTCCTACAGTTTTCCCAATAATTGACCGTCTTCTGTGGTCTTACAGAAGAAAAGCATCCCCACAGCATGATGGTGCCACCACCATGTTTCAGCGTGGGGATGGTGTGTTCTGGGTTACGATTCTCTGACACATGTAGCATTTTGCAAAAAAAACAAATGGACCTTCCTTCTCGTCACTTTTTGTCCCCAGATTGTTCTTGGTAAATAAAAGGATCCTTCCACTTTTGCTATTATGCACCATCACGCATCAGTATCAGATAACATCCAATAAAAAAAAAAAAAAAAAAAGGGGTTAATGAATACTTTTACAAGGCACCATAACTGACAAAGTTCATCGAAAGGAGTTTTCAGAATTAAAAGACATGTTGGATCTCCTAGTGTCTCCACCTTCAACGGTTTCAGCAAAAATGCAGTAAAGATGTCAGTGTCTTTCACAACAGATTGCACTCTGTCACCGCTCAACTTCTTTTAAGGGGAATTCCTTTATTTTTTTTTAGTAAAGTATTTCCAAAAGTTCTGATTTATAATTGAAGGCCTCTCACAAACGAGAGAACGTCAACATTGACGGGAAACCCCCTTGAATGAAGCAGCCTCATGTGCCATGGTTACTGTCGCAGCGTCCAACGCTGCCCTTTAGAAACGTAGTCTGTGTGGATCATCGGATAAAAGAGTTCTGCATGTTGAGCCATTTTATTTATTTGTAAATGTGCTTTATTCAGCGTTTCTGACTGAACTGTGAAACCAGGGGAGCTCATAACTTTACACGTAACTTCAGATACAAAACATTCGACTAGCAGATTGTTCTGATGCCAAAATCAAGAGGCCTTAATTCAGCAGAACTAGATTGTAAAAAAAATAAAAAGAAATGTTGATTTAAAAAAAAAAAAAAGGGTTCAGCGAAAGACTCCTTTGACCTGAGTCATTCATATAAGAAATGTTAAGAAAACCACTTTTGTACTCATTTTTACAAGCTATTTATTAAACTGTGATTTTGTAAGAAATAAAATCTGTCTGTCGCCTTTTTTCAGACTTGATGAATAAGTGTGCAAAAACAAGAAAAAAGCAAAACATGTTGATTATTACAAACAATTTTATTCTTTAATTTAGATTTCTTTTGGGGAGGGACATCTTCGACACTTTACACAGCAAAGTTCGTGATTTAAACTGTTTCTCAGATACTTCTATTAATTCACAATCCTCATATGACAGCCTTACAAAAAGGAGGGGTTTAGTTTAATGGGGTTACATCGAGAAAGAGTTGGCACCCGTTTACTGAGCTGTTTGATTTATGGAAAAAAAACGACGTCATGCTGAAACTGCGGTAAACTGATGAACCGTCTCGTCCCGATGCGTCTCCGACCAGGGAGGAGGGGGGGGGTTAAGAGGCCCACTAAAACATGAGCCATGACGATGTCCCCCCAACCACCCCGACCATCAGAAACTCGGCAGCAGGACAGAAACATCCAGAGCTTAAATGATCAACCGATAGGTGCCAGGCTTTGATCTGCTTGCACTCATCTCTCCCTGCAAAAAGTCTGAAAAACAACAAACCCAAACGCATCGAGACCAAACTCATCTAGCAAAAAAAAGGAACAGCTAAATATTGTTTGATTTCAAGGCGTCTGAAGGAATCTTGCCTCTCTTCTATTGACCTAAAACAGACAATAGACTAAAAAAAAAAAAGGAAAAACAGGGGCGGAGGAGTGCCAAATACATCATAACCAACCATCCTCCTGCAAAGCAAATCATCCAGACTGATGAAAGGACCGAGCTGCTCGCCTGCATGGGGAGAAAGGGCTCACTTATTAACTGGACGGGAAATTAAGAGCAGGCAGCAGCAGCTTTTATTCTAAAAATCCCATCCTGATGTTCATTTTTTTTTGTTATATCTCAAAAGATTTTCATAAATAAATAGTTAAAAAAAAACATCCACAAAATCCACCATGACACTGGCAGGTTAGCGTAAATTCAGATTGTTGGATTTCTTCACCACAGGTTTAGGAATGTCCCTCTGTCCGTCACAGAGGGGGGGGGGGGGACCCTTTAGAGTTGGGGGTGAGCGGCCGCTCGTGCCGCTCTGGTCAGTTGAGTTTGATGGGCAGGTCCTCTCCGTATTTGCGGAGGAACTTGCTGTGGTTGTGGTCCACAGACCACAGAGGAGGGAGGTGGCGAGGCTGCATGGCGGTGAGGAAGTGCTGCCTCCAGCGCCGCTCCAGCTCCATGAGGCCCCGCAGGCCCCGTTCGGCGTGAGCGCGCACCACCTTCAGGCCGTGAGGTATGTAGGCCTCATTTAGGATCCTTCAAGAGAGAGGAGCGGGTAAGAAAGCGACAACCGAGCGTATGTGTGATGAACTCGTGACCACTGGCAGACAAAGTGTATTTAAAGCAGACCGATTAACCTGTTAACTAAACTTGAACATTTTTTTTTTTTTTTTTGCATAGAAAGGGCAAGACTGAGATTTTATTTTTAAGATGATCGGAGTCTGAAGGCTGAGCTTTATTCATTTTTAATCACAGCTTTAGGCCCACGAGGAATTAAAACCCCACTAATGTGATAAAGAAGCGCTTTGCTGAGCTTTAATTCAAAAGGCTAACAATTCCCTTTTTTATTACCGATTGAGTTCCATCTATAATATTCAATTTGAACTATAAAAGATGACATCTATATACCTTTCTTTGAATGGCAAGAAACTACATTTTTCCATATAATGTTTAGCACCATCTGTAACGTGGAACCCACTTTTGAGACCTATGAAATACTGGCATCTTAAGAAAAACAAAACCCTGTTAACCTTATTAAGAAGGTCCTTGACTTCTACCAATAATCCAACCATATAAAACCCAAGTTTCTTGACAATATCTGCTAGCTTTTTTTTATAACTACATTTATACTTTTTGCTAAATCAAGCTACCTGGGAATCTTAATCTTTTAGTTTCCATTTTGAAGTTTGAAAAAGTGAGATGTTTAGTATGAAGAGTATCTCAAAAGTTTACTTTGAAATTCTAAGTTAAGCCTTTTCCTGTAGGGGGCTAACTCCTACGTGCAGTCTTGGATTGCCATGGCAATTCCCGCCTTCTTTGGGCAGAGCGTGAGAAACCATTTTGCCGCTGCTAAGGTCCGCTGTTCAACCGCCGTGACTGGTTTTAGATGCCGCTTTTAAAAACTCTTAGTTTCTATTTTTGAACTTATCAAATACTGTTTTAACGCTAACTTTTTACAAAAAGGCATTACTAATTAGAAGCTTCATCCTGGTGATCATTAAAACTAATATGCGTTTCATCCCTAAATCGGAGTCCTCACCACTTCCTGTTGTTCCGTTACAGATTACGTCCCTGAGACGTTGATAATGAGCAGAATCACCTCGTCTCCAGGCTGGCAGCCTCCTGCAGCGCCTCACTCGTCAGCTCCTGCTCCTCGGTCATGTTCATGTAGTTCTTGATCAGCGCCTGCAGCTCCTCTCGCCGCTGCGCCGGCAGCCCGTCCTTGGCGCTGAGCAGCGCCCGGGCCGCCGAACGAACCCGCCGGCGTGCCGAGTCCTCCAGCAGCCGGACTCCTTCCTCGCAGCCTTGAGGGGCGGCGAATTCGTCGGCCAGCTGCTGCTTCAGGAAGCTGTCGTGCACGTTGGAGGCCGCGTGGCAGCCGGTGCAGAGCAGCAGGATGTCATGGGAGTTGTGGTCTTTCATCTCCGTGGGGAAATGTCGCCTGTACTCGTGTGGTACAATGTTTTTCCTGTCGGGCCGGGGCGGGTTAAACACAAATTTCACAAATTAAAGGAAAAAAAAAAAAATGTGAGATGCTTCACTCCTGGGAAGTAATGCGCAGGACGTAAAGCGGTCAAACCTGATGTAGGAATCTGCTACCCCACAGACGACACAGAGGTTTTCCTTGGCGGTAAGGTAGTAGTCCTGCTTTGAGTCAGGACGCCCCGACGGCTCAAAGAGCAGCCTCACGATGAAGGGATCTTCGCTCTGCAGCACTGCATAAAACAGCAATATTTAGATAACCAGAAAGAAAAAGCTCATTTGACTAGAAATGCAACAGAATAACTCATTTATTGTGAATAATTGTGGGAACTTTTTCCACGCATCGCCTAATTCAAACACTAAGTGGAACATGCAATGGAGCGGCAACCACCAGGATGGGAGGTGGGCATCGGTGGTCAATCTTAGCCCATAAACGGGCTAAGATAAACCAAGTCTACTGATTTTTATTGGCAGGTTTGAAAACCCCTGGCTCACTTTCCTTCTGCCTCACATTTACACACCATTTAGTGTTGGTCGATCACAGAAATTCCCAGTAAAAATATTAAGCATAAGATTGAAAAGTGTCAAAATATGAAAACATTCTATTGGACTATTGAATAATTACATGAGGGCCTTGTAGGTGCAGCAACAACACAAAATATGCAACTTTTAGGGCAAGTTTGTCACTGAATGCACAGGAAATACAAAGAATGACGTATTCTGCTACCCTCTACAGGTTAAAAAGTGTCTTTACCTCCGATTCCTTTGTCAAGGTACCACTTGGCTTTCTTTTTGTCACACGTACAGAGAGGTTGGCCATCAGGTGCGTACAGGAAGCAGTTGTCGTAAAGAGGAGACTTCCTGCGACAGGCGGAAGCAGCAGCTTTAAAACTCCAACAGCAAGGACGGACTGAAAACCAAAGAGTCGTCTTCAGAACCTGCCGCCTCGTCTCACCTGGCAGAATAGCCGACACCCAGCGGTTTCCTCTTGTGGTTGTTTCGAGGGTCTGGGACTTGTTGATCTCCAGACTCTGGGCTTTCACACGCTGCCGGCTTGCGCGCCCTCCGCCTCCTCTCTCCTTCGTGCGCCCCGTCGTCTCCGTCTCCCCGGCCCCTGAAGGGGACGTCCACCAGGCCCTGGCAGCGGGAGACCAGCTCCGGGTAGGAGCTCCCACTGGGAAAGGCGGGACCGGCGTCGGTTTGGAGGCCGAGGAGATTGAGGAAGAGCGCAATAGAAATCTGAGCGTCTCTGGCAGCGTACGTCATCTGGAGGAAGCAGAGAGGTGGGTGAGCCTGCGTTGCTGTAATCGCTTCAAATCATTACTTTGAAACCTAATGTAACACAACAGTACGAAGCGGCATCTTTTTCATTTTATTATTAACACCACCGTCAACGGTCGATATCAGACACTTCAATAAAAAGCTGCGAGAGCAGCGACAGAGTGAAAGTTTTTCTCAGATGTTTGAGCTGCTGAACTTTCTGGTTCACATAAATCCAAAGAAAACGTTTGACCAGGGCTACTTTCATTCATGCCATCTGTGACCAGTTTGGGATGTTCTTTCAAAAGTTAAAACTATGGAACACCAACAAACCTCAGACTGGCAGATGTCCGCTTCACAAAGACCCGCCCTTCCCTCAGGTTGGCTAATATCCCAGCTCTGCCAGAGAGCAGCTTCAGTTTAAAACCTTGAATACGTCTAAATGGACCCGCAACAAAATCAAGTGGATATATTTTTTCCTCTCATTTTCCTATTGAGGAAAACTTTAACCTAAGATACAAGTGAGGTACGCACGCCTCAATTAGGATCCTTTAAGAGGAGAGGGGGGCGGGTAAGAAAGCAAGAACCGAGGCCTGTGTGTGATGAACTGGTGACCGCGATCGGACAAAGTGTATTTAATGCGAGAGCGTTTAGCCCTTTACCTAAACTTGAACATTTTTGTTCTGGAGCTGGAAAGATTCCTGAGAATCTGTTGCATGTGCCTGCTCCTTAGTAGCAACCAACATTTTCTGTTCTTTAGTTACTCCTTTACTTTTGAAGATTGTTTATGATAAATCAAGATCCTGTCAAGTCTACTTTTTATAATTTAAGTCAAGCCTGAAGTTGAGGCTGATGGGATTTAAGTGCAACTAAAGTCCCATCCTCAGCTACTGGGCCGCAGGGACACAAAGACTCATATGATACGTCTGCAGTTCATTTGGCCTGTGCCAAAGTGAGATGGAGAGTAAAACGTCCGGCAGACAACAGGAAGGCATTACGGCAAGCTTGCTCTCTGTTACAGAACATTGTACATTTTAAAAGGTTGGCATCTATTAGGGAAATGTCAAGCGTTACAGGATCTGCACTCTAAAAGAAAAACAAACTACAAGCACCACCATAGGAATGAAACCAACCACGCTGATAATCAATACAAGCTACAGCCAGTTTAAGAAAACTCCACACTCACTTCATCTTTGGTTTGAAAACGGTAACGGCATTTTACAGCGACTGCTTTCTGCTGCTTAGTGCGACGTCTCCCCTCTCGCAACACAAATATTTCATGACTGCTCGCAGCCGGATGGATGCTGCCGTTGCATCTTGTAGCTCATCGTCTCTGATTTCAGAAAATTACTTGAAACGCACTCAAAGCAGCGCCTCGTTACCTGCTCTAGTGTTAACTGATCTGCTTCCCAGTCGCTGCAGCGCAACTCCAGAGATTTATCCAGAGACACGTTCAACAGATCTGCAGCCAAGGACTTCAGACTGAGGCCGTTACTGACCGAAGATCGCCTGAAAGCAGCAGTCGTGTTATAAGCACGGCGTTTGCGATCGAATCCACAACTATCACGACTGACAGGACCTTCTCTTCAGCCACACCTCTGCCTCAAGGCGACGTAGCGCAGGTCGACCGTAGAGGCCAGGGACAGGCCGTAGTCGCGCGTCAGGCGCCTCCCGTCGTCATAGCAACCCACTCCAACTTTCAAAATGTGTGGATCTCTGAGAACGTCCACGAAGCTCGGCGGGAACGGCTGCTGGCCGCCGCGAAACGTCAGCAGCCTCACCAGAACGCACAGACCCGAGTACGTGGCCATCTGCAGCAGCGAGACGGCAGAGGCTCTGCCCTTCACCGACACCTGCAAGCAGACAAAGGAGGGCATGGTCAGACGAGGATAATCCACCGGAAACAGACGGTCCTGAAAAGGAAAAGTCCACCAGTGCCTTTCCTCTACTTCTGCGATGCAAGAGAGCTGAACTTCCAGGTGGAGTTTTCCCTTTTTGGACTGTGTGAAAAGCATGCAAAAGGTATTCCTTACGCCTTCGGTCTTTACCCATTCACAGTCAAGCCCCAGCACAGGGAACACTGACAGCTCCTTTTGCATCAGCGGCCACATCTGCTGCCAATCTTCTTCGGAGCCGACCATGACTGGCGTCACCGCCAGCAGCTGGTCACAGGACGGGATCCGGACGGGAGGGGGCGCCTTCGTGGTCTGACACTCGGCGGTCGTAAGCTCCTCGTCAGCCAGATGCGGCACCGGGATTTGTTGACCCTCCGCAGCAGCCGGATCCCGTTCGACAGGACACGGAGCGGCCACCGGATCCGCCGCCTTCTGGACAGAAGACGGCTTCTTCCGTTTTGTGCGATACACGTGCCATATGAGCAGCCCTCCAAAAGCAGCCCCCAGTACTGTGGTTATGACAGCGGTTAAAGGCCCTCGGTGAGACATGTTGACTAGCTCCGATTTAAACAGGCTGGAAAGTTCAAACCTAGGATGGGAAAGAAGAAACAGGAGTTTTAGACAGTGAGCTGATCTGGAAGGAGGCATCCACCGGTTTATAATGTCTTACCTTCCTTTGATCAGTGAATTCCCATTAACTCCTCGTTTCTGTTACCTCAACAGGCTCGGTGCATCTCTGCGTAAAGAAAGCAACGTCCTCCTTCCACAGGTCAGCCTCAATGGGCCTGTTCAGAGCTGGTACCAACACGTGTGCTGACCGCTGCAGGCAGAGAAGCCCAACAACGAACGATCAGAACTGCCTTTAAAATCCGGCCAGAGGGATCGGCTCACAGTTGTCCCGCATTTACACGCAAATAAACACGTCAGCCTTTGATGGAGTGGCCATCCACAGGTCAACACGTGGCTCTGTAACATCTCAGATGTTCAGTCACGTTAACAAGGAGACTAGACACACATGAACCAGGTTGACGATCCCCAGCGATGATGGATGTATGGATGCAACACTTACTCAGTGCAAAAATAAAAACGCATCGTTATAAGCACGTTGTGGTTTGACAATTTAATAAAAGCTTTGTCAATTGAAAGAATAAAAAATCGTCACCGTGTACAATCTAGACATGGTTTGAACGGGTCAAGTCCTGCAAGTACAGCTGGGCATTTCATTTGACAACTTCCGTTAAATGTTACATTTTCAAAATAAATGCCTTAAAATCTCTTGAGTGTTCACACATTGCAAAACAGTCTTATAAAAACTCTGTAGGCGGTGCAGAAGCGTTCAGTTCGGCTTGGACCCTGCCAAGCATTAAGACCCAGACATCCCAGCTTCAATGAAATCGCCTCTTTTTACTCCAGCGCTTAATCGGATGCTAACAGAAAACAAGCGGCCAACGAGCAGCAGCTCTGTGGCGTCGACGCTGCTGCCACTCCGTTTTAAGCTTGCATGCAAGTTAAATGCAAGAAAGCCGACAGAGTAACTCGACAGCGTTCCCTGCATTTCATTTTCCTATCGCGTTAATACCAGGTTAAAGTGGTTAGCGTCAACAGCTAACCCGGTAAACTAGCTTCCTCCTCAGCAGCTTGCTGCACTTCGCCTGACTGCGCCGGCGAGAAATTTGCTTTACAAGGCAACGGGGTACCGCAACTGGTGGCTAGCCTTACCTTTATGTCTCTAGCTAGCAGGACGCCCCTTTCACGTGCATGTAAAGCTGTTCGCTGCGCTGCTGAGCCATTTCTTCTGAGCTGCATTTATAACTGCACCGCGTCAGCGGGGCGCAGCGTCGCAGCTAGCGCCCCCTGCTGGAGGGATGAACGACCGGCGAAACAACCGCCAGGACATGCCTGCGTCTCAAAAACACCAGTAGGGCCACGCTACAAAAAATAGGACATTTACTCTTTACAGCATGCATGGTTATAATTTATTCATGCCTCCAGTAAGGTTAAATTGTTACAAAAACACCCGCGTTGCAGCTTGAACGTCCAAGGTTAGGAATATGTCTGGGGTTAAAGTGCAAGTACATATGGTGGCAGCTCAATGGCGTGGGGTTGCCTTTGGTTCAGTAGGGGCAAAAACCTCTTAAGAGGCTGAAAAAGACTGGAGCTTGTTCGCCTCAAAGCAGGTCATTTATATATATATATATATATATATATATATATATATATATATATATATATATAAGATAGATAGATAATCACAAAGCTTAGCGAATTAATAGAAGGGTTTCAAACCATCAAAGCATACAGATGAATTTAATTAAAAACAATACTTGAGAATTGATGTTCACACTGTCCATCCAACCGTACTGGGTTCGTGTGATTTTGCAAAGAAATATTGGTTGACATTTCTATGCGCAAAGCTGGTACAAAAAAACAATATCTCATAACCCCTGAACTCATCCCCACCTTCACTGCAAAAAGGGACTTAAAAGTAAGTCAAATTTTGTGGAAATTAGTTTGTCCTTGATTTGAGCAGGTAAATAAGATTATCTGCCAATGGAATAAAATTTTGGCACTTCAAACACAAACAAGTCATCTCCATCATCTCATTTCAAGTGCAGTATATCTAATCTTATTTTAGGGGTCAAAATACTCATTCTATTGGCAATTAATCTTACTTCCCTGCTCAAATCAAGGACAATTACATTCATTACAAGAACATTTTTACTTACTTATAGTTCCTTTTTTTTGCAGTGTTGAAGCACGGTGATGGCAGCATGCTGTAGGGATGCAATTTGCGAAGAAAAAAAGAGCAGTCTAGAAGGGCAAAGATGGTACAATCACCAAAAGAGTGAAACATGGAAGTCCTAGAGGTATATGCACACAACTTTTGAAACTTTTATTTAAAAAAAAAGAAAAAAAAAAAGACAAAAATCATGTTTCTTCACCATCACTATCACGTGCTACTTTGTGTTGGTCTAATAAGACACATGTGGTGGTAATGTGATAAAACGCGAAAAGATTTAAGGTGCAGGGCTACTGTTACAAGGCACTGAATGGGAATAAACCAGAAACACAGACTGCATTTTTTTTCTATCACCATAAATTTATTCAACCCAATAGCTTCATCTTTTCTCCAGAGCTGGAATAAAGAAATGAAATACTTACAAAATGGAAAAAAATATATATAGATCAGAGAATTGATCATATTCGCAGGTTTGATTAAAAAATAAAATAAAAACACAATAGAGAAAAATCAGATCGTGAGGAGGAAACCATTTTTGTTTTTTTCTCCCAGCAGGGTTCTTGCCGCCCATCAGAGCCACAGGAGGCTAACGGAAACCAGGGCAGAACATTATGCAGCTTTTCAGCTGCCCAAACCCACGTTAATCAAGCTCATCTGTGAGGTCAAATGATTCGGTTTAGTGCATGTGCAAAATAATAATAATTAAAAAAAAGAACATACAAATCAACTACATAATAAAATCCCCCAGGAGGACGTGGTAAAACAGGACTGTGTCATCCTATGTTGTTAAATAATAATAATAATAATATAAAACAAGATTGGTACTACAAAAAAAAGGACCAAAAAAAGTACTAATTTGTACTATACTATGAAAAAAAACAACTAAGGACAGGTAAGAGAGAGGCAACCATACAGGCACCACCACCATGGTCAAGTCCAAACTGATTGTTGCTGCAGAGATACCCTACTTCACGGTGAGATATTTTTCATTCACGTGATGCAAGAAACAGCATCGAGATTTTTATGTCAAAAAAAGAAAAGAAAAAAGAAACCAAACAAAAACGCACACACTCAAAGCAGCAATCCCTTCACAAAAATCTCTTTACATCACATTAAAAATGTGCACTGCTGTGAGCTGTGTACAGTATAGATTCTTTAGATATATATATATATATTTGCATTTATGTATAATCTACATGATCATTACTTGTATACATAAACATTGTAACTATCCCGTGCCTTTGGCAAGATTACTTACAACTCTTCTGTTAGATTCCAAAGCTATTTAAAATACAGTTGCTGCATAAAAATAAAAGATTTTGGCATCGTCTCACTCTCCTCTTCTGATTGGGTAGCTTTTAAGGAGTACTTCTCATCAGGAAGTGGCGTTTTCTCAGTGCTGCAGCCCTTCTGCCAGGCTGAGGGAGGTCTCGTCCTGCCATCGGGGGGGCCTCAACAAGCGTAGCTAGGCGGCGGGTGGGGGGGCGGGGGGTTGTTTCGGCAGGGATTCGCCACAGGGTAGTGATAACCTTGCGCGCCACAGCACAAACAAAGCAATACAGTAAATACAAACGAAATGCCTGAGGAGCTGGAAATCTATTCTTAGCAACCTGCTTCGTTCTCATTTTTGCCTCTTGTTGCTGAGCGAGGTACTCTTTCGGACCCCCCCTGCTGTTCTCCACGTTCTCCCAGTTTTATTCGCCCCCCCCCCGCTGAGTGTGTCCATTAAAACCCAGGAGGAAGGCAGGACGACTCTCCCATCTGCCTTCTATCCATTAAGTCCCCGTTGCCCAGTGCTTTCTAACCTGCACAGTGTTCAGAGTTGGATCTCAAATGTCTTTTGCAGCTCGGTGGAGAAGGGGTTTGTAGGGGAGGGGGTGGTGCGCTGGTGCGGGCGGTTCTCCAGGGCTGCCCACTGGGCTTCAAAAGCATCTTCCTGCTGCGCTGGTGCAGACTGGGCATACGGAGAAGGCGAAGCAACTTGGGACGAGGCCGCCCAGCCGTCGGCTCCGTTAAAGGCGGCCCTGCCGTTGGCGGGCTGCAGGGGGGCGGGGCTTACCTCCGTGGGCAGCGGGGGCTTCATGTACGGGGAAATGTTATGGATGGCCTGAGCATCAGTCTGTGGCGTTGTGGAGGCCGGAACTGGAAAAGGCTGGGGTTGTGTGGCGGAGCCAAAGACATTAGCCACCATCTGGGAAGGAGTTATGCCAAACACCTGCACGCCGGGCTGAGGAAACGGCAGCCCGTTGGGCACTGGGTAGGAGGCCGGCGCCTGGGCGTGGAAAGTGGGCTGGCGGGGGGGCACCATGGGGACAGTAGGGGGTAGAGAAGGGATGAAGGGCACCGGCGGGACGACAGAGACGGAGGCCATTGGCATCTGCGCCGGAGCAGCAAACGGCTGGGGGGGAGGCGTGCCTCCTGCAGGGATTGGTTTAGACTGCGGCGCTCGGACAGATTTGGTGACTTCTTCCAGCCAGCGGTCGGCTTCGGATGATGAACGTTTGTGAGAGGACGAGGCTGGAGAGGCGGTGGGCGGGGCTACTATCACTGGTGTCGTTGATGGCCAGTCCGCTCCTGCATTAACGAAGAGACACAATCAGTGATAAGGTCATTGACATTAAGCAGAGCTACAGTAGCTTTCCCCAATTTATCACATTCCATGTTCAAACTTCACTACTTCATCTTTTAGAGTTTGTCTCCAACGTCCGTGCGTATCTAGAGACTGACGTTTTGCCCTTTCTTTTGTGTGAAATAGCTCAAGATCAGTCCAGCTGGATGGAAAAAGTCTGGTAACAACAACTTTCAAGTCTGGTGAAGAAATCCCTCCTAAAGCATGGTGCATGGTGTTGCCCCAACCATGACATGCAGAGTTGGAGTTATCAGAGCACCTTCCACGTCTTTTCTCTGTCCTCTACATCAGCGGCCCTCAAACTGGGGTCCCCGGACCCACAGGGGTCCATGAACCACGGGTTGGGGGTCCGTGAAACGCATTTTGTCGGCCCTGAGGAGGCGCTGCTCAGGATGCGTCAGGGTTGAGCCGAGTAACACAGTGGACAAATATTTAACTTCGTCCACTTAAGGTAAAAGCCAAATCAGCTAAAATTAGGAAGAATGACCACAGTTACATTGAGTTTGGCTTTATCGAGAATGAGGATCTAATATCCACCAAATCTCCAATACTATGTGTATTTATATATATATATATATATATATATATATATATATATATATATATATATATATATATATATATATATATATATTTTTATTTTTTATTTTTTTTTAAATAGACAGAATTCCTAATGTATTTAACTCTACACAAGGCTATTTAAAAATACTATCAGCATGAGGAATCTAAAGGCGTCCTTGGAAAAATGTTCCCGCTACTAAGGGGTCCCTGGCCATGAAAACTTTGAGAAGCCCTGCTTATTCTGAACGTCTTGGCTGCTTCCATCACCTTGCCCGGCCTGGCAGTACAGGTGGACGGCCGTCTGTGTCGGTAGGTTGCCAGTTGCGCCGTACTCTGTCTATGCTCTGATGTCGGGCTGACAGGCTCTCAGTGAGAGGTTCAACGTTTTGGATTTGTTAAAACCTAATTTCTCCCTGACCCGTCGACTGTGTGCCTTGAGCTTCATGATTGCTCACTCGTGTCAAACCTTCCGCTTCACAACCAGGCACTAATGTGTGTACTTTTCATACCCCCCCCCCCCCCCCCCACCAAACCAAACCAAAACAAAAATAAATAAATACACTGACATTTGGGGTTGTAAAATAACAAAAACGTAAAAAGGGCTTTTAGTTTTCTAGCTGTACCTAGTACAGCAACAACTATTACAGGGTGCATTTTATTCCACAGCCCAGGAGCGTGACATAACCTCCAGGCAGTGTTGTGAATAAATATGAACTGTACTCGATCTGCTTGTGATCAGATAACCCAGAATGAACAGACACGGGACCCCAAATCTTTTTAAAAAAAAAGTCAGGTTCTCTGCAGAGCTGCTTACCTGGGTGGGCTGAAGCCAGGGGCCCTGCTGGGTTTGTAGCCCAGGGGTTAGTCTCTCGAGCAGGCAGAGCAGGGTGCAGCACTGAGGGGATGGCGGCGGCGGCAACAGAGAAGGCAGGCATGGTGCCGTTTACTAAAGCAAATAAGAGACAAAAGCTAACGCAAGCTCTGAAAGATGGGGATGTTTTGTCAGACATGCGATGTTGCCATGCTGTTAATAGGTAGCCTTAAGTGTTAAACAACCTCTTTAACATAAGCGCAAGAAACGTTATAGAATGTTATAGAGGGGAATAAATGAGGCAGGCATTACAGCAGTAGTTAGATGTAAACCATCACAACAGTCTGATCAAAGGCTTCAGCCCACAGGATGTACCACCAGCTGACTGTTCATATTGTAACCAATTACTGATCAACCAAAAGTTGACTATAACCTGAACAGACTGATCGTTTTAATCTGATTTTCATTCAAACTGTAACTATTAGCTCTCTCCTTAAAGGATTGTAGAGCCTAAAAAACCTGAATATAAGGCAGGGTGTCCGCCAACGGCCACAGCAGATGTTCTCAGGTCGTACCTGGTGCCACTGGAGACTGTGGGGAGGACGCTGGTTTGGGCATCGGAGCGGAAGAGAACGGGTCCTCCGGGGGTCCGCTGAAAGCGGTGGCGATCTGAGTGCACAGCGAACTGATGCTGTCACCTTCTCCTTCCACCTCAGGGACTGCAGGGAAAGGTTTCACAGAAGCAAGAGTTCACACACCTGCACGGGTAGACAAGAGACCTGCACTCTGTGGAAAGGAAATACAGTATTGTGTTCCTTTCCAAATATAGAAAAAAATACACAAAAGGGTTTAATGTTTAATGAATTTTGACCCATGACCTTTAATGAACGGTTGAATTTCTATTATCCAAACGTATATCAGTGATACGTTTTAAAGCAACTAATAAATAGGTGTTTCTGTCTGTCTGTATGCAGCCGTCATGCTCCAGTAGGTCCCTCCTGAATCGCTTGTTTTTTTTTTTTTATGTTTTGGATCATTAAGACCAACAGGAGATGCATTCTCAGTGTTCTGGCCGAGACCATTAAAGTTCTTTAAAACCTCCAGGAGTTCAGGATGCCTTGCACTCACGACCTCAACATGCCCCTCTTTGCTGCAGCTTAAACGCAGAGCTTTTGTTGCTGTTCGAGTTTTTTGCCACTATTTTACCCACTGTGTATGGAGCCTTTATAATACTGGAATTTCTTTATAAGGTGCCTTAAACCATCACCTGTGTTTTTTATAGGGAAGTCCGATTTTCGCTGCATGGTGGAGGGCAGCTCATTCATGCGCAGCGACATCTGCCGTTTGAAGGGAGAGGTCTTCTGGCTGAGGGCCGGGAAGCCTCTGAAGGAGCCCTGCCGGGCGAGCGCCTCGGCCGGCGCGTGCCTGCGGGGTATCACCTGAGGTCCCAGCGCGGCCACGGACAGAGGCGGAGAGGACGAGGGGGACGGGGAGCCTCCCGGCTGGTGCACCGCAGAGTTCGTCACGCTGTTGGCCGAGTTCCCGGCGACCTTCATGTCCGTCTCTGCTGGTAAAGGAAGGTGACAATGAGGCAATAAGCCGCTGAAGACCCAAGAGATTTGCTGGTGAAGATTCTCAGTCATCCAGGTCATGATCATTCCAAAAAAAAAAAAGTCAAAGAAAAAACCAACTGGACTTTTTTCCAGAGGTTTGAAGACGTTTCGCTTCCCATCCAGAAAGCTTTCTCAATTCAAATGTCTGGAGTTCCAAGCTTTATATTATTGCCCAAAACAACATTGTTTTGGTTTAGATAACATGCAAATTAAACCGAAACTGGTCCAAACTTTAGCAATGGGGAATCGTTAGGGTCATTGTTGGCCTGCAAAACGTCGTCAAACTTCAGAAAAAAAGTCCAGTTTTGTTTTTCAACCCAAAAGATTTATATTAAAGCCAACTGACAAGTTTCTTACAAAATTTAAATTCTTTAAATAAATAAATGAATAACTAACCGACAAATATTTACTCCATCCATCTATTATCTATACCTGCTTACTCCCTACTGAAATGTGGGACTTATTAGTTTACTGCAATACACAAACAACTGGTAAACACCCATTTCAATTAGGCAAGGTACCCACATATCATCCCCTCCCCCCATCTACCGGTACTTAAAGAGATCTATCTGTAACTCCTTCTGAAGTCCAAATCCCCGACCTTAAAAGTCCACACCTTTTTTAGCATCCTGCAATTGCCTCATGACTTCTTCTCTCTCTGCAGCCTCTGTTGCTGTGGTAACGCGGAATGAGCCTTCCCGGGTAAAAGTGGTTCTGTTGGCGTCGAAGGTTGCCGTGACGCCACACTCCTTCTCCCGCTTCTGTTTCCTCTCCAGACACGCAGCAAAGGCACAGCCCACAGCGTGGCTGAGCCGCTCTCCCTGGCAGGGACGAGACAGACAGTTCACGGTCTCTGGTAGAAATGAAAACTCTCGGGAGAAGTCAAAAACATGTCTGCTTATTTCACAAGATGACAGCTCAGACTCCTCCCCAGGGAAAAGATTTGAGCAGGCCTTGCTCCTCTAAAGCTCCGTGAGCAGGAAGATTACGGTGACCGAAGGGCTTCTTACTGAGTCTTTGATGGCCATGAAACAGTGGCAGATCCAGCGTCGCGTGGTGCCATCCCTGCAGATGTACGAGAACGCCCTCTCAAAGTTCCTGTCTGGAGCACAGAACGAAACCTTCTCTATTGTCTGATCCAGAATCAGGTCCTGCAGGAAGCAGTTTCTATCATGAGCATGGGCATAGCACATCAAACACACATCAAAACATGAGCTGAAGGGTTTAACGGAGACTCCTCTGATGATCAGAGCTTTAAATGGACTAGCATTGGCCTGATCTAGTGACTAATACGTACATATAAAGAGACATGCAAAATGTTTAACACAGAATGTTTACGCTCGTCTTAGGCTGCATTTTGGGTTTTCACATTAATTACTTAATAAGTCAAATAGAAAACGCAGCTTAAGACAACTTTTGGTTCTGCAGTTATTCCTAATAAGATATTTCTTTCATTAAAAATGCACAAAAAGGTTAGCCAAATAAAGAACTTAACATCGAACCTAGGAACAAACATGTTCAATTACACTTAAATACTTCAGTCCCTGAAAAACCTAGCCTGGCCGGTAAAGTCACCAGTTGTTCGAATCCAGATCCAGCTCAATAAACTGTATCCATACATTGCATATTAATTGAGACACAAAGGAAAAAGAACATCATTTTTATTTTTCAACATATCCAACTTACAGCAGCTGACCCAAAAGCCTTTGACGTTTGGGGCGAACACTCGATGGCATTACCAAATATCTCCAGCAGATGTCAGTGTGACTCTTTATTTGATTCTACGTAGCAACTCTTTTGTGCCACCTTAGCAGGTGCACAGGGTGCATGAGGCCAAAGACGGCCACCTGAGGTCATTTGGCCGATTCTACAGTAGATTTTCAGCTCATAATTAATAAATGAGAAAATCTTGCTGGAGTTTGTGACTGCGTAATTGCCTAGGACCTTCTAACATGGATAAGCTTTGATTTGAACCGTTCGCTTTTAGCTCTGGGTGTACATTTCGTGCTATTGTCCTGCGGGACGGTGAACATTTGTCTTTTGCAGGTTTTCTAACGGCATTTTCCTAAATATTGCTCCATCCGTCATTGAGTCAACTCCAACCAGCTGACCTGTCCCTGCTGAAGAAAGGCATCCCCGCATCATGGTGCCGCCATCACCACGTCTCATCATGGGGGGGGTGGGGGGGGGGGGGTGTTCAGCGTGTTGAGCAGTGTTGGCTCAGGTTAAGGTCTCATTTTCACCGCAGCATCCTCTTTCTATTGTTTTCTGTGTCCCCTTCATGGTTCTCGCCTAATTGGCTTCTCGCGGCTTTCTTTTTGAGACTGGCAGTGTTTTCAGCCAGAGGCCTTTTCAGATCTGTTGTAATACAGACCGCTTCCACCATCTACGACAACTCTTTAAAGAAACTCGTATGCAACTGAGTTACAACATTTCATTTTCTTTCTGCCGCCTGATCGGAGGATCTCTGCAGCTTCTCCACAGCCACCGAACCCTTCCTGGACGCTTCTCTGATTAAGCCTGTTCTTGCCTTGACTTAAAGTGTGGAAGGATGATCATGCCGTGGTTGGCTTGCTGTTGCACCATTTTCTGTTTCTACTCGGTAGATGACGAGTGGGCTGCTCGATGGCACAGCAACTAGCACTAACGAACCCCTGCCAGGGGGTTCTCAGCATGGATTTCACATGCGCTGCCTTTGCATGTGTGGGATCTCTCTGGGTACTCTGGTCGAAAAACATGGCCGTCGAGTATGAGCGTGTGGGTGCACTTTCAGATTTATTTTTTTTCTTTTTACCATGCACCGTTAGCACCACTTTGCGTTGGTGTGTCTCATAAACGGCTTTAGCGTGAGCTGCAAACAGTGTAAGGAGCGTGAACGCTTTTGCCAGAGAGAGATACCTCAGTTCGCCTTACCTTTGTTTTGTCGTCTACGACACGAAGACCATCGGCCGAGACCCACAGCACAGCTCGCACCGCCTTCTTCCCAGCCTGTGAACACACACACACACACGCAAAGCATCGCGTTAACAAAAAGAGCTTTTTCATCATCCCACAGGATTACCTTCTTTTGTACTATTCCTCTGCACCTGTTCATAAAAAAAAAATATTAGGACACACGCGCACACACTGAAAGAGCACACCTGTGAATAAAAGAGATAGCAGCACGTAAAAGGCACACAGAAAAAGAAATAGTCGAGATGTGTTTTCAAAGAGCTGTGCCACACAAGAGGAGACGAACTTTAATCAAGAAACCAAGAGAGGGTTGGTGAGAGATTCTGTGGACTGGTGCAGTCGGTAGTGATGACCCCATTTGTTAGAACAGCATCATTAAAAAGGGAAATACTCATTCACACAAATTGCTCATTGTTCCAGTGCTGCTTCATGGAAGCATGGCGAAAGGAAGAGGTGGCGCGCCTGTTAATACAAACCACAAACACAGGGATGACTAAAAAGTGTGCTCCCCGACCCCTCCCTCTGGCTCAAAGACACATGCATTGTTGTGTTTCTCTCCAGAATCACTTCCCCTGTGCGTGTGTGTGTGCGCGTGTGTGTGTGTGTCCATGTGTGTCTTCAAGTCATCAGGTGTGATCAAAGAGTGAAGTGGGAGAAAACAATAAAGCCAGTGAGAAGGAGAAACACTCAGACACACAAAGCAATAACTTACTTTAGCAAAGAATCCTTTGAAGAATTTCCTGTCCTGGAAGTGGATGTGGCAAAAGGGGAGGGCGGGTGAGAGGGTTGGAGGAGACGGGGGAGGAACAAGGCATGAAAATGTTACCTAAGATATCTAAAAGTTGACTAGAGCCAACAGGATGGGGTTTGATTGGAAGCTGGGTTTTTTGTTGTTGTTGTTGTTTTTTTTAGTCAAGTTGAAGCAGGGTTATGATGGAGGTGAGTGATGCTTTTGCTCAGTTAGCGTCACATGAATTCATGTCAAAGTTATTGATGGGTGACACTGTGTTGGTGCCAACTGCTGTTAGTAGAACCGTAAAGGAAAGCCCGCCCCAAAAGAGTGAACGCTCACAGCAGATCCCGTCTGACAGCAGGAAGTGACACCGCTTAGTACGGAGAGGCCAAACAGAGAGTAGCGTCCGGTTTCCCATCTCCTGTTGGTGTCTGGCTTTAACCGTCCGATACGGATTTCATTCGATTCCATCGTCTCGTGTACGAACTCAAATTGAAGAACTGTTTAAATATTTCTGTCTTGGCTTGAGCAGTGATTACAGGTTAGAGCGATTGTTATAAAAAACTGTTTTTACAATTCTAAAAACAAAGAAATTACCTTTTAAATAGTCTTTAGCATTGTTTTATCAAGCAGCTAGCATGGTTGACATTGCTAGAAGTACTAGAACAGCTGTCTGTGTATATTCCCTTGAAAATGTAGAGCCTACCTTAACTCTAGGTAAAGCTGCCTTTTATAACAGGTGGAGGCTGAACGCTAAAGAGGATAAAACAGAGCTGATTGCTGGTATTAGTTCAGCCTGGCTGTTATCTGCTAGAAGTCCTCCGCTCTCCCAGCCTGGACTGTAGATACAGTATGTCATAAATACGGTTTCCAGTTAAATCATTTATCACACCTTTGTGCTTGTCTGATTTTATTCATTTTAAATCGTACTGAAACAGGAAATGGCTATCTTTGAGACTTTTTCCTTGACTTACAGCTTCAACACCAAAAAGAGTTGTATTATTTCAAAACAAAGAAAATGATTACAGGGTTGACATCGTAAGCCTTTGGGGAATGGATAAAACTAAAGTCCTAGTTTTATTCTTTCTCCTCCAACTCCCAGACGTAGACCTGATCCATCCATGGCTGCTCAACAGACAGAAACAGATTGCTGCAGAAGTAAGGCTGACCTCTGGGTCAAGCCTGTGACTGTTTGCTGAGCTTGGGGTTCAGGTCCGAACTACAGAACCACTTTCAGGAAGGGGAAAGAAAAAAACTCTTACCAGACCAAGTCTTAATCCCTTCTCTGCAACCACCCGCTTGCTGCGAGTTGCTCTCCTTCCCATAAACTATACAAAGGAGTGCCATTCGGCTCCTCTTACACTGCCACGGTGCAGACGGCTCTTGGAGCAGCGTGTTAATGCATGATTAAACATGTTAACCAGAAACGGACATTCGTTTGGTGTGAGTTAAGCCCTTGTTAGTGTTGGTGGTAGCCTCAAAGACGGGTAGTGGTGTATTAGTAGGCTAAGGTTAGGAGAACAATGTCTAGGTCAGAGAGATCACTAGAACTCCAGAAAAGAAGGAAGTAGGATTTGGAGGAAATTCTCTGCAATTTAAACCTGCTTAAAAAAAGGACAAAAGGTATAAGACACGCAAAAATGTCATTCAACATTCATGAATGAAATCATACCACGAAAAAAAAAAAAAGCTTTTCCAAGCGGAAGAGATACGCACGTTTTAAACATTCAAAAACGAAGCCAACAATATTAAAACTAAATGAGCTGACCTAAACAGGGAAGTTCTGTTTTCTTTTTTTTTTTAACACTGAAAATACTTTCCACCACCTGCTCAGTAGGCGTTGGCCGTTTACCGGGTATAACAGTATAGCAACGTTTTAAGAAATTAAAGTTTCAAACCCGCAAGCATCAACTCCTGCTGTAGAAGGGATAGCGTAAGGCAGTGTTGCCCCTCCCCCACCTGCTGCTGCCCACTGTGAACGAAGGCTATTGCACTTTTTTCAGACAAATTAGGCGGTTTCTGTTAACAAAAAATACAAATGCACGACTTTAATAGCCTTAACTTCTAAACAATGGAAGTTTAAGCCGCACCTGGTAGGCTGGCTACAGAAGCAGACAACCTGACTAATTAACCACTTTTTTAATGCTACTCTTACTCTGTATAGAGCAGAATGGCAAAAATTATTCCACAAAAAATATATCATTACAGTTAAATTATGAGTTTCTATTAAATATTTTTACAAATAAAAATAACAAATGCATATTATCAATGTATTTTACTTTAGCACTTATCCACTTTTGTTTTAAATGTTAGTGTGACATCTACTTACTTTTTCAGGTTATCATGCCAGATCAGGCCTACTGGCGAGTAATAGAAATTCTTCAGTTGAAGCAATTGGAAACATTGGCAGGACACCGAGTGAAACCTCACCTCACTTGTGTAAGATCTTTGTGAAACCATTCTAGCTTTACAACATTTTCCTCAAGCATCAGGGGGAAAAAAAAGCCTGTGTAAGACGAGTGTTCCCGACAGTGAAAAATGTCTGAACGCCAAAGCAAATGAGGACTTTGTTTTCATTCCATCTCGAATTTAGCATCGACTTCGGAAATACCAGCTGGAGACGGGAAAGCGGAAGACATATTTGCAGCTTTTCAATCGGACTTTTGAATGAAAGCCCACGGACTTCAGTTTACAGTCTGAATTTTCTTTCACCGAGTCAGAATCTGCAAGGTGTGCTGCCCCACCCCGCAGACACGGCAACAAACAGAAAACCCCCCGCGTCACTATGAGCAGCTGAGTAACGGCACAAGCACTGATAAAACTCTGAGCACCAGTCAGCAAACGAAAGGAAGTGATGTCATAATAACAAGAGGGCAGCTTGGAGGTTGATGGTGCCGCAGTGCAGCCTCCTCCTCCTCCTCCTCCTCCCACCCTCTGAGTCACGGATCACAGGGCTGTGAGAAAACTCTTATTACGCCACCAAAGGCTGCTGACGACACTTCAGAGCTGCCTCAAATGACTGACAGCTGCTCAGCCGACTCCTTGCCGCCCAGCCGAACATTCAGACACATCTCCACTGGCTTTGTTTTCTACCCATTCATGAGAACTTCAGCTCAATGCTACTGTTCTTCATCTCCTGAAGTGATGATGCTGCCGTGCTGACGGTAATCCAGCTGCTGTCTGCCTGCTTCGGGCTGGAAGTTTAGGGACACGATCGCCCCGCACCAAACATGACTTACCTACAGGTTTAAAACTGGTTTGCTGTCCAACGCGGTTATCAGTTCTGAGAAAACAGAGTCTACTTCCAGAGCGATGCTAGCTGATATGCTCTCCGCTGATAGGGACTGAATTTGTTGCCTGGCAACAGCCAGTTTAGTAAAGACTTAGTGAAGATGAAGAGGGCTTTGCTAATTGTATTTGTCTAAAAGCTTGCCTCGGTCTGACAGCCCTACTTTAACAATACTGTCTGGCATAAGGAGACTGAGTGAGGATGACCCACCTAAGTGTGATTTAAAAATATCTGAGTAAGGTTATAGGCACAGTGACCCACTTTAACTCAGACAAGTAGGTAAACTGAAAACAAAACTTTAGAGATGCACCACGATATCAGCGGGTTAGTGGAACTGATTGATTATATCCTTGAGGGCCCCCGAATGGTGATCGGCGGGAGACCAACAGTAAACCCTATAACAGGCCTTGCTAACAGCTACCCTTCAGCGCCGATGTATTCACCGCAGGAAGAAGAGTCGAAGTAAGCCATCTTCGGTTTGGTGTTTGAAAATAAAACAGGAAGCACAAAAGCTTTTAGAACCATCCAGAAAGGAAACTGCATTTTCTATGGAGGTATAAAATATAGGCTGCTACTTAAACAGGACAGGAGACATCAGCAGAGAACTGAAATGCTTTACCCACTACAGTTACGTTGCTGTTTTATCCGTTTGATGCGTCTGTTTCTGACATAGACCATGCCAGAATAAAGGGGTGTTTGCTATCTGTGGGAAATCTCAGGTTTAAGGTGAGGTTCTAATCATTAAACACAAAGAGACTGCCTTTAGTAATGCTAACTGTGCTGAACCCTCATTTAAAGGTCCTAAAGTTCAAAGGTTCAAATGTCTCCCCAAGTTATTATTTTTGAAAAACTGAAATCCCCTTTGACGGCAGAGCTGCACTATGCCAACTGCTCCACCGCACACAGAGTGACGTCGCCTTGTCCAACCCCTGGCAGGATTAGTGAAAAAAGAAAATCAATCAATGAGTTGGTTCCTGGTTGGAAATGAGACTAATATCTTTCAGGAGATAATAAAATATGTTACAAGGGACATGAATGAGGACAGCATTTTAAAACTGTACACCCTAAGAAGGCAGCTGGGCAAGAGAATATGTCTGGCTTCTTTTTAAATACCTTTGCAGAGGAACTAACACCTTGATGGCAACCCTTTTTAAGCTTTCAGCTGACTTGGTGCCAGAGCTTTGGACAAAATCCATGACAGATCTGGTTCCCAAAAAGTCTGGGTCCTCAAGAGAACAACGATCCTCGGCTTGTGGTGCTGACCTCAATGCTATGAAAGCTTAGGAAAAACTATTAATACAGGTGCTGCATTCAGAGGGTGAATTACCCTCAATCAGTATCAGTCTGCCTATACAAGGAAACGCAGGACGAATGGTGCTATTTTAACAACATCACATTTGGTTTTCCAACTCTGAATATGCCAGGCTTCTTTTTACAGATTTTAATTCAACCTTTAATTCGATTCAGCCACACACTCTTCCAAAAAATAACTCCATTTGAAGGTAAATCCCTTTTATGATTAAATGGTACCGTTCATTGCTTTGCAGTAGGCCACAAGTGGTGAATTATTACTCTGTCCTATCAGACATAGCTGTGAGTGGCACTGGGGCACCTCAGGGATGCCCAAGTCACCCATTTCTGTTTACACTATCCACCAATCATATTTGTTGGTTCTGAGTTCGGCCAATATGTGCTTAAACTTTCAGATGACACAGTAGTTCAGTTAACCAGTGACTCTGATCCAGGCAGCCACAAAGCTGCAGTGGACATATGTGTGCCGTTGGTGCAATGCTCATCAACGGCACATTAACAAAAATAAGACAGAGGAGATCTTAATGGACCCCAGCTCAGTTGGTCAAACATGGTGACAACATTGATTCACACAAATGTCTAGGTGTTCACATGGGCAGAACCTTCAGTTGGAAAACACATGGTGCAAAATGTTAAAGGTAGAGTGGACGGGTTTTCCGAAATTGTAAGAAAGAAATATCCATGTCCCTGTATGTGCAAGACCATCCTACCTGTTCTTCCGCTCCTCAGGGGGATGGCGTGAAAGAATCACCCAAATCCACTCTGGTCTTTCTTCTGGGGCCTTCCTCTTCTACTCATAAACTTGTAAGACTTGTGACTCACAGCCATGTTTAAAATATACGACGAGAGCAGCGGAGCAACAATGAACGGCTAACACCAAAGCTAACCGGATACGTAAACACAAAGTGTGCAGCCAGCAAAACGAAACTAACAAGGAACGTGGGCGCACACTGGCCTTACTTGAGCACCTTACAATGATTGGCGTGTGGGGCAACCAATAGATTAGGCAATACCCCAGGAACTCTATGCCGAAAAAACATCGTCCACTATACCTTTAATCTTTTACAAAGCAACAATTGAATACGTTCTTCGATATGGTATAACCAGCTGGTTTGGGAATTTAACAATTCAATCCAAATCTCAGATCAACACTCCCTGGGACGGAGGCCTTCTGGTCAGCTCAAGCAGACTTCTCTCAGGAAACTACCAGGTAAGCAGATAAAATTATGTCGGAAATCGCACGCTTTAAACCCTGAGTACGTTTTATTGAAATCAAGAAGAAGGTACAGAGGTGCACTTTAAATGATTGAAGAAAGAGGGATGAGCTGGAAATACAGGAGATGCAGGGCTCTAAGATGCTGTTGACAAATAGTTTTGAATAACAATGGTTGTTACTGTGAATGTTTTCATGGGTCCATCTCTACAAAAGTGTGTTCTTTTTATTAGAAAGAAATGCTGGCCCTTTTAAAGGGGATTGTTTTCTGATACTGCTATGTAAAGCTGCTATATAGGATAAACCGGGACACTTGGGCACAGTCCCAAAGTTAGATAGCATATGTCAGCAGCAGCGATACTGCAAATATCAGCTGCTAGCCCCAGCTTCATTAAATCCTCCTTTCTGCAACAACAGAGACGCGTTTTACAGGACAGGGCCTTGATACGACGCCAACGTGAGGTGTTTGGGAGGAGGCTGACGCTAATTTGGATTCCCGTTCATGAATGCCGATTAGCTGGACTGTTGTAGTGCAAATTTACAAGTAAAGCTACTGGACAGTGGGAGGTGAAGGAGGGGATGACCCAGACAAGGAAACGTCACCCAGCCGGACTGCGCCAGATAGCTGGGGCCAGCAGGAGAACAGGAGGCAGAAGCACATACCTCGCCCTGTGACTTGGCTCCATTTTGTGGCCTTGGTAAAATGGCTGCAACTCAGCAAAACCTTACGGCCTCAGGCTCTGTGGACACTCAGCAAGCTGGTCAAGTGCATGAGAGTGCAGCTTACCAAAAGTGCTTTTTTATGACGTTTGTGTCTGTTTGGACCTTTGTACTTTTGTACCCTATGGATGTTTGATTGCGTGTATGTACAGCATTTTCATCTGTACTTTATACCCGGCATGGTTTTGTGTTTACAAACCACACCAGTGAGTGTACTTGGTGGCATACGTGTACCAGTACGCAAAGGGAAAATCACTCACGGCAAGTTTTCTGGATGTGTTGCATTTATTTAGCTCTGGACTTTGACTGGGCCCGTCCGTTGCATGCAAACGCACTGATCCTGCCGTCGCCAATGGGGATGGTATATGTTCTGCCACACGCAGCGTTTTGCATGTAGGCCAGACGTGATTACAAGTGTGCTGTGCATTTGAACCACCCCCCCCCCACCCCCACCCCAAGTCAGGACTGTGTAGAAACACTTTATGCTCCGATTGCAGCTGCATGTCTCTTTGGCAATGTCTCTCTCAGCTTTGCACAGCTGGAGAATGGCATACTGTATAGTATGGCTCATTGTTCTTTACAAAACAGCTCAAACCTAGTCTGATCACACGGGGGAGCGTCTCAGACCATAATTTTCCAAGGCTTCTCCAGTCTGTTGTGATAATAGCTTGCCTGCAGCCACCACCGTGTTTCGTTGTGCAGAGATGGGGTCTCTTGGTGATGTGCAATGTTGTTGTTGTTTTTTTCACACATTGTTCAGTGTATGTGTCTAAAAGTAAGCAAATATGAATACTGCATGAAAATATATGGCTGCGTGTTGTCTTATATCTCTAAATCTGATGAACAAAGCAAACGTTTTGTTACAGAAAACACGAGCTGGGGTTTGCGTGGTTGCTGAGTTCACGGTGCCAACTAAAAAAAGGGTACGTTTCTGTCGCAGGGAACAGGCTATAAATATGAAAAAAAGCAGTTTTATGTGCATGTTTACCCTGTATGTATTTAATTGGAATATAATAAGAATGTCAAGTATTGTAGTTTGTTGAATGTACACACCAACTATATAAATACCTCCTTGACATGTTCTTCAGCATAATTATACTGACAAAGGACTCTCGACGCTCAAGTAGTCTTCAGCAATTCTATGAGTAGAATATGCAACAGGACTAAAAGGCTCTTTACACAGTAGCAGGATAAATGAAGTAGGTACTCAAAGAGAGAAACTGGATGCCAGTCCTCTATTATTTGAAGTTAGCTCAAGCTATAAGTGAAATCTGACAGCGCACAAGGCAAACAATTTTCATCCCCCATCTGTGCTGAAACTCAGCCACAATCCGTTAATGTGTCTGGAGAGAACCCGATCATACAGACAGACGGCGCACTCCAGCAAACCTGCCGACTCAGGTTTGGCCCTGACTTCACAGAGATTCAACCTCATCAACCCGCAGGAGTTTATGACCTGGGTGGAGCTCGGGCAAACAACTGACGACATGCAAAAGAAATTGCTTCCCGCTTCGCCTTCTCTCGCTGCCTAAGATGGAACTTCTTTCTTTTCTTTTTTTTTTTTTTTTTTTTTTGCGCAACACTGCCGGATTCTACAGGAGCAGGAAGTACACGCCGACCTTACTGCTCCGGCCAGGACCGGGCGTCAGAAGAGAACCGGGGAGGATTGCTTGAGGGCTGGGATGGGTGGAAACCCACTTCAACTTCTAAGAATAGGGAAAAAAGCTAAGTGGGATAAAACAACGAACTACCAGGAAGAACGAAAACGTACAGACAACCTTGAGAGAGAGAGAGAGAGAGAGAGAGAGAGAGAGAGAGAGAGAGAGAGAGAGAGAGAGAGAGAGAGAGAGAGAGAGAGAGAGAGAGAGAGAGAGAGAGAGAGAGAGAGAGAGAGAGAGGAAATAAAAGGTGCACAAGTTTGAGGAGAGAGAGGAGGCGGAATATCTTGCATTTCGTACCCACATTCCTGGAGGTAGAGAGAGGTTTTGTTGTAATGCCTACCGTCTTAAGCCGCTTCACTGCATCCTCGCAGATGTGCATGCCTCTCGATTCCTCCACTTCCACATGCCCCAGGTACTGCAAACAGGAGTAGACAGACAGACAGAAAGAGGCTCAGCTAGACTGTAAAAACCCTTCTGCTAGTTATCACACCAGGGATTTGACAAACACCCCGCGTTCTGACCTGGTGCTATTTGAGCCGGCTTTTTTCTAATCCATCACTCTACCACTGTGCTGCTGATTAGATTAAATCTAATAATGCATCACTTTGAAGCCCGATTGCTCCTTCGGTTGATCTCTAATTTATTCAGTTTAGAAACTGACTAACCTCTACACTTTCTTAAAAAAAAGTGAACAAACATGTAGGAGAGGTGCACCAATCGACCGAGTTTTGTGGCTTATTTGATTTCCAATCTTGAAAGCGCTCATCTGCCAAAAACTATTTGGCCAGTTCAGATTTCTCTTGAAGACCACGTTAAGGCGCATTTCGACTGGCCCACCCGTTTTCTCCTGTCCTACTCGGCTCCTCCCCGCTCGGATCGTCTTCGCCCGGTTTAGTGATTCCACCGGTCTAGAAAGGCCTGAAAGAGGGACACGCCTCCTGGGCGTCGCTCTAGCCCCCACCCTGCACCTCGTCCCCCACCCCCGTGTTGATACTTTAAAGAAATCTGCGAGAAATGGTAAACCATAAAAACACATCATTAAAAATTAAACAAAAATGAAACAAAAATATAAATAATGTTTCTATACCTGTACATGCAAGATTGTCTTGGATATCTTTAATTAGTAATCCACCGGGATAAATATGTGGATCACACCGCTAATGATAAAATCTCTGTCTGCTTTGAAACTGTGTTTGAGAGTGTTGCTGCAGGTTCCCGGAGCAAACCGCTCCTTCTTCAAGCTGTTTTCAGTGACAGAGTTAATATTTACACCTTTAGATGAGATGTTTTGCCTCAGCTATGGCGGGGGCTAGGAGAATACGTTAAAAAAAAGATTGTAGTGAAGTTATTTTTATTTTCGGGCTGTCAGACCTTGCCTGAGGTGGATGGATGGACAGTTCAGAGACAAAACTTAGAAATGAGAGAAAGCCTCGATAAATCTACGGATCTGCTACAGCGCGTCTGGGTATAGAAAACTGAAGTGTCTTTTTTTCCCTTCAGATGTGGTTCACGGTTTGAAAATAATAAAATCGTATTTTGGTTTGACTCTCTCTGTTCATAGTAGTCCTTAATACTAACGTCGTCGCTCTTCGGTTTTTCTGGACTTCCTCGGAGAAAACCTTCTCATTTCTCTCCGCCCCACGGCCAATCAATGAAAAGAGGGCCGTTCAGTAAAAACTTTTCTCAAGCCAGCACGGATTGACCCTGCTCTTCAGCAGAGCCGCAAGAACGCGGGCTCGCCGTGAAAAAAACACTGCTCATGAAACACGAAAGTGAGCGGAGCCGTGCGGTGCGCGGCCATTACGAGCAAGTGGAACTGGGCCTTTAGATAATAAGAAATGGATTAAAACATTCATTACCAGCTGAGAGTGGCCAAAAATCATTCAGATTAGAAGCAACAGCACATCACATGTGAGACGGATGAGAGTAGAACTGGATTTTACTAGTTTATTAAAATAAGGATACAACAAATAAAAGTGTCTTTAGCATGCTATATTAGCAATAATAGCGGTTATTCCAGCTTGCATGGCTGGTTTTGGGTCTAATCTAGGAGAAATGTATCAGTGTGGGCAGGAAAACAACTTTAGATTGTTAAAGATTAGAATGTGTTGTCATTCTGCAGACAGACAGACTGAGGTATTGTCTGTAAGTCGTAACTTACACGCTCGCCTCCTTTTCCTTCAGCTTCACGCAATAGCATTTCTAAAGTAGGGATTAAATGGTGAGATGGTAGCATTTTTAGGTATTATGGAAGTTTTAAAAAATGAATCTGACAGCTGGTTCAGACCCTTTTTATTTTTTTGTTTTTACAAGCCAGCTGCTCCCATACGTTGAGGTGCAAAGGAGAAAAAGCGCTTGAATGTCAGCTGTCTTACACAGGCACAATGCTGTTCAACGTCACATTTTGAAGGATGCTGACTGGCTGACTGCCCCCTATGTGTCTGGCATGTTTAAAACAACGGTCAATGGTGGATTTACACGGATTTGTGCGGATGAAAACTTTTCTAAAAGTGATCCTGTGGGTACAGTCTTATTTTCAAAAAAGATATGGGGGAGATATTAGTTTTTATAAGTACCCAGCTCTGTGTGCTCTGTGTGCCTAAGTCAGTGCTACTAAAAACTTAAAAAAAAATTAAGAAGAGATATTTTAAACACCAGTGAGCGCCAAGTAGTGTCTGTCGCTGTTGTTTGGGACTTTATGCCAGCACCATTAACATTACTTCTACTTACCATTACTTCTCCAATTACTACTGCAGTAATAATATTTATAATTCCTAATCTTAACAATGACAAATCTGAACACAGCAATCTCGATACAACATTTTCATTAAAGTTAAATCTTTATGTAGCATCAGTGCACTTAACCTGTATGTTATTGATCGTTTAGCTTTCAGGTTAGTTTGGGACAACGTGTAATTCAGGTCTTAAGTATTTATTTGTGAAATAACAGCTCTGCTTGACATAAACTTAAAGAATTAGCAAGTTGATTTTCAGAAATGTGCTTTTGCCTAAATGTTCCTTAGGACCTATGTTTACCTAAAGCAGGTCTGAGAAAAAAAATACAGGGATACAATAACAAACATCAAGATTGTGATTTTACCGTTACAGTAGTGATGAGATATTTTTACATAACCCCCAGCTCTACTCTGCCATTTCCAGAAGGGTCCCCGTATTTCTAAACCAAACGTGTTTGTTAACAGACAGCAGCTAAAAGCTCAAAAGAATCGAAGTTGTCAGCTCTACTGTACTACTTCCAACCTTGCCGGAAACTAAGTGCTTGAAATGCTGGTCTCTCTCACAGCCTGAATGAACTGCAGGCATATCAAAACAAGTTGTAAAAAATGTAGCTTCTGTCCAAACGACTTGTAACATCCCTGTGCTTCTCCTTAGCTCATAGAACCTCAGCGATACTGAAAAATCGCTGGATTTCAGGATTTCAGTTTTAAACTCTGCTAACATGGCGAGTACAGCCAGAAGAAAGCGTGACCTCTTCAGCAGAGGAAGCAAATGCTGAATTGTTGTTCAGAGGTACTTTCTCCGTGGGGCAGACTAACAGGGGGAAAAAAAAGCCAGATGCCACATGCTAGTTATGCTAACCCTACAAGCTAACGCTACGACACTGGTGTTTGAGAGCAACATAAAGAGGTCAGCAAAGCTCCTGTATCTGCAACAGTGAAGTACTAAACCTCCCAGAAGAGAAAATCAGAGGCTGTATGTTAGCTCCACGGACACAGATGGCCCGATGTCAGTCTGAGCTCCTTCCATGCTTACCTGTCTAGATATGCTTCCCAGGTGTCCAGCTCCGAACCGCGCAACGCTCCGTTCTACTGCAGTACGAATCAATGATGGAAAAATGTTCATCAGCTGATAGCTCCGTTGGCTACCAAGTAGTGAAGCAAGGAAACAAACCAGTGAACCCCCCATTACCCCTCCGTTTAGTTGTAAAGGCATTGGAGGCTAATAACACGGGTTATGGTGAAACCAGGCTGAAACTGACCAAGCAGAAAAAAGTAGAAACTTTTCCATGCTGCTGTTGTTGCTCACTGATGAAAATATAATACCAAATTACCAGAAAGACAGAAATTGCATGGGGCTGCTGCTGAATACATTTGCATTGACTAGATCCTTGTATATGCTGTAAAAATATGGTTTGTATGCACTTGCTCCATGTTTGTTTAGAAACAAGATTTATTCTAGCCTAGAATGATTCTTTATTTGTCCCTCAGTAGGAAAATGTATTTGTATCAAATTGAGCAAACTGACAGGCAAATGAGGCACACAGTGGCACGCCAAAGACAAGCAATTATAATGAAATGAAATAGTTGCATGACTGAATCAAAGGTACATACTTCCATAGGAAGGATATTATGTTGTCCACTGTTTAGCCAAACTGGGAAGTGACACTTTTAAATTATATGTTTCTCTAAACAAGGGCTAAATTGTCCCCTACCTATTAGTTTGGCCCTAATTGAGGATGTTAAAATACCGTCATATTGGAATAAATAAAAATTTTTGCTCCCAACTAGAAATAACCCTGTACCTTCACAAAATATTGCCAGGCTATTGAAAACGGGATCAAATATTGAGTATTTTTCGAAGCACTGGTACAGGGTTTGACATTTTAGCACTGTGACAACTAGCGTTCAGAGACATTTATTTTTGATTGGCTGGACATAGTGGATCAAGTTGAAAAATCAACCTAGTCTTTTTAACATCCAATTTCACAGAACATCTCTCTAAACCAGGTGTATGCAAAACGAACTGCATTGTTCATCAGGGAATAATAGACAACAACAACATTAGCAATAAAAAGAAGGGGTATGGGGTGACAGGTGGAACTGGGCGATATGGACCAATAATAATATTTGTAGGCTGATGCCGACACACGATATTTATCTCGATATGTTTTTATTTTCGTAAAGTAACTGTAGAAAAGGTTCTCTGAATCAAAGCTTTATCCCAAATGTCTCACAGGCACAATAAAAAAACAAAACAGCTGTAGATAAATATGAGTAACGGCTGAAAAATAACCTACTGGAATACAAAAGGTATAATTACAATGCAATATAGACCATCTAGATATAAACAATGTAGTCTCATATCTCTTTTAAAAATATATCCATACATTGTGCAGCCCTAGTGACAGGTGAGTGCCATCAATTGCAACAACCTTTATGTGGCCATTTTTGACTGGGTTACCATGAGAGCCGGTTACAAAACCAAGAAAGTATGTTAATGCTTGTAAAGGGGGGGGGGGGGGGGGGGGAATCATTTTTCAAAGGATTTTGGTCATTGTATAATCCTTCTGGCATGAAATGGTAAGTCATAAAACTATTTTACTCCCAAACCAATGATACCCAAGAGGGCTGCTTCAAATGTAATAAAACTGTCTCAAGCGACACTAAAGCTTTCACACATGAACCGAGTTTCACAAAGAATTGAGTCTAACACCGTCTGCACTTGTACTTTCATGCACTCCAAAAAGTAAAAGAACTACCAAGCTAAATTAGAGAGAAGCATGCAAGAACAAGGCCAAGAGATGAAGAGGAAGAAGCCGGAGTGCTTTTGTGTTCCTGTCAACAGTACATGTATATGTATCCATAAATCTAGGTTAAAGTGCAACTGAACCCAGAGCAAATATTGCCTCTAGCCCGAATATATCGCTCCCTCCTTCCTGCTGGACTCGAAACAGCATCATGATGTGTCCCTCCACTCACAACCCTGACCTCCTCAGATGCTATTGTGCATGCCGGGCCAGAGAGGAAGTCCTTACCCTTTCCTTACACACACACACACACACACACACACACACACACACACACACACACACACACACACACACACACACACACACACAAAACCAGTGTCGCTGACCCACGCCTGTCACCCCACCCCGCCGGCTCTGCTATTTTAAGAATGTGACGCAACAGCTGTGACTCACACCGTCAAGCGTATTATAACACACGAGCATGCATTTCTGCATGCATCCCCGTCGCGGATGCAGACTACAAACGTAGGATGTTGGGACAATAGTGATGCGAGGAGGCAGCCGTGGGTAGCCAGGACAGCGAACGCAGCAGTGTCTCTAAACGGGGATCAGCCAGGAGATGAGTGGGAGCGGATATGAGTGAACGCAGGGGTGGCTTAAACGGTCACAATAAATGCCTCATCATAGCTTACCGTTATCCCAGGCCAAGAAAAATAGCAATGAAAATACTTTCAGATGAGACAATGAACTTTTCAAAAAAAATATGAAATGGCATAAACAGAATATTTCAGATGACGCTGCTGCAGATTTGTTTTTTATTTTACCTGACTCCTTACGCCATATAGAAGTATTCATGCTCCTTTCCATATTTTGTTGCATTGCAATCACAAACCTCAATGCATTGATTGGGAGTTTATACAACAGACCCATTCAAAGTAGTGCATAATTATGAAAAGAAAATAACACCTGATTTAACCTCTTTTTATTAGTAAAAATGTGAAAAGTGTGGCATGTCTTCAGTCCTCTTTTCCTTCTAAACCAAATAAAGTGCAACTAGGTGGCCAATCAGTAAATAGGAAGAGAGCAGAGAGGTCAATATAAAAACATTTCCAAGACTGCACACAGTGAAAGGCTTCCTGCTGTTGCTGAAAACCGAACGACAAGGTAAGATACTGTATGTTTAAACTGTTCCTCTTCAGCCTTCTAATCAATAAACATGAAGGGTCTGGGCTTGTAACGCGACAAAAACCGGAAAGATATCCAGCGGCGTATTTAATCCAACATCTACGGTACTTTATGTGCACCAAATGTTTTCGGAAACTTATACGCTGTCTCAGATGGAATCTCCATCTTTGCATTCATGCTTTTCTAAAAGCGTGGACTTTTCAGCTGTAAGGAGCCAACATCGAATATAATTGGTAACCAACTACAGAGTTTTTAAAGCAAGCTGAAGACATCAAAATGTATAAACTGGACGCATAAGAAGCCCCTACCTTTAAAAACCGCATCCAGAAAGATAAAGAATATAAAGAACAACACTACAGGGAGATGTTTCTTAATATCAAACACAAAACATTCAGCGGTTTAAATGCTGTTGTAATGTTATTGTGAGCAGTAGTAGTTGCAATAGTTTTCATCATTTCTCCCACTCAGGACGTTCGCTGTATGAAATGACATCTGTCAGGGGTAAAATAGCCTACAGCTTGAGCAGACGTTGCACTGTTGGATTTTTTTTGGACAAAAAAGGATGCTGTAAGCAGTTAGAATTAGTTTTCATCTTCGATTTTTGAAGTTTAGAGCACATCATACCTCAATGAGACTCTCATTGTGAAGGTTTGCCCTATTGGCGTTACAAGCAGAGGCTGCTCGGCCGCCAGTCACAACCCTGGCAGTCTCATAAATTGGACGAGCTGACAACCGGTGAAAAAGACAAACCAGTCTGAAGAGCATGAAGATCCAGCTAAAGAGGAGAAAACGGATTCTTACAGCTTGTGAAGATACTGGTTTTCCAGGGAGGTGGTGAGTACTTGATTGCTGATCAAAACATTTCAGATTTATTATTTTTTTTCTAAAGTACCCTCATCTTATATAGTTTTGTTCATAAGTTAAGTTTCAACTCACTACACTAAAACTATACAACTATCATGGTAAATCATTAAAACAACCATTTCATCCCAGCAACACAAAAACTTTTAATGTTATTTTATTATTGCTACTATTAAAACCCAAACACTAAAAACATTGTAACTGAAGATTTTAATTTGATGCAATTGTCCCCCCCACCCCCTCAACAATATGATATAACTTTACATACAGACTTATCTAATCACACCTGTACATGAAAAAAAGTTGGACTAAAAGGAAGAACAATTGAGACAATATAAATACAGTTTGGATATATTTTCCAAAGCTCCTAATATTTCTCTCTCACTTCTCCTAAACAGAAGAGCTCCAAATCCCCCCCAGACACTTCTTGGAAACATGCATTTTCCGGTCATACCCTCTCCTATTCTGCATGAATGCTGCAGTTGGTGATAATTTCACGGCAACAACCGGCACACAACTCGCCTCATCTGAGGCACCTAAAGAGGAAGTCCGGGAGCAGGAAGGGGAGGAGGGACAAAGAGGAGCAGCATGGTAGGTTGCACTCTCAGAATGAAAGGAAGAGCAGAGGGAAGGAAATGTACCTATTTAAAGAGCCTGATTGGTGCATCTGTGATTGCTCATAAATAAATCCAGCAGCTCGTGGGACAGAAGGTGTGGCTGTACTGATTACTTTAATTTTCAAGCTAATAGAATACCTCTAACCTTCTGGATTCGGGAGCTTTATGAAATTACCACCAACCAGCGGCATAAGTAGGCACCAATTTGACATCAAATGTTTGATTTAAACAACCTAAACACTAATTTGTGTTTACAATACAGTTTTCGTGGTACTAGAATTTTAAACCCGGTACCGTTGCTTAGAAAAATACTCAATACCGCTTTCAATAGCCCGGCAGGACTATTTGAAGGCACAAGTTTCTTTCTAATTAAGAGGAAAACATGTGATTTCTTCCAAAATGACAGTATTTTAAGTTCTTTAATTAGGGACAAATCAATAAGAAGGGAACAATTCAGCCCCTGTTTAGAGAATTATATCATTTAAAAGTGTCACTTTACCGTTTGGCAAAACAGTGAACTAGATAATAGAAGTGTTAATATCCTTATTGGATGTATGTCTGTGACTCAGTCATGCAACTATTTTATTTTATTATAGTTGCTTATCTTTATTGTGCCACTATGTGTATTTCATTTGTTTGCCAGTTTGATGTTGATACAAATGTTCCTAAGTGGGGGGACAGATAAAATCGTTATAGACAAGAATAAATGGTCTCAATAAATAAATAAATGATAATCTTGTACATAATAACATATTTTTACAGTGTAGCTACGGATCTGTTCCATGCAAATGTATTCACCAGCAGCCCTGTAAAATTTCTGTCATTCTGGAAAATTTGCAATATATTTTTCTTTAGTGATCAACAAGATAGAGCAGCAGAGCAGGTTTCTGTTTCGTTCCACTCTGATTGTCAGCTCAAGTCTGGCTCCACCATAACCTATGTTAGTATTAGCCACATTAGCCTCCAATACCCTTAAAACTAAACGGAGGAGTAAAGGAGAAGCGTGCACAGGTTTGCTTTGCTGCTTCACTGTTCAGTGGCTGACTGAATCGTCAGCTAATGAACATTTTTCTCTCCTGATTAAATTTGTACAGCAGTAGAACAGAGGGGAAGCATACCTCGAAGAGGGAGCTCACATCGACAGAACCCCGTCACCGGGCTGCCTGTGTCCATTAAACTAATACTTAAACAAACATTAGCTATATTTACATGGACAAAAGTAATCAGAATAAAGGGTCAATCCAAATAAAAATCTGTAATGATAAACAAGCCAGTCAGAATATGACGATCGGATTAAGATCAATCGGAATGAAATTGTAATCCAAATGAGAGGGGTGGTTTATGCCGATTGATAATCCGATCAACATGCGTATAAACTCTTGTCAGGCTCAAGTTATTCCGAATGTGGCAAACTGACCCGAAAGCACATGTGCACCCGACGTGACGCATTTCCGTGTTGTTGAATGGCGGAAATACGTCGGGAAGCAAAACTGTTGGGGCTCCTGATACAACCTTTCTGTTCGAAAGATTAAAAGAGCTCAAAGTTATTATTTATTCAGTAAAGTTTCAACTGTAAGTAGAACATCGTGCAAGTCCATCCTGAGCACTTGGAAGACAAACAAACACTTATAATACTGCTTTGTTTACTATATTTTGTTGTTTAGCAAAGACGGAAGTTCTTCTTCTGTGTTTTTTTTTTTTTTGGGGGGGGGGGGATTTGATAACTTCACATGTCAGAGTGATTCTATTCTGAATAAAGTCAGGTGCATATACACGCACATTAAGATTAAATTACTTGATCGAGTGCCCATATAAAAAATACGATATTTATAATCCATAGTATGGATTATATCAAAAAATAAATGAAATTGACATCCCTAGTTAACATACATCCATTTCTTTATAGTCTTACTGTAACACTTAGGCCCCAGCTTTCACTATTAATACAACTTCAGCCTTTTCTGAAATCCCACTTGTTGCTCTGTCTACACAGAAAAAAATAACAAATAAATAATTATTTTAAAAAAAATCTAACTGAACCCAAGCTAGGGGAGTGTTGGCCTAGTGGTTAGAGCAGCGCGCTTGCACTCAGAGAAGGATGCAAGTACCCGGTTCGATCCCCAGCGCCTGCACTCTGGGTCCCTGAGCAAGACCCTTAACCCCAGATTGCTCCCCGGGCGCTGCGCATGGCAGCCCACTGCTCCCCAAGGGTGATGGGTTAAAAGCAGAGAACAAATTTCTTTGTAATGTATGTTTCAATGTATGTTTCAATGACAATAAAGATGATATTACTTATATTAGACACTCAATTGTGGATATTTTTATCTAATAAAGAGCTACACATGTTAGTTATGTAGAAAACACTTCCCTCTCACAAACCCATGTCTTCAGTTCTCCCTTTACTTGAGTGAGGAGACCATGTGGCCCCATGTGATGAGAGGAAGCATACCGTTGCACTTCTGTTTGCAAAAGTGGAAGACCGTGTTGCCAAAATAAAACGAACTCTCCACTACATCAATTCCAACATAACAGGTCGGAGTGGCGCTTCACGCCCTGGGCCCTCTTTACAGACCTCTGCTCTTGTCAGTATTCCTAAAACTTAGCCTCTCATTTCTCAATATCATTTTATTTCATTTATTTAATAAAGTTGCAGAGATCAGGATGCAGTGCACTCAGCTTGAACGTCTTAAGGAGCCCACGCCCCGGGAGCTGTAACCTAGAATAACGTTGTGCTCACATCCTCTGAAAGCATTTGATTAATCACAGCAGCGTCCTTGGATGCAGAGACACCGCGGGGAAGTTTCTCTGACGAACAGTTGTTTTGCAGCAAGGCCAGTACAGTGCATCCATTTTGTGTGTTGGTCAAGTATTTGTTTAGAAAATTTGTGTATGCAGGTGTGTTCGTGATCCGGCAACCGTGGGGAGAGTCACCTTGACTGCAAAGCTGCATTTGCCGCTGCGCACCGCCTCCTCGTCCGTCTGCCACTGGTGCGGCCGACTCGACTCCGGCACGTAGATGTCTTTCTTGCGCCGGAAGCTCTGCCGTAGCTTATTCATCGCTGAGCTCCCTGTGAGGAGGAGGGGAAAGGGACCGTTAAAATGGACTGACGGTAACGAATATGCCACCATCTTGAAAGTCAGAGAACACAAAAGGAAAAAAAAAAACTTCCACTTTAACACCACTTTCTAAACTAAAGGCATCTTTTGAAAAAGCATGAATGCAAATGTCTACATGGGCCAGTTACTGGAATCCAAATCTAGACATTCGCTAAAATTTTCCATCAGACCATTACTGTGCTTTAAAGTCTTTTTAACGAGATTCTAGTCAGTTGGCTTAAAGAACGTTTGCACGCTTTTTTGTTGTTCGCAAAAAACAAAATAGAGAAAACCAAATGTGGACGGTCACAAAAAGCTACAAACAGATGACTGCAGGCAAACTATGCGAGAATATGGGTTTGCATAAACATCCCGATCCCGTGGTATTTCCACCTCATGGAGGTTTAACATCTCAAGCAGGACATACTTTCCTAGTTCCCTCACAAAGTAAAAAGCTAAGGTCTTAGTGGACAAACTTGCTGAAGACTTCTTAAATAAGTAACAGTTTGAATCAAGTTTCAGTTAGTATCCCTGAATGCGAACAATGGGCTCAGTGAATGATGCATGACGTCTTCAGTGTTCACTGAATGTCCAAAGCCAAAGAGCCAGAACACAAACGTCAGGAGTTAAGAGCTAATAACCTACAGAGCAACAAATGACCCAAATTGTGTTGGTGCTGGAAGTTTAGGAAGCACCAACGCTGCTCTCTCTGTGAGCACTTTGACTTGCTGCTTGTTTAAGCTCTTCAGAACAATGACAGGTCTGCTCTTCATCTGTAATTTACAGACAAAGCACAAAGAAGGAAGATTTGAACATTACCAAATGCAAGCTTGAGGAGTTCTTCTGCTGGTGTTTACTACACCTACGAGTACAATAAATGTTTAGGGTCGAACGTTAATTAAGTGACAATATATATCGATAAATAGACGTGTGGTGCGATAGAAAAAAAGGGTAAATAAAATGTTCAATAGAAGAACTGTTTTCCGACACTTTCTTTTAAAAAGCTGCAGTTTTGGCAAAAAGTTGGTTGAATAAAGGGTTGAGTTTGAATTCAGTGATTCTTTGTGTTCTGTATCTAAAAATAGGTCGTTAAGCAACAGCATAAAATGGCCAGGGCTGCACTTAAAACATATGTTTTGGATTTTTTAATAATTATCAATATCGATCAATATGATTTTTATATTATCAATATGCTTTTTTTCCCTTTATCGCCGAACCGTACATCAGGTTGCATTGATCACTTGACATCAGCGATGATGTCTACTACAAAAAAGGTGTGGATGCGAAGTCTTAAATCAACCAAGGACTATGAAAATTTTACATCTCAGGATTTCTCTAAGCATTTGCTAGTTGAATTGAAGACTTTTAGACTAGTTATGGTCATTTTAATTTAAAATTTAAGGCTTGCACCCATTCCAAAAAGTAACTTAACCACTTACATTTAACTATTATCAACTATCAGCAAAGAACTTTGTCAACTTAAATTGGTGTTTCTTCATTTGTGGAATGTCACTCGATTACTTTTACACCAATAAGTTATCTAACTTCATCGCATTTAGTCCAGTATATTGTAACTCTCTTAACAGTTACTGATGAAAGGTTTTAGCCAAGTACTGAAAGCCCAGACTCTTTCAATACCTACAGGCACATGATTAAAAAAAATTTATATTAGATAAAGCAACACAAATGTTTTAATTTTAATAGCTGAGACACATTTATTATGTGGTTATGGACTTAAACCATCATTCGTTTTGTACTTTTGCGTCACACCCCAAATTTCTCACCCAGAACTATAAATTTACGAATTCTAACTGTGCATTTCTAAAAAAAAAAGGATAAATGTAGCTCTTTTGGTGACTTATTAGAACCTTGTAAATACCAGAGTATCTCCAAGAGATTAATAAGTCATATCATGATGACAATTCACTACAGGATGTAGATCTTGCTTACATAACAAGATCTAATGAATTATTGCCACCAATTGAAAAATGTTTTAGCCATGTTTGCTAAATACGTTAGCGGCAATGATGAAATGGTGAAAAGATGAAATGAAGTCGCACGTAGGTTGAGTTATTTCACCGCGTCAAAATCTGAAACGCTTGAACCGATTATACCTGAACTGAATTATTCAACGTATAACCAAGCCTTTAAAACGGTTCAGAGCGGAAAAAACAGAACTAAATTGTATTTTCATAGTCAAACAGTCCATTACAGCTACAGTCTTAAATACTTGATTTAAAGTAGAGCCCCTTTTTTTCAACAAACAAAAATAGGATTTAAAGATCAAACTACATTTAAAAAGATTCTCTGACCCGTACAGAACTTGGATATTTTAGATCATGAACTGGATTTTCCAAGTCAGGTTTTATGAGTCATTTCCATTTAGTGTGGGAATTTACATCCTAATGCAGACTAGGCATCAGGCTGAAATTCATAGGCATGATAAAACACGTACCAGCACGGCGGGAACCAAGGATGTCCCCACAGAAAGCAGGCATGATTAAAAATAATCCATGGCTAATCGGGAAAAGTTTGACTGATCAGTCAAGTCATGCATCAGCCGCAGCCCTGTTCACTCATCATTTCATCAGATCTAAGAATTAACGTTAAAAATACACTCAATGACGCAAAAACGGAGCAGCCCTGAAATGAACGTGAACAACTCCGCCACTCTGTGGGTTAGCACATTCGTTTGGAAGGCAACACACCAGCGGAGAAGCACGGAGCCCATTTCTCACTTATGGTCTAGTATGAACACATAACAGTTTGCAAACCCACATCCTGGTTACACTTTAAACTACTTTTAGGCTTCCTGCTCAACAATGCAATGTAACAAAAAAAAAAAACTTCAACTGTGGCCTTAATTTAGGATTAAATAATCTCAAACTAGGAATATTCTTTCAAAAAGTTACTTCTTGGTGTTTGGTTATGAGCTTCAACCAGGTTCAAACAGTAAAATCTGACCAAAAAACCAAAAACAAAACGTATTTAATTAAGGTGACAGTACCACTACGCGCGCTTATTCTTGGCTTTGAGAGGGGATTAAGATGCACAAGAAAAGCGGAGACCCAATTAAAAGTTGCTGACGCAAATTAGAAGTGAGAGGTCCATCCATCATGGAGAGCCTGGCTCAAAACACCCCGATCTACTAGAAAACCGGGGGACCAAAAGCCATTCGGCCATGAAATTCTCACTGGGTCCTACAACTAACGAGTTGGACCCACTGACTTCTGAACTGATGAGGATCTGTCGGGATTTACGGTCCTTAATCCAGGAGTGCTGACTGTCCACAAACGCACACAGGCAAGTATGAGCCGCAGCATGCGCTTGCACAGCCAGCCTGACCGATCACATGCACACGGCTCTGGCTAAACCGCACTCACACGCGTACGACGCAGACGACCGAGGCTGTCTGTTTGCATAATGAAAGCCGTCCTGCAGTGACTTGGAGCACACGGCGTGCTTGAGGTGAGGTTCCCTTATCTGTCCGTGCCAGGCCCCGGCTCTGGAGGCAGGACACAATAAAAAGCGTTGCGGGTCGGACCATGCCACAGCACAGCAGCACACCTAAACGCAGCCAGCTCCTTGTTGCCGCAAGGAAAGAGGCGACCTGTGCAGCAGGCAGGTAGGTCAGGGAGGAGGATTAAAGCAATGTGAGGTGATGAAACAACACCTCACGTTCTGAACAACTGGCAGAGCAAAAGATCATTCCAACCCCAACTCCCCTTTGTTCCGCTTCAAAATGATGCGCCTGTTTGTGTTGCTACATTACATAAGATCCCAGTTAAACAAATCAGAGTTTGTGGTTGTAACATGACAAAAAGAAAGTGAAAATGCTTAAGATGAGGTAGGGAAATGGACACCAGAGTGCAAAGCAGGTGCTTAGAAGCAAAAAATGAGTGAGAGCACAGCTCCAGGTATCATACTCATACGAGTCATACTGGAATTGACGGTTCAAACCCCCCCCCCCCCCAAAAAATAAGACGACAAGCAAGGGAATAAACGTTGCTTCATGCCTCGCTCTTGCAGCTCTCCTCTATTAAACTCATTTATTTAGGTCATATCATGTTTGTGCTCACTGCAGAGCCTGTGACAGACTGCGTGATGCCACACCGCAGACCGGAGGAAAACAGATCCATCTGCATCGCGTCTTCGCCTCAACAGAATTCATGTACTTGTTACCCCTAAGCAATGACATTAGGAGGACTCTAATGACCAAATGAATTATGAAGCGGAAAAAAATGAGAAATATCGGTAAAGGGTAGAAATGCAGCGATCAGGGTTTGCGGCTTAGTGTCGGATTTCTGTAATGCTCTGGCCGGCGAGTAATGATGTTAGTCGATTCTAATTACAATAGCTACTTAATATTTGCACTCTTTAAAACATAAAGGACCAACATGTCAGCAGAACATAACATTTTTTCAAACCAAATCCTTTAGAATGCATAACACCCATGTCTAACTTGATATTTGAGAGGAAAAACTCTAATTTTCCATTGAATATGATACATGAATGTTAAACCATTCATTTATTTTTCATATCTGCACACAAGACTTAGGGAGCCTTTCTGGGTTGAACAGTCGGTGTATTCGCCTGAGGTGCTGTCACGCCGAGTGTGTACAAAGACATCTAAAAGAATGGCGATGACATCTGAACGTTCACCTTTTATGTTAGCGGTTAGCATTGTTAGCATCACGTACTAAAAAACAGACACGGAGTCTTTTCTGTAGAGTGAGTAGACCCTACCGTAAGACAGAGATACTTTCACACCTGTGGCGTGGTGCGTTCACTCACAGGAAGAAATAACAGACTTTGGAGTGACGGCCCAGCGTGCCACGAGAGAAATTTGTGCGCGTATTTATTCCATTCTGTGACTGGTTGATTTTTGCATCTCTACAACTAAAATAAGACATAACAACTGACCTCAGTTCCACATCATCAATATTTCCTTGATCAGTAGCAGAACCTGATACTTGATCTCGGACAAAAAAAAAGCAATTTACCTGGGATCGCCTCTGATAGGTAATTGGCAGGAAAATATTGAAAATATTATTCCACCGTGTCAAATCTAAGAACGTCCTGTGTACACAGCATCAAGTAACACTATGTTCATTCACAGACCTTCTTTGGTGTTCCGTAAACAATCACATAAGGTTTAACGACACATGCTTTGATGAATAGAGATAATATTATAATTCTCTCATTTTTGGTTGGACTAAAACTGTCCATAATAAAAAGTTGCAGTACTTTTTTCTGTTTGTAGATAAACTGAATTAAAATGAGTTACATTGAACAATCTGTAGGAAAAAAAAGGGGGGGGGGGGGGGTACGTAATTGATCAAAATCAGAATGAACTGTTCAGACCTTAAGGAAAACAAATAATCAGTATCTGCCAGGAAGAGCCCAGTTGGTGCATCTGTAGTCAATCTGCTGAGAAACTCATTTGTTTAGGTCACACCACCCATAATGTCTAAATTAGACACATCGACAGGTGGTACCGACCGTCATTCATTCATTACCGACATAGTTAACTCAGATGAAACTTCACCCCTTCACTATTAAGGTTTAGTCTGTGAACTCAAGCAAACACTCTTCGTTGATACACAAACCTGAAGTGGGTTTCTGATTTCAGCAATTCGGACCCTAAATATACAACTGTGAGCAGTCATGCTGGAGATAAACTTCAAACAGAAGAGAACGGTGTCTTTTTAATAAAGCAAAAACTAAAACAAAAGCCGGGGATTGATTTGGTAGCTCGGGAGGAGCCGCTCATCACCATGGTTGAGAATACTAAATGTCTCAACATTAGTTAGCCATGTTTTCACAAATTTAGTCAATCCCAAACACAAGAGATGTCAAGCAGACAAACAGAGAAAGGCTAAAACGCCTGGAAAACAGACAAGTGGATCATTCTGGCTCAGAAAGCAAGAGCAAACTGACCCAATTGAAGTAACTTCATGTGTGTGATATAACAGAGCGACTGAACTAACTCCTCTTCCAGATTTCTTACCACTTACTGCCAGCTTCCAACCAGCCCCCCCCCCACACACACACACACACACACACACACAGAAGGATCCGGTCTGCAACAGAGATAACAAAAGACAGGGAGGGCACCTGGGTGAAAACATAGGCTGTTTATTCATATGCGTGGGAAAGATGGCGTTCGTTTGCAGGGTATAGATCTATGAGACCAGCGGTGGATCTTGACCTACCATATGTAAATAACAAACCAGACCTCAACATGTGCGTGCATATCATCTTGGGACATCGGGGCCTCCGACAGAACGTTGCATGTCTGAGCAACAATCCGACTCCCATTGCAGACTGTTATGACTTGCCACTCTTGCTCCAACTTGCTGATTCTACTGGACCTTGAAAAGGTCTAAAGGGTGAAAGCACAAAGCGAGCACTGACCCATAAACGATCCACATTCGCCAATGATCTGAGCCAGAGGTTTCTGACACACAGCAAGGAGCAAAGCACCAGCCCGGGCTTCAGCTCAGACCTCTAACAAAGAACATTTCAAACATTCCATCTCTAGTGAACAATGTTTTACCTACAAAAGCAGCTTAAAAATTATTTCAGTATTAAAAAAAACAAAAAAAAACGATCATTTAAAAAAAGTTTAAAGCCTATATTTGAAAAGAGACGCCCTATTGGGGCTCCCAGTGAGCCCTGCTTCAACATATGATCAACATAATTAACCGGAAAACTTGGCATAGCAAATTATACACTTATGTCAAATTTAACCATTCAAAAAGATTTCGAGATGACTTAAATGATGTGAATCCTTAAATATACCAAAATATACCACATCTAAAAACTTCTGAAAATCCTTCTATGTTGGATCGATATTAAACCGAAGATGGAATTCAAGTGAAGCAAGAAATAAAATACAGTACATAAAAGAGCAAAATCAGGGGAAAGGCCAAAAGGTGCAATGGGCGCACACTGATGGTGCAGAGATGAAGAAATTAGTTGCATGATCTTTTTTTTTTCTTGCATAACAAATTAAAAGTGATTTACCACCAACAAATAGAACAGAACAGAGTGGCCTTACATTCGTCTCCCCTGTTCCAGCGGGGAATATACAACAAGGACTGTGAGAAGTTCTTATAAAGATATAAATACTAACAGAAAAAAAGGCAAATACACGTTCATCATCCAGTGAAGGATTGCAAAGACGCAGAATCTCTGCACCGCTGTGTAGTTTTGTTTTTTTTATCTCATTTAAATTCCTGCCAAGTGCAAAAAGGGACACAGGGAGGCATTTAATGAGATCAGCGGAGAATTCACCCACAACTCCAGATTTCCATACTAACTGATAAATAAAAAATGTATGTAAATGTGTAATTTCTATCCGGTCACGTAACAACAGGTGTCATCTCAATGGTAGTGGTGGCAGCAACAGTTCTGTGAGTACACCGTAACTTTTAGAAGGCTTTGGGATCAACACCGTTGATATTTCAATTTGAACGGATTTATGTGGATCGTAGGAAAAGATTTTGTACCTTATTTTTCAAACTTGTTATGTGAAGCATAAGTCCTTTTTTCCCCCCCCCAGTAAACATGTTACACAGGAATCTCCACTTGTGTCCATACAGCTCAGCAGCTAGCCAACCTGAGGCTGCGCAGCGTGATGTGTGTCAACACTAAGAGCCAGGGATTACACTGTGAAAACAAGCCAGCAGGTCAACAAGGTGCAACATATGTTCACAGGCCAACGTCAACCAATGATATTGTGTAATAAAACTGCATTGCTGTGGGCTGTTGTACATTTCTTAAGGCTTGGGTTTCACCTTCTTTTTTTAGATTGTAGGGGTGGTGTCTAAGCCGACTTTACTGTTACTCCTGGGATTTCCTGTAAGAAAAATCTCATCACTGATAGACAATGTCCACTGCCCGGCTGCAGTCAGACTTTATAATCTCTGCTGCTCCCAACAGACAGAATAACTGTTTACATCATGCTAATGGTGGCACAGGTTCTGATTCAACCATTAATTGTTTACACTGTTCCCTGATGCTAAGGTAACTTGCACACGCCTCAGCTAGGAATGCTGCTGCACTATCATGCATATTCTGTTATTGTGCCTTATGTAAATAAGATGGAGTTTTTTTCCCCCCACTGTTAAATACTTTTCGCTGTGCAATATTTACTCTGGTATTTACTTCTATCTTCAATTGGTGGTTTCTTTAGAGATAATTTTAGATTAGACTGGTTTGTGCTTTTTTCTTCTTCTCTTCATTGCTAATAATTGTGTGTAACTGTCTCAGCGTTAGCCACCGTCACACCCGACTTTCCTCACTGCCAGGCAATAAAGGAATTCTTATTCTTATTCGTAAAAGGTAGAGTTAAGAGTTTTTAGGGTTGAAAATTTTGTTTAAAGGGGCATTGGAATAAATATGATCTCGCACAACAACTCGAAAGAGTTTGGCCCGAAAAAAAGCGTTCTTTTTCCACATATTGTCATGCTACAACCCCAGACATCGATTTGTTTCTATCTGGATTTGATGGGAAAGACTAGTGCTTAACTGCTACATGAAGAAAAAAAAAATGTTTTTACAAATAAAATAAAAAAATAAAAAATCTCAAAAGAGCATCGCCTGTTTGTATTCAACCCCTCTGCATGCAATTTTATTTTTTTCATGGGACTTTTTGGTGCTTTCTTGTTCCCCCTCTTCCCATTCTCCTACCTGAGCTTTGAATTCATCCTGAATGAGCTGCAGAGACAAAAATCGTTGTCACTCTTGGAAGAAAGCAAGAGGCCCTTTTGTTGGAAACAACTGTGTTTTCTACTTCTACGTAGATGTAGTACACTTGGTGTAGGAGCGCAACACTGCCCTCTAGAGTCTAGGGGAATAGTGCTACTTCAGAGGAAAAGCCACACGGGGCATAAACGCTGCAGACGTTGTGTCCGCATGTCTCATTTGTGCGCGGAATGTATGTGCGTCAAGCATAAAGCTACCTTAAAGGAGCTATAAGTAATACTGACAGCTTGTGGCTTAAATCAGTACAACAGCTTGCCAATCACAACAACCTAATATGCCGTTTTTAAACAGTGTGAAACCCTTCTGAATTTTACTAAAACAGGATAGGCATCTAATGTTGTATTCTGTCCTATTTCTGTTCCGCTTCTCTTACTGGATTCCATGTTTGCAGGCTTTTGTTCTTGTGCAAAAATAAAATACCAAATGTTGCGCTCTGTGTTGGGAACCCTGGGAACTCTCATGTAATTGGCTGAGGCACCAGGAAGTAAACACGGGCTAAGTTACATTCTGAACTGAAGTAGTTTCCAGACCGTACCTCTAGGTTTGAAAGGAGAAAAATGTGACTAAGACATTGTTGATGGAGAGGACCGATTGTTTATAGGGAATGTTACTTCCATCCTGGGTGACAAGTGAGAAGGATTTAGGTTGATTTTTACAGTAAATATCTACTTATAGCTCCTTTAAATAGCCATGTCTCCATCCAAATGTAATGCGAATTTTGAACAAACATTTTAAATGTTGCAAAAATTTAAATACGAATTAGGCGTGTTTCCATCCACTGGTTTAGAGCTGTAATAAACAGGAAGTAGAGGTTTAAAACTAGCAAGGACCACACGTCCAACAAAAGGAGAGAGGTTTTCAGGAATATGTTGCTATCGGGCAAGTGACAATTTGGCCAAACTTTTTCGGCAAATGTCTTTCCATCTCCTGTTTTGAGCATAAACTCTACTTTGCAAAATCCAACAAGCACCTCAAGCGAGCGCAAGACCTTTTTTGCGAAACTGAGGAGTTTATTTCATATTTTGCCATTTCTATTGACCTTTTCTCCTGCGACATTTCAAAATTCACATGAAAAAACGCTGATGGAAACGCAGCTACTGTCAGCCTATTTGGCTTCTTCTCAGATTCTTGCTCTCCTTGGCTCTCATATCACTTCAGGTGGACGGAAAAGTCTGGTTAGATTTGCAGTTGTGCGCAAATCTTCACATTTTCCATTCAAACACTGAACAGGGCAACTTAACCCTGGTTTAAATTTAATTACAGCTTCATCACTGACCTAACCAATGTGTTTCTTGAGCATTTATGGAGGCTGATTTTCTCCAATGTCCAATAGACTTATAAGAACCAGTTCAAGGGATATGAATACTATTTGAAGGCACTGTTTAAGGATGACGACAGCAGGTAGATGGGCAGTTATCAGGATTGAGGTCAGAGAGAGTGAGCCACAAAGAAGTGCAGCAGTGTGCTGGTGCAGAAAGCTGCTGCACAGTAGTAGGCAAGAGGTCATGTTTGGTACATTTAGCTCTTTGTTAAAACGCAACACGCTAAGTAAACATGCAACAGCAGGCGAGAGCTGAAAAGAAACACAAAATCAGTCAAATATGAATAAGAGATGAGTAATGAGATCATATTTAGTTAATAACTGCAGGCTCTGAGATTACAAAGAATGAAAGTGATGAATGACACCATGCAGAGCTAGAAATGTGGTTACATTTTGTCTTCTGATACATCCACTGATTGATTCAATTCAATTCAATTTTATTTATATAGCGCCAATTCATGAAACATGTCATCTCAAGGCACTTTACAAAGTTAAGTTCAATCATATTATACAGATTGGGTCAGATTATACAGATTGGTCAAAAATGTTCCTATATAAGAAAACCAGTTGATTGCATCAAAGTCCCGACAAGCAGCATTCACTCCTGGACAAGCGTAGAGCCACAGGGAGAGTCGTCTGCATTGTACATGGCTTTGCTGCAATCCCTCATACTGAGCAAGCATGAAGCGACAGTGGAAAGAAAAAACACCCGTTAGCGGGAAGGAAAAACCTCTACTGGAATAACCAGACACGCAACGCAGACATAGTATTATACTATACTATTATCACTAATCAGAAAAATCCTGTTATGATGGAAGCTTACGGCAGAAAAAAAACACTGGAAGAACAGTTAAGTCCTTCACAGACCATTTTTTGACCTGAAACTGAGAAATACAAGAAATCTGCTTGAGTCGTGGCTTTGTAATAAATACAAACCACAAGAACTCAACGACAGACACCAAAGCCCTCAGCAACGTGACGTGCAATTAACTTCTCTTTCCTATAAAAAGAAAAAAACTGTTCAAATGTGGGAGTTTTATAAATAAATTTCTCTGCTTTGTCCACAGCTGTGCTTCAGCTCCTCTCGCCGCATCATTTTATGGCTGTGCATTATTTTGGTCCCATCTCAAAAACATAATGCTGGAATTCACAAAGCATTTATTTCCTTTGGTCCTCCTTAAGGCCGAGGTATGTTAAGTGCCAAGCAAAAGTATTCACAGCCCCTTGGACTTTAACACATGTGCCAGACCAACACAAAGTGAGGAATATCTGTGGCCTGGAAGGAGAGGGACAGATGACTCAAAACGTTTTTGTTGCCTTTGCGTTCAGCCCCCTCCGGTGCCAATACTTTATAGAACGTTGATCCATTTACAGGTGCTTCTTCTTCTCTTCCATAAAGGCCATACTTGTAGCGTGCACAAGTAGTAGCTGCCTGAGGATAGGTTCTACCACCTGAGCTGCAGATCTCTTCACAGAACAGCTGATTGTCTACGGAGAATACATTACATATAGGGGGCCTCTGTTTACTAAGTATATTATTTATTAAGGCTGCTAGTTGTGCTGTAACTTATTTCGGGGTATCAGAGCAAAGGTCCCTTTGATTTGTCATTTTAACTTCCACTTCACAATTATTCACTACTCTGTGCCGCTCTATCAACTAAATATGTCAAATCTGTAGTTGCAATAATTACTAAATATGGAAAGGTTCAAGACACAGAAGCGTATTTTTCTTTTAAGTGGCCAATGTTTATGTACATCAATTGCATACAAATCTCTGTCCCCGGGCGGGTCTACAAAGATAGCAAAAAAGTCTGTTTCAATATTGTCAAGTCTACCTGCGAGAGGGGCAGAGCTGGGCAATCGGTAGGAGTTTAAAACTGGTGGCTTTCATTCCGAATAGAAAGTAATCATCTAAAGGCCACGTTTTAAAACGTCAAAAACAAAACAACAAAGAGGGTAAGAGAGGACTAAGAGGGATTGATTAGGGGCTTGAGACGAGCGGTTGTGTCAGGACGTAAAGGCTTTAGTGTAGGAGAGCAGGATCTGAACTCTGCTGGAGCGGTCAGCGCTCCCAGAGAAACTCTGGCTTCTCTAACGTTACCACGGACGACAACAATTACATAAGAACCATCCATACTCACTCTGCATTCATCAGAACACGCACAGCTCTAGACTAAATGGTAAAAGGTCCCTGCATGTGCAACATTTTGGGTGGGGTAGAAGGGTAGAACTGGACAAATAGGGGGGTAAAAAGATAGAAGGAGCAAGACTTCTGTCAACTGGCTTTCGTCTGCGATGTGCCTGGAAGGATGGAGGGAGGGGATGTGCTGCAGTTAGCTGCAGATGTAACGGTATTTGAATAATCTCTCCAGGAATGGAAAACTGATTAATCCCGGCAGAAAGGAGCCCAGGGAAGAGTAAAGCAGTTGGCTCTGACAAGAAAGGAGGGAGTGAGAGCCTAGAAGTGGGAGTGAGTGTGAGACTGAGAAAAAGAGGGCAGTTCAAGGCAAAACAATCCGCCCATCTTCTTTCACCACTTGTCCCACCACCTTGCCAACTAATACGGCTAATGCCATTTTATTCTGCCATGCTCAGGAAATTCCATGTTACGCGTGTTTATAGCCCATAGCTCAATAATACTATTGTATAGCCTCAACTCGGTGAAGCTAGCGACTTGTAAAGCAAGTTGACCAAGTAAAGCACATCCACTGAGCCCTGATATAACAGTCAGCTGGAGAGCGCTAGACGTTATCAATCTGGCTCGCCAGGTGTAAGAATGAGGATAAAGTCATGAGAATCCCACCGTTTGGGACCAAAAACGTTGACGGTTGATCGTGGAAAACCACCTCCATGTTTTGTTTTAAATTTCTCAACAACTGCAAAGCACCACAGGAAGTTGTTGGGCCGTAAACGAAGCTCTCCTGCCATAGTAGCCTTAGCCCAATACATGAGTATCTTAACGGCAGGTTTCAGCAAAAACCTGGACATTACATCCAAACACTACGTCCAAACAGAACTCCTGCAGACACTGGTGGACATGCACCGATGACCAAATTTAGGGCATGGATTAGGCCTCAACTTCAATCGCTTTGCATCTTGAATACTTGGATCAGATCCCAGAAGGGCTACAAAGCCAAATTAAAATCTGAAATCACCCCCCCCCCCCCTCCCCCGCCCTCAGAAACCCCAAACTGTGTTCCGAAGAATGTATAATCAGACCCACATTTAGCTCAGGTTTAACCTAAGAACCGACCAAATAAGGTAAAATGTATTTCTGAGTCATTTTACTTTATTGTGAAGATTTCTACAGTAATGTGGCAACATTACACAATAAACATGGTTAGTAACAGCGGATGCACCCACACAGAGCAGAAGTGAATGAAAATAACCGCGGACTAAAATTATTTAGAAATATATTTAGAAATTAGTCAGCTACCAAAATCATTAGATGCAGCTCTAGATAGAACAATGTTTTCTGTTTTTTTTTTGTTTTTTTTTATCTATAACTCTATGGTGACAAAACATGATAAATTAAGTAAGCAGACAGTATGCTCCATCAGCACTGGTTCAGTATTGAAAATCCAAGTTCAAACATGAGCTAAACCATGCACAACCAGTGGCTCATTTGATTAATGCCGGTCCTCCAATGTAATGTTCTGGGTCACATGCAACCGCATACAATTAATTACAGTATTACACATCGGCACTCAGGGGACGTCTGACCTGAATTGAGTCCATTCAATGTCACAGGGATGATGTCTTTATGCAAAGTAGAGGGATGTTATTGCAAACCTAAAGCAGTCGCTGCTCCAGCCAAACTGCAATTCTGAAACTGCAACCGTGTTTCTCTTCAAATCCAATCATAAATCTGATTTTGGAATAATCAAAAGGAAATCTAAGAGTCTCATATTTCATCTGACAGTTTAGCAGGCATGACCAAATCCCAAAAAGAACAAATCGCTTGCTCAGAAATAGATTGAATAGGCACGGTTTCAGGTAGATTGCTCATTACTTGACATCTTATTACATTTTTACACAGCCCAAATGTGAAGACGCATTCTGACTTGTGCGTGCGTGCAAACACACCCTTTTAGGCATTTTGAGACATTATTTCCGCAAACATAATCCGTGTATGCAAATATACGTAGAGAAATCCTGCGAAGATAGAATTATGCAACTCAGAGCCATGTTTTAAAGCTTAAATAGGTTGGCCCAGCTCCACATCTTTATTTCGTGTCCATAAACTGTAACAACAGTCCAAAAAAAACCAACATAAACTGCAGAAGAATGCTAAGTTCTAAAAATCAGAGACTTAAAGGCAGACTGTGTAGAAATAAGTGAGAATCATCACGGGCTGATCGCTGAGCTCCGGGGCTGAGCACACCGCTCATTCCTTTGACGATCAGCACACTTTTCACCGCCCTCTGCACAACAGCCACAATCACTTTACAGAGACTGTCAGCAGAGTGCTTCATGGGTATAAACCTGCTGAAGACGCGCGCTAAAGTGAACGACTCCGCGCTGCTACTCTGAAAGCAAGACAAACACGCGAGAAGGAAAAGATCTTTGTATTTTCCCTTTGTAATATAAATAAGGGCTGCTTGCCAGTACCAAGGTAAACCAACATGTCTTTTAAAGTTCAAAATGGATATAAGTCACTAAATGATGGCTGCTGCATGTTTACCATGGTTCCAAGAAAGACAGAATCATTCGACTGTAAATATTTCCAGTTGAAAAGCACGGCCAATCTGTTTTAAGCAGGCATTGTTGTTTTAAAACGACTGTTGATGGGCAACAAGCAGCATAAAAGGTATAATATTTTGGCGTACTGATTTTGTTTTTTTTTTGTATTTTACGTGTTAATACACCACATACTGGCCCAGGCCTGGTAGAACATCTATTCTCTGGCCCGTTTACACAACAACGTATTCTGGACAAAACAGAACGGTTTGCTTGCGTTTGTACAGTTCATTTTCACCACAACGCTGAATGTTTTCTCTGACAACGGCACATTTTGAAAACGGGTTCCAGAATGTACTGGTTCACTGGTTCAAAAACGTCCCATTTTCCATTGTCATGTAAACAGGAAAAAATGATTTTTGTTTAATACACCGGGAATCCCTGGCTCCTGCGCCGTATAACAGAGATCAGTAGAAATGAATGCACACAGGCACAACATTACAGCTGCCAACAATTTCAAAAACTACAGTAGACGGAAAAAATGGCGGATAGCAGAGAAACGTTTTGGCTGCTGACTCCTCTGAGTATAACCATGACTTGGTGCCGCCCAACAGTTGAACCTCGTCACCTCTCCATAGAAAAATTTATTCTCTGCCATCTCAAACTTTTATTAGTCGCAGCAGCTTTTAGCCAGTATGCGTGCGCATTTTGAGTTTCAAAGAACATAGCACCTCTAGTGGCGCGGCATGGGAATTACAGTTTAAGTGTGTGTGTGATGTGTTTGTTTGTGTGTGTGTGTGTGTGTGGGGGGGGTGTCCAGGAGGTTTATAACGGTGCTGATGCACATTTTAGAGCTTTATTGACCTTTCTATGTTGTACTGTTCCTTGTTGTACCTTTTCTCTCATTTCTGTGTAATTAAGACTGGAATGCACTGGCGAGAACCCTGGTTTAAACAGAAACGGGGAAAAATGGCCAGTTTTCAATGGATTGTTGTCGTGTAAACATGGCCTTTGAGCATGGACATGCTAAATCTCAACCTGAATACATGACAGCAACTGATAAGGCCATGAGGAAGATGGGTGCAATGCCAGAGAGGAAGGAAATGGTGGGAATAGGAATGCTGGACACTGTTTGACCTGCTGACAAGCTCCCTGTCTGCCACTGAATAATTACAGGGTCAATCTGTTCTCTGCCCTCTGAATGACACGACGACTCTATTTCCTAAGTCAACGTCTGCCTGGGGTTAGAGTGCAGGCAGGGGAGAAAAAGAGTAAAACACATGGACCAGACCGCAGAGCAGCACATACTGTGTTATTGCTTCTATACCGTGCCTCTCTAGGTGTGGCCCGGCATGGCAGTGATGATCTCCAGGCGGAGAGCAGGTTGACCAGCTAGCACGCCGTTCAACTCTTGGAGCTAAGCATCACTTAGGGTAACAGCTGAGGCCACATTTAAACATCCAGGGCAGTACCCTGGCAATGAAACAGTTGCAAATCACTGTCGCTGTACCATCCACCCCAGGCATGCCCCGGTTATGATTCACTGACTAAATCAATCAGGATCTGAAAGGTTTTCAGCCACAGAGCCAAATACAGGGTGTCAAGAAGTTCCTCTAAAGATTTAGATTCCTTGATTTCCCCCCAAAGATCCATTCTGAGATTGTGTTTCTAAGAACCTAAATGGGGAAGAGCTTCAAATCACTAGGTGTAAGGTGTAAACACTCTAGTCGGGCAGTGCAGAGACGTTGGGGACTGACAGCACGGGCCTGGTGAGAGTGGTTTGACTTATTGTTCTGAGCATCCGACGCCATCCATTCTCGTTTCTATTTATTGGAAGCTGCTGCTGGAAATGCAGTAAGTACTAACTCATGTGGTAGCCACGGAAAAATGTCTTTATGGAGCCGAAAGGTAATCGAGTGAGCAATGACTCAGTTCCGTACCCAACCGAACGGATCTTACTTCGTTTGCTGATTGACTGGAAAATGCAAAAAAACAAACAAACAAAAAACAGATGAAGTCTACCATACTTTGATTAAAAAAACTGTGCTCCTCTTAGAAATATGTTTGAGAACTTAATGTTGAAGTATCTTTTGAGTTTCCCTATTGTGTTGACAGAGTCGACTAATAAAAAAAAAACTCTTTCTAATAAAACTGGTGACAAATAAGAGACGCAGTGATCGGGGCTTTCTCAGTCAATATTGATTTTCAGTTTGGGTGGGGATTTACATCCCCCCCCCCCCCCCCCCCCCAAGGCCCATAACTTATTAAATAGCTACATTTTCTTCTGCTTCCATCTTAGAGGATGCTATTTTTGATTCCCAAAGGAAATGAAGGCAATGTAAGCTCATCCTTATCTATGTCTAAAAGCAAATGACCATAACCTTTATCTGATTTTTAAAGTACACGCTATGGGTAGATGAGTTTACAGACAGAAACAGACGGAAGATATTCATCGATGACATTACTGAACGGAAGAAGTGTCTTTAATCAGTCTTTAATTAGCCTAGACTGCAGTTTAATCATCCCTACCTCGATATGGAAAAGACTTTGATTAAACCCGAACTACATTAGACACCAAACAGAGATTCATTAAAAAAAAACTTTTGAATTTTAATACATCTTTGTGACGTTTGTGAAAAGGTAGGAAGAGAAACTTTTAATGCTTTATTGGTGTTATGCCCACTTTGGGATGGGACAGAATATCAAACCTGTACTGGCAAAACTAATTAACAGCAAGAAATCCTCCCAAACGTAATACTCCCCCCAAAAAAACGAGTTTATGAACTCTTGAAAAGGATCTGGGTGAAAAAGGTTCTTACGAAGACGATGTTTACATTTTACTGTTTAAATGGCACTAAAAATTCGTTAACAAAAAGCAGGAGAAGAACCAAAGACAAAAAAAAAAAAAAAGTCTAACGAGGAATACAGATGACCAGAGTTTCAGCAAACTGAAGAAACGGGGCTGAATTGTTAACACTGAGTACTTCCTCCGGTCTGTACACAGCAGTGACCTGAAGAAGCACCGTCACTGTTACATATTCACCAGGTGCTGTTAATACATGACCCATTACTCCTACGTATGGCAGGCTCGCTATGAGAAAGCAGGCTTAATCAAATTTATAGGAGTCTCTGAGGAAGCATTGTGATCCGAGCATGCAGATTTTACCCCCGAGGCTGAGACAATGTTTAACAAACTGATCCAGCCCTGCCATCAGCGAACAAAAACAGGGGGAACCGCCACATCTGGGCCTAAACGGTTGCTGCCAGCTGAGACTTTATGTGAGGAGGCGGGGACTCTTGTATCATCAGAGCTTTGGTCAAAGTCACACGTGTCAATATTCCCTTACAAGCCGATCCTTAAAACAAGCTGTCGTGGTCAAATACCATTACTGTAAAGTTCACAGTTTTCCCTTACTGTCATAGTATCATTTTTGGTATGACACTGACGTTAGATAATACACACAACATGTGGTCAAGTACTCCACCTGCGATATGAAACCACATTTCATGGCACCGGGCTACGTTCTAAAGCTTTACGCCGCAGGCCGTCGACTCAAGTCAGAACCACCAGTGAAGCTTTATGTTGACTGGGACAAAGAACAAGACATTTACTAAAAGATCCGCTGGAGGGTGGGAAAGGAAGAGTTTTGGCTTGACCGGCCCAGACTGGGGAGATATTCAAAATTACCAAGCTTTCTCTGATCAATGAATGCACCATGCCTGAGGGCTACCTGGTTGTGTTGACAAAACTCTTTGGTGTGGAAGGAATCACTGGAGGACGTCGACACGACATTAGCCATTTTCAGTAGGAGTGAGTGAGGGGTTTAAAAATGAAGTCTGTAGAGGTACAGAGTCTGTAAGGCCATTTATAAGGAATTGAGATTGCTTTAATGGAGGCATTTTGGTTGTTTATACAGGCTACTGCAGCAGAGAACTAAACTTGACTGGTCCTGGTCTTTTCATTCCTTCCCCATTACTCAACTTTTTTCCCAGTACAGAAAGCAGCCATAAATTCATACCTGCCTTGGGGGCCGATCGATTATTAGGGGTAGGCACAAATGGACCTAGGACAAACTCAGCATGGTGGACAAAATGATTGCAGCCTTTTGGAAATCTGGGACAACATTCTCAGAGGCTGAAGTTTACAAGTAGTACTGCCACATGCAGTAATTGCTAATATATGGCACTGAAGTTTGACCTTTGGCCTCAATGATCACAGCAGTGTCATCAGATTAGGAGCTGGGGGAAAAAAAGCCATATGGAGCGCTGCTTTGTGCCCCACTTGAAAGTGCAGCAGTTAATTTAAACTTCTAGTTCTTTACCAGTTTTTATCTGCCGTTGACTGGCCATATAAGACTGGATTCAAGAGGGTTTTATTCTAAGATTACAAAAAAAAAACATTTATCCAAATAGCTTGATGCAATGCGATGGGGAGGTTTTGCATTTCTTTCAATTTAAACATCAAACAAATCAGTTGTGCCGGTTTTTAAATGGTAAACATTTTTATATAGTTTGCCTTCAGGGTTTCCCCCACTGTATTATAAGCCCGGTGGACCACCGGGCTTTATTCCAGTAGAGATGGCTCGGGTCAGTTCAACATGGTTTGATTCATTTCTATTACAATCGAGTAGCATCTCAATGGGGTAGGGATTTTTTATAGCAATGCGGCTCCACGGTCCGATACACCGACTGCTGCTCAGTTTATGGCTGTTGTCAGACTCAAGAGTAAAAGATGAGAACCAGGGAAGGCTGTGGGCAGCTAGATGAAGCACCCTGGATGTGTACAGGAGAGAGAGAAGCCATCCAGCATCAAACGGAAGGCTACGTGAAGCTAAGCTAACCCTACCTAATGCTAGCTTGCTATAATATAGTGCTCATACACAATAAGTCCAGAGTAAAATTATTTAACGGTTGAAGATATAAGTTATTAAAATGTGCTAGTTTAAGTTATTAAAATAGTTACCCCACCCCCAAACCAATCAGTGACCAGCAGTGTTCTGATGTCGTGGTTTCAGTACCGGAAACCGGCAACAGGCAACCAGGTACTGAAAATATCCACTGTACAAATTGTCGATAAGCAGCATTCCTATAACCCTACAAAAAGCATTATTAAAGACATTTTAAGATAAGTTTACTTCATATTTCCTTTGAAACATATACTCGCTGGTGGTTACACTTGTGCAGATTCTAAGGCAGCTGATTTGCATCTGCATGATGCTCCACTGCACACTGTACGCTATCTGCAGGACCCAAACGTCCGAACATACGGTGAGAAATCCCGGGTGTGGCTAGATGTTTGTTAGGTGTTAGTCTTTCTGGAGAGAGATAAAAATTGCTCGTAGTCTGTCAGGACATTTCCAACTTGAGGAACGTCTTAGCATCACTCTGTCACACTTGCCATGCTGTCACAGCTGCCGCAAGTGCACTTGTGATATACCACGTCTGATAAATAATCAAGGGTGAATATAATATTATGGAATGAATGTTTATCTAAATATTCCCATGTAAACTTTTAAAACTACAAACCAGTTTTGTCTTCTAATCTACAAAACAAACAAAAAACGCTGTCTGCTGCTTGTCGCTGCGGAGCCTAACCTCCAGGGGGAGCTCTCGGCTCTGCTGGCGGCTGGAACACAGAAGGAGCCGCTCCCAAAACTTGTTCCCTACCAGCTGACGATGACGGCTGACTTTCTTCTCCTGACTCGGCTTCCTCGCTATGCCGAGTCACCGTCAGTCAGCTGGTAGTTACTGAGCCATTTCTACAGAAACGTCAGACTGCTTCCTGCTTTCTGTGTTGTCAGCCATTGTAGCAGCGCCGGGGTTCTCCTTTTACGTCATAGAGGAGCTAACAGAATCTCAAAAAATTTCCTTTTTTAGTGAGATTTATGACCATATATCTTAACAACCGTGTATTTAATCGGCGCAATACGTTTTTCGAAACAATATTGTCGATGTTAACCTTCCATTAATATCGTTCAGTTTATAGTCACAGGCACTTTAAATACATCAGTCCTAAAACGTCTTTGTTTCTGGCACCGATTGTGATGCCTCCTTAGACCACAACAACTACCTACCAAGCCTGCCAAGCCTCTGATTCAAAAGAAAACAAATTGCACATGATCAGTGATAACGATTCATGGTTAAAGCAATCTGTAGTAAGTTTTACGCACAGCTTTTGCTTTGCGCTTCAGCAACCCTTCAACCAGGCTCTCAGAGTTACCGTTCAGCTCTTCCACAGCACCGGCAGAAGTGCCGCCATCTCTGATTTAAAGCGTACGGGGTGGGTGACACGGCAGAGACCGCTTTGTTTGGAACTCAAGTCATTCCTGCCGACACCAAGGAAGCCATAAACCCCCTGCGTCTGAATATAATGATGACATAATGAATGGGTAAAGAAAAAAAAAAAAGGTACCAGAATGAGAAAAAAAAGATTACTCAACTAAAACATAACTGCTTCATTTAACTTTATGATGATGCTTTTTATCGTAGATGATCTTTATTGTTTGTAATGTATTTGATTGCTGAAGCAGCTTTGTTTAGCGTACTATGTCCAAGACAAATTTCCTTATGGGGACAATAAAGTATAGATTTATAGAAAAAAAAACTTTGTAACTAATCTATTCTCTGTGATAATGGATTGAAGAAAAATGCATTTGCATGCACTTCTCTGAAACAAGGTCTGACTATCTAGCGAGATGTAGAAATAAACGGCCTAATGACTTACAGTCAAATGCTCAGTAAATAAGAACCTTTATTGCTTTAGTGCCCGTTATCTGATCACAAATTGTACAGACGTGTTCATTTAGCCATCAAAGAAAACCTACAGAGAAACAGAAATGATTCAATGATTAGAGGCAATTAGCGTGTGTGTCCCCGTACATGAGCTCCTGAGCCAAACCAACAGGGATTCCACCGCACGGGATGATTTGTCGTTCCTTCGCGTGGTGGTGAAACTGAAATGTCGCCGCTGTGGCTGCCTGACTTTTACAGAAGCTATTAGAAAAAAATAAATCAGCCTGTATGTGGTGCCTCTAACCAGAATGGGAACATCTAAAAAGAATTGATTTTATTATGATCATTTACATCGCATTTGCAAAACAGGGAGGGGAGTCAGTATGTTTTTTAATCTTACTGATCAAGATTAACAAACATAATTTGCATTCTGTATTTTTCCCCTCTTGGTAATTTGTGTGTCGAGGAAGATAATTTGATCTGGCTGCCAGAGCATCCATTAGGGCGCTCAAAGCATGGCAGTGAGGGATGGTGTCTGTGCGCTTGTTTGTGGTCTTGACACGGCGATAAAGGCCTGTCACTCTTCAACGCTTCCCCCACCATTGTCTAGAGACGGCTGCAGGAGGAAATGGATTCTTCAGCCATCGCAAACCTGATCACAATGCGTTTTCACTCATTCTAATACATAAGATAGACACTATCTTCATACTGGAACGGGATTCAGATAAGCTAAACACACACACACACATCCTAGTTTAAAATACAAAGTGAAGACCGTGCCTTGACTTCCATTGGACTTTCATTCATTTAAAGCCTTCCTATAGTTTAAGGCTAACTGACACCTTAGTGCTAAACAAAACCCCTGGCCCAGGAAAAAGTGAGGGCCAAAAAAAAATGGCTGACTCTACAGCAAGGTCCCCACTTTACAAGTAAAACGAGCAAAAAAAATGTTGTCACTCAGCTACAAGTACAAGAACTAAAAGGGGCAAAAGAGATCATAGTGTTGGGAGAATTTGTTAGTGAGGGAATGAAAGTGGAGAGCAGAAGCGAAAACCCCGTTCCCAGCGTATTCGCGCCCCTTAGGCCATTTCACATTTAATTACATTCCATCTGCCGATTGCACACATGGGTCTGGAGCTTCAATGTTTTCTTCCTGCCATTCGCTCCGTATTTAGCTCAACCCACCTTTCCAACCAGCTTCACCGTCCCCACGCCATGATTCTGCCACCAGCACTTCTGCCACCGCGGGGATGGTGTGTTTGGGATAAGATGCCATGGTAGTTTTGTGGAGAATCTGATGGCTTCCTTCTGGGCACTGCTCCATAAAGGGCAGATTTGCGGGGTGAGCTCACAGGTTTTAATAATATTCTCCCACCTCCACAGCTGATCTCAGTAGCTCCATCCGAAGTCACCATGGGTCCTTATCTGCTTCTCTAGCTTCATGCCCTCCCTGCCCAGCCAGTCAGTTCAGGTGGATGGCCGTGCGTTGCCAGGTTGTGCCACATTCCTTCCATCTTCAGATGACAGACTGATCAGAACTCTGTCAGATGTTTAAAAACTATTTCAGGACCTATCCCCTCCCCCTTTTTTTTTAAACAATACCACAACTTTACCCTATACCTGTCAGATGTGTTCCTTGGTCTCCGTTTGTCCTCTCACGTTCTGGAGCCGCCCTAAATATCGAATTGCAATCCAGACAGCAGTTCCCGTGTGTGTAACGGGGTGATTGCAGGGGACTGTTCGGATGCAATATTTGAAAGGCTATAATATTTCAAGTGCTATGCATTCAAACTCTGCTTGCCGATAGTATATTTGGGCAGTCGGATGGACTTTGACCGCCTTTTATGGCGACACCTGATCGTGGCCAGCTGATCGTGTCGGCTTTTCCTCCCGCTTCACAATCCTCCCTTACGTTGTAAGGAGCGTTAAATCCAGATAAAACATGGGAAAAAATTTTGGGGGGGGGGGTTGAATGGGGTGTGAATACTTATTTAAAGCACGCAGTGTGTATATAGAGACAGATCCCACCTGGAGAACCACTGAATTATAATGTTGACAGCGACAGAACTTTTTGTCCAAAACAGCACTACGGGTGAATGGCAACACCGTAGCATGGGTTGGTGGCTGTGTGTGTGTGTGTGTGTGTGTTTATGGGAATGCGTGGCAGATTTAGTCTAGCAGCATGAGTGACGAGAGGATGGAGTGGAACAGGAACTTCCTGCTGCGTGAACAGACATGCAGTTGCCACATTGGCTTTCCGACAAGACTACAGCTTGCAGAAACACACATGGCTTAAAGTAGGGACATCGTCAGTGGCGCAAAAAGTGGGTATGCACTATATGCAGTGCATAGGGGCGCAGCACCATGGGGGCGCCAAAGTGATGGTAAAAAAAAAAAAGTTTTGGTATTTTCTATATGTAGCTGCTATTGTGCTTTTTAAATTTGAATTTCCTCAATGTTTTAAATAACATTTTAGAACAAAAACATGTTAGAGTAGACGCCCTATGTCATAAGATTCCACCGTATAATTTTGACACAAGAGGGAGCGGGGAGAAGCATCCCGCTGCAGCCTGCGGGAAGGCTGCAGCGGGATGTAGGCTACTTGGGAGCGGGGGCGCCGTGAGCGCTGAGCGAGCAGATAGAATAGCCTACGAGTAGTGAGTTTAGTTGTCTATGGAAAATGGATAAATCAAGAAAGCTGTGGGGGGCGAAAAATAAAAAAAGGAAGAGGGAAAGGGAGATGGCATGTCAAGGGATGCAACAGCAGTTAAACAAGTGGATGGTGAAAGGCAACAGGTAGGAATTAAAGTTTGACGGCTGTGCTTGGAGGCTTGCAAATAACGTTATTCACGTTAAGAGACTAGCTAGCGATTACTAACGTAGCAGCCAAATGGGGGTTCACAGCTTGCTTAGAATGTGCAAAACCGAGGTTGCTGAGTTGAAAACTGGAAAATATAAGGCAGGAATTTGCTTAAGCGAGGCGGTGAATCGGCGGGGTGACAAGTTTTGCGCGGATCGACTGGGGGGGGGGGGGGGGAGGGGGGGGGGAGGCGGTAGCGTGAGTATAGCGCTGCGGGAAACCCTGTAAGGTAGCAGGTACAATACAGGACAAGAATCTGGAAAACAGATACATAAACTGGTTTATCATGGAATCATTAATATATTTTGTTTTACCATTAGCTGTTGATGTATATAACTAATGCAATGACTTTGGTTTACCATGGAATCATGCATAGATTTGCTCCCGTTACTTAGGCTTGTATATTCATACAATATGAATATATATGAACAGACTAGCTTGTGTTTGCTAACAGTGGGAATGTAGCAGCCAAATGGGGGTTTACAGCTAGCTTCTAGCTTAATGCAAAACCAATGTTGCTGCGCTGACATAGTGGAAAATATAAGGTAGCATGTACAATAAATGACCAGAATCCAGAAAACATAACTTATGCAGTAACTCATGCATAAATAATATGCAATAAAGATGTTGTTTTACCATTAGCTGTTCATGTTAGCTGTGCTGTCAGACATGTAGGCTGCTTTACATTTGTTGGGTGACATGGAAGCTGTAATTACAGGGTCACATCTCTCTCTCTAAAGGTCTGTGCTAAGGCTATCCATATTTCTACTTTTTAAAATCCAAAATGTGAATGTAATTTCAACAGCAGCAAAACCTTACTGCATAATAGTTGTCTTATCTGATGCCATCACTAGGCTGATTTAGAAAGGCTGCATTAAGTTGCATTGGTTATAATGATAATGTTAATGTTTGTCAATTTGCAACTGTTTATTATGTGTTAACATTGTTAATAATATACCATCTAATTATTATTATGGTAGGCCTACAGTGGCTGATATACTTTAAAATAAACCTTTATTATTTAAAGACCATACATGATGATGTCTGGCACTTATTTATTTATTTTAATCCGGGGGGGGGGGGGGGGGGGGGCGCCAAAACTGATGCTGCATACCCCTCTTATACTGGGTAGTTGCGCCCCTGGACATCGTGACCAAATGCCCCCCACCCCACACACACAAACACAAACACAAACACACTGCCTCACCTGCCCTCGAGCCTGGCTAAAGCAAATTTGAGACAGGCAAAATTATAACCACACTGCAACCCTTTATCAAGTGTACGGGCTGCCGGTCGCGGTCACTGAAAGGAAGGAGGAGGTCGGCAGAAAGCGGCGGGAATCCTCTCTGGATGGACAGCCGGTTGCATCGGCATCGAGACACCAGCTGAAGAGGGTTGGACGTAAACACGTCTGTGAAATTCAGTGCAGCTGTTGAGCTGCACACCACATCAGGGATTCTTTGCACACACCTGGGTCTGGCTCTTTGTGTGCTGGCTGGGCTATTTGTTCGCCAAAGGATGGCTGCTGAATACCAAGACAGACACGCGGTAGACTAAGCAACACCGTGCCACTTTTACCCAGCAGATTTCTCCAGAAAGCCCAAGCAAGGGTGAAGCAAAGGGACGCGTTCAGAAGCTGGTCACGACCACTGCGTAACAGCTAATGTATGTCTGGTGTTTCCCCAGGAAGGTCACCCTAATTGCTGACGCAAGCGTGGAACCATTATAGTAACATTTTTATTTACTATGCTTTATTTCAGTCAAACCAGACGAACCTCGGACATAAAAGAAAATATTGCACTATGGGAATCCTGATAAAGGGAACGGGTGATTGTCATTAGAAAACAGAATGCATCAATGAACGAACAGTTTGCCGATGCATCCTTGCGCCGAAACCTTTAATGACTGTGTTTGGCCTGCAGATCCCTCGCATACTGATCAGGGAATCACGACAGAAGAGGCTAATGTTACAGAAGATCCCCAATTAGGAGGGACAGTGTACTCGGGAATATCATTCAGAAGGAGACAGCATTAAAGGGCTCAGTTAATGGTCCTTCTCACACAGCAATAAGAGAACTAAAACTAAGAAAAATGTTTCTGGTATGAGTGTATCTGTTCTGGATTTGAGCAGGCAAGTTTAAATCATCTGCCAGTGGAAAAAGAATTTTGCACTTAAAATAAAAACAACTCATCTCCATCATCATATCTTATCTAACCCAGTGCAGTATATCTAATCATCTTATTTTAGGGGGCATTAAATACTCATTCCATTTACCTGCTCAAATCAAGGGCAAATAAACAAATTTCAAGAAAACCTGACTTACTTTTAGTTATTTCCAAAAAAGTAAAAAAAACCAAAAAACTTTTTGGTGTATGTGTAAGCAACTAGCAGGTTTGGTCGCTTTCGTTCCAGCATCAGTCATGATCCTGTGGCCTTTCCTCAGAAATGTGGGACACCTCCTGAAAACAGCGCTACAGTGAAAGAATTTAATCAGCAAGGACTTCATCACCTACGCAAACAGATAATGGCTCCTGAGCTATACTGTTATTTTTCTACAATTAAGGCAAAAACAAGAAACTGGGCAAAATGAGACTGATGTCTATAAATAGAAATGCTAACCTTACAAAATGTGCTAATCTTGCTAAATGCTAATATAAGATGCTAAAGGCTATTTAAAATATCACTCCTATTGTAGCTTTGATTGGAAAAAAACAAAAAACAAAAACAAACTAAAATCCTGGTTGAGTGCACAGCTGTGAAAAATTCACTGCTTTCTTTTATACACCGTTTGGGACAAGAAAGCCCCCAAAAAGTTCTCTTTGGTTGTGTTTTATTTTATCCCACTTTCTCATAATCTAAGGATTTTATTCTTTAAGTATCTCTTAGTCGATGCATAAAAAGAAAGCTTTGAAACTTAGGGCAGTTTGACAAAGTCGTTTTATTTCAATTTCAAAACTTTAAAGGGGACATATGCAAAATCCACTTTTTTTAAGCCCTTAAATAAAAATTTTGTGTACTTGGAGTCTCTAGGGGAGCGGAAAAGTTGAATCTAGTCTGTCTAGGTGGTGCGTAGATATCCTTCTATTTGGTTTGGGTCATACTTTTCAAGCCGTTCAGTGTTCTCTGTTTTCTATTTCGTTTTTTTTTTTTTTTTATTACATCGCCGCATTTGTTGCGGAGCTGCTAAACAGGGTTGTAGACTTTTGGCTAACCAATGACGTGAATCCGCCTCTTTTTGTTTTGTTTTTTTCCTCACAGCGAATTTTTAGTCCTGGGTCACGGATGCCGAAGCTACAAGTGGATAAGCGTAAATGTTCGGTTGTTGGATGCATTCACCCACAAAATTCATTACACCGTCCCCCAGCATCAGAGCCTCTTTGAACTGCCCGGTTAAATTTCATTCAGGGTTATTAACTAAGAGAACTGAAAGAGTTTTTTTTTGTACATTTCTACCATCAAGAGACCAACACAAAATGAGATAGCTTAAATCAAACTTTTTGCAAGTCTTTAATTGTGTGTTTGAATATTCTTTTGCCAGTGTTAAATAGCTGTTTGACATGCATGGGTTGGGCGGCATAGTGAAGCTACGCTCTATATTATAGTAACTTGGTATGATGGTGTAGATACAGTAACATACCAATGCGATGCATTCATTTAAAGGAGATGCGATAATCGCATCTCTGCTATGAAACTACGCAAAATGTCCAAAAGGGATGGAAGGGGGCGGGGTGTGAAGTGCCTCCTTTAGATTTAAAGAGACAGCGGCAAAACGAGTTGCTCTCAGACACACCTTAGAACGGAGGCTAAAGAGGGGCTGTGGGGCAACAATAACGAGGAATTCAGACCAAAGGATTGCGGTTCCGCTTTATAAGGATCACAACTGAATGGTTTAAATGTGAAATGGAAGGCATTCAAAAGCCTCACATGTCCTCTTTAAAATTTATGCCAAGAATAACAATATTTTGGTACTTGTACAGGTTATTTGCACGTAATTTTATGCACTTTCATAAGATGTTCAGCCAGACTAATACATTTAAAGCAGAAAAGTACAAAGTCCTGACTAACTAAAAAAAAAACAACAACAACTAAAAAGCACATGACTGAGGTGTACGAGTTGAATAAAATCTTTGCCAAGTCACATGGCCGCTGGGCACACTCCATTCCTCTAGGGCTTAAAGGTAACAGCTGATTTTGAGAAATGAGTTGACGAGAAGATTTTTGCTGTTTGTATTTTTGCGAATGGGTTACCACCAGTCATAATCGCTTTTGGGGGAAAAAGGACAAGAATAATTATGCAGTGAAGCATCGATCCCCTTTGTCCAGATATAGTACGAGCAGCCAGGCAAACAGTGAGCCAGAGGAACGGGCAAATAGGCAATGGCTGCAGAGCATCAGAGGATGGAAAATTACCAGGGCCCCACAATCAGCTGGACACCTTTGATCAGTCAGGGCCCAAGCACCAATTACTGTGGGATAATCGGCAGCCTTCGGAGCCCCGACGAGCCGCAGGCACCGCGGGCACAAAGGGTCAGTAACCACCAGGCAAGGGCCTAGTCAACATGGCTCACAGAGCCAAAAGCTGATGGTGGGCCTGTCTGAAAAGCTGCAGAAAGGCAGCCAAACCGACGAGCCGCACAGCAGCGGCATTGTCTCCCCCCCCCCCTCCTCCTGTCGACTCAGCACAGCTCGCTCTCTCACGGGCCAGACATCCCTCTCAGCAGGCCGCTCGCAGTCGAGGAATGGTGCGAGGCTGTGCAACGTGTGAACTTGCTGCTGTCCATGTCTCGGATTCCTTCACCCACATGCTGCCAGTAACGCACACATATGCAACGCAGATCACAGCAAACGTGCGACATGCTACTCGGGACACCCGTCCCTGTAGCTTTTGACTTAACTAAACGCCGACCGTGCTCGGAGCTGCCCTCCTTAATGCCCGACCAAATGAAGAGCCGCATACAATCCGTAAAAAAAAAAAAAATCCAGATCGACTAGATCAAAAGAAATAGATTTTTGCTCTCATCTTGGTATTTGTCCAAATGCAAGGGAGAAGCAATGATTCATTAAAAAAAAGAAGAAAAAAAAAGGAAAAACAACTCCCCTCTTACTCGAGGCAGAACATGATATTTGGCTCATTAATAATTGACTCCTTCTGGCACGGGGGGAACTTTCATTATCGATCAGGCAAAGCTTCGGTGCTGGTGGCTGTGCAGGTGCTCCCTCCGCTGTAACCTGCCGCGCTTCACCCCACCCCTCCGTATGTGGTGTCGCGATACAAAAGAAAATGGCTCGACTGAACCTCCAAATTTGATGTTCTCGTTGCGGAGTCTGTTGCCTACTCATCGTGACCCAGTTATCCAACGGGAAAACAGCCGACAAAGGACTACGGGTCGGGCCCGTGTCGGTTACGCAACAAGCGCCGGTGAACGTAGGCCCACGGGAGCGAGAAGGCGCTTCGCTGTAAAACCACGGCTGAGACAAAGAATCCGTCTTTTCAAAAGGCAGAGGAGTCTGGGGAGACGCAAACGTACCGGAGACAATTCACTCTTCAGAGTCTGACGTTTTATGCCTAAATAAATCCTCTCCTTGGACGCCGGCATTAAAGCTGCGCCTCTTTTGATGCGACACTGAGATGCGTTATGAAAAGATGGCCTTCCAAACGCCAGAAATGGCCCTCGGGCCACACGTTGGACACCCCTGATCTAGAGGCTGTTTGTTTGGTGCTGGCAAGGTGGATCTCTGCCCTGGCCTTGAAAATATTTCCTCCCTCAACTACTCTGTATTCAGCTCCATCCATCTTCCCACCAACTGTGACTAGCCTCCCTGCTCCCTAAAGCATGATCTGTTCCCAGCGATGCGTTAGCTTTCTACCTCATATAGCTCTTTGCATGTGTTTGCATGTGGCGCGTCTGTCATACAGAACATCCCCTCGCTCCTCATGTGTGCCGTGTTTGCCCCACATACGGGGCTTGTGGCGAACTCCAAACAGGACCTCATATGGACTTTTTCTGTCAGCGGCCTTCTTCCTGCTTAAAATTGCTGACAGATCTTCCCTCCTGAGCCGTGGACCTCCACATCTCTCCCAGAGTTACCATGGGCATTCCCTAGAGTAGTCTTGTTCAGCTAGTCACTCTTCCAGTGTTGCTGATGATGGACAAGGGAGCGCTGCTTTAAACTAGCGCACCACTGGCCTTCAGTCTCGCCTCTGTTCAAAACGCTGCATTTGAGTCAAACAAAGATGTTCAGAGTGAAGCGCGATGATGAGAGTCACTGGTGTGTCATTTTTGGTGTTCTGTCATCTCCGCTGCGTCTAAGCAGCCTCTGTGGTGGAAACTGGTGCCAAGGTAACCGTGACGCCAGCGGGCGGCCAAAAGATGCTACACGTCACACGGAGCCCGACAGGAAGTAGCTGGAGGGCAGGCACATTGTGTACGGACATTGTATCCACACCCTGGACCCAGAGACAAACGTGTGCGTGCATGTCATGTTTTACCGGGGAGCCGGTCAGCCCGCGGCTCTGCTGAGCTACGGGGGCGACAGCAGCCGTCAGCTCGTCTGCTTTGCTGCTACTGGGGTCTCCTCTTTGCTCTTGGCAACACCTCAGAGATTCTGCATGGTATTTAGGTCAAGCCGGCCTTGCTGGCCATTCAGTGATGCCGTGGTCATTAGACCAGGCGCCGGTATTTTTGGTGGGGCGATGCCCAAACTCCAGTTGGAAGTGAAGTAGAAATCCCCTCGGTCCTCTGAAGGCTGGAGCTGCTTTTTGTCCTTCCACTAAATGTTCCACAAATACGGTTGGATAGAGCAGGACTATAAACAGACGGCCTCTTTAGCAAAAACGGTGAATGGACTGAACGTGTACAGCGCTTTTCCAGTCATGCTGGAATCGAATCCACAACCTTCCAGTTGCGAGACGACTACCCAACCCAGCAAGCCACAGTCGCCCCATCAAAAGCCTTTTCCGGCCTGTCCGCTGGATAACTCAGCGGCCGATTTAGCAGTCTTCCCGATGAAGGCGTAAGCCGTAGCGTGGCCGTAACATAGTAGAGCTTTTCATCATCAAAGGCGACAGAAATCAAGACTTCAAATACACCACTCTCTGTGTAATGAATAAATGTAATATGGAGAGGGAGTGTTGGTATTGCTGAAACACTCGAACCTCTCTATGATGCTCTAGCTTACTCAGACGCACCCGTACGCCAACACTGGTCACCGGCCTATATGTCCGACGTGACAAACCGAGGCCGCGCAAATATACTGCAGGTGTTGTTGCGTACACCGATACTGCAATGCTAATATGGCAAAGAGCTGCTAGGGATGCAAAAATTAATCGCTGATTTATACCAAGTACAGCCACCTTACCTTGTCTGCCCATAAGACATTCAGCCTACAGGATGGAGTCCGAGTGCAGCAGAAGCGCCACACCAGACACACACCGGAGTGCCCAAGAAGCTAACGGATGCAGAGACAAGTGCAGGAAGCACACCGGATAAGAAAAGAGGACATTTTGGGATTTATTGCTATGGATCTTCATCTCAGTTTTCACCAGTAACACTCGGTTACCCAGCTACGGCACGTTTATCACATATCTGACACAAATATCCAGTTCTTGGGGGTTCCCGGCAAACAGACTCTCTTTAACAGCTTTTAAATATGTACATCTTCAAAAGATCCCGCATTTGTGAATTCCCCAGACAGGTGGACCTTATGTCATAGACTTAAGACAAAGCTGTAGAGATCGCCAGCAGATGTGGGCACCAAAAAAACCTCGACCCTCCCCCTCGGTTGTGTCACAGCAGGCTGGTTTTGCCCTCTTATTTGGCCGCTGAGACGCGCGTCTGTGTGTACCTATCTATACTCCTGACTGCAACTGGAAGCCGGTACCATAATCCCCTCCCTAGGAGATCCAACCACCGGCCGCTTTACCCTGCCTCGGCCGTAATTAAAGCAGAGATCAGAGGGCTGAATAAAGCATGAGCTGTTCCAGTGCGAGAGGCTCGGGTATCACATTATATAGGGGCCTTCAAAGACAAAAGGAGTCCCTGAACCTTACAGCGGCTCCAGGGAGGAGTCACACACAGGCACCAACCTGAAAGGCAACTCCTTGCATACAGTGATAAACCCCCCCCCAACCCCTCCCCGCCCTCCCAGATGATACAGTAGGGGCAAGGAGGGGAGATCCAGGCCCGTTGAGGCCAATTAAAGCTTAAAATTACTGACCCAAAACGGCACCCTCAAGGAAGTGCATTCAAAGGAATAAAACAACCAGACAGAGAAAGTCGTAACGAATCTGATTAACAGGAAAAATTTAAACGAGACCACATGCCTGTTTGGGGTTGCACAAGATCAATCCCAGGAGTATGGAGTCGTTCTGAAAGGTCTTAAACAGGGGAGGGGAACAGAAAGCTGTAGCTAGGTACCTTCGGCCGTCAGTGCAGTTCAAAGCATGGCTGCACATGATCTGACGAGCCCTTCTGGGTGTGCAGAACTGCCGTCTCATATAATCTCCGTGTTTGACAGCAATGAGGATGCTTTACAGAGAGAACCCCTTGCTTGACTACAGTTTGATGGCCTCTTGCTTCAGCAACCCGGCCGGACACACCCCGAAAACAACTTGTCCCGTTTTCCCTCTTGGATCTCAGCACGTTGCCGCGTGATGATCACTCACGGTAATCAGTTGCTGCGGTTTCCTGTTTGTCCAGCTGTGTGCTCGGCTCGCCCGACGAACAGATCCTCTTTATAGGACACATGACCGACGACGGCGACTTTCCTCTGGAAGAGGAGACGGCAGAACGGCGCTCGTCCACCAAAAGGCGCCAAAGCCGTTCCAGCGGACCTATTTTCAGCTGCTTCTTTTTGAAATGGGGTCAGCTGCACATTTGAGATCGCGGCTCTTTAAACCTGCCCTCTGGTCGAGCCTTGCCAGAGTGTCTCTGCCGGACGGCGGGCCTGGGCGAAGATGGCGGAGCCGTGCAGATTTCACGCGTGCCGACAAGATGCTCGCTTTGCCAGGACGCGGAGCCACCCGGCCGCTACGTGGGCCTTTGCTGTAGCTAGGGAAAAATGATTTGCCTTTCACAAATCTCTCTAAATGCTATCCATGTCACAGGTTAGAGCCTTTAGTCAGCTGCAGTATTCTTATCTTTGCTAAAAAAAACAGGGGGATTAATGGCCTTTTTTAAAGAGTAAATTAAAATGAACGAAAACTGCTCATTTCATGGCCCCAACAAACTTTTATACATTTTTTTGATTTTATGGAATTTGCCAACATAAAAATAGTGCAAGACTGAAACGGGGAGAAAATTATTTATATGCAGTTTCTGCATTCAAGCCCATTTCCTCAATAAATACAGAGCAACCGGCCGCCATGTTGGAAGTCTACAGAAGAGGATTAGGGCCATTCAAAAAAAATACTTTTTTTCTCAGAATTCTGACTTTTTTGTAAAAATTCTGAGAAAAAAGTCAGAATTGAATAGACTTTTATTTATCTATTTTGAATGGCCCTAATCGATTCTCTTCCGTAGAAGTCACTTGATTCAGATCAGTTACATTTTATTCAGATTGCGTCAATTCACAACACGTCACCTCAAGGCACTTTACAGAGTTGACCTAACCCAATCCGACAGACAGATTGGCCAAACCGTTTTCCATCTAAGCAAACCCAGCGCACTGCATGGAGTCGTTGACTCATGACCAAATTCTGCCTGAGCGAGATTTGAAGTCAGTCTAAATCAAATCTCTGATTGTAAATTATTCTCAGATTCAGGGACGTTGGCACCTTTGAACAAACACTCCTTCGCTTTATGTTCCTGCCCCGGACCCACAAACACAAGCAACTTCTGACCACGCATAAAATCCCAAGTGGAGCCTTCAGGGATGATGCCACCAGCGCCGGGCAGCGCTAGGCTCCCAGACGTCTCTCTGCTGGAAGTCTCCCCGTGCCAATCGTCTCGAGGCATGGATCAAAAACAAGCCCGGCGTAGTGATCCTGCTCTGTGCCAAGCAGAGGCTGAGGTTTACATCGTAGACGTTGGGCTGCTTTATCACACAGAGATGCCAATAAAATACAATCAGGTCTTGGGTTGAAATGCAAGGAAATGGGAATTGTTGAAGGGATAAGAATGCATCTTCAAGACGCTGCGATTTTAAAAATAGAGATTAAAAAAAAGAAATTTAAAATGAGACTATATTGTTGCTGTCAAGATGGAAATTAATTATTGAATTGATTGGATGGCGATTTAACCGACTAATTTATAGACAATTATACTTCTGTGTATCCCAGTAGGTTATTCTTCAGCTGTTTCTCATATTGATCTACATCCAGTACGTTTGGGACAGGTCTTTGATTCAGAGAAGCCTTTTCTTAATTACAAGATGAAAAGAAAAGCACGTTGAGATGAATATTGTGTGTCTGCATTCAGCTTAAAAATACAGAGACATCATTTTTGCTCCAGATCGCCCAGCCCTACTCACAAGTAAACAGTCGACAGGGAAAGAAGGCCCTATAATGGGGTTGAGATTTAAAAAGAGAGAGAGAAAAACAAAACGCCCCGACGCAGACTGGTAGGCAAAGAAAATAAAGCACTGCTCCGGGGTCTCTCCGTGATAGCTTGGCCAACAGCGAGCCGGACGGTAAAGCTAAGCTGACGCCGACAGTGATTTCAACACATGCAACCAGAGGCAGGACGAGCTGCCAGCCGCCGGGAGCAGAAGCGAAGCACTTCCGGCTGCACCGTCACCACGCAGCAGGTTTATCTACCTGTGTTGCGTCACTTCTCATAATTCACAGGCACAGCTCGCTGCCGAGGAGGGGCCCGTCGCCCTGAGAACAGGGCAAAACGGTCGCTCTCTCCCACGGAGTGAAGCAAAGCGGCAGAAAGAGGCTTGTGCTCCTCCCTGAAACAGCTGACATACTTAGACAGTGGGTTTTGGTGGCAGACGGCCAACCCCGACTCCCTCTCTCTGCTGAGAAGAGCCAAGCCATGAGCTACTTTCAAGATGTTTGAGAAGTACCAGCAGTCTAACTCATACCCTCAGGAGAGATAAACTGCTTTACCAATCAGATTACATTACTGCTTTTTTCCCACCCTTCTATAATTTGTATTGGCTGATTATTCTAAAACATAAATCTAAAACAATTTAAGAGCAGATTTATGCGGTACGTGTTAAGACGGCTCCGGTAAGAGATGCTCCATCAGAGATGGGCGGATGACGATCTGTGACCCGCAAGTCAAATGTAAAACTTTTCTTCCTGTATTCAATTCATGTGTCAGCTGTAAAAAAAAATCTATTGTTTTTTCAGCTGTTTTTTAAATGTTATTTTTATTTTTATTTACCTCTGTCCCCTAACATGGATTATTTTACCGTAGTTGTTGATTTTTCGGCGATGCAGCAGAGAGGGATGGCTGTGTACAGTAAATTGGGGCTTATTTTGATAAAAATAAGCCCCAATTTACATAAATGGTTGTATTATGAAGACAGTTTGGTGTTTGTCTGGCCAGAGATTGGGAAAATAAAAGGCAACAATAGGCCTTTCACAATTGTATCGGAAATCGGCCACGACAAACAAGTTGATCGGTGCATCTCTGACTTAAAAGCCAATAAAAAGGAAAACATTTTGCATCCATTTCCCTCCCTCCCCCTCCACGCTATTCACAAACTACAAACACCGATCACGAGGAGAATCCCATTTGGTAAACGGGACGTTTCCTGTGTTTACCTTCGTCGGGTCAGCAGAGTGAGAGATCTCCCCCTCCTCCTGTTAGTAAAACCACTGTAGGAGCCAGGAGTCCCACAAAGACACCTTGCACAATAATCTGAGACGCGTTGTCACACTTTACAAAAATGCAGCGTGTTAAGACTATGAGTCATGACTCAGGCAGGTTGCCTGGCTGGCTGGCTGTCGTTTCTGGGCCGTATGTTTTCTGATCTGAAGGAGCTAGACTGTTGACACCTTGACAGTAAACTTGGCAGGAAAGCAGATCCCGTGTATCCCCCCGCGGCGGCCAACATTTGTAACGACGACATTACACAAGCGATCCGCGGGGAAACAAGTCGTGACAGCCCTTGTGCAGGACGAGCTGCACGTTTCCGTCGGAGATGGAGCCCTTCGTTTCGCCGACGGACGCCCTCCTTCTCTCAAAGTTATCCAGGTAACTTGAGAGCCGTCTGGCCAATTACCAGGATGCGACTAACCGAGGAACCTGCTGCCTCCACCGGCCACCTAACCACAATGCGGTCTCGCCTACGTGCGTAGACAGCGGCAGACAGATTCACTGATACCGTTTTCTCATTCTGTCAAACACTCGAGTTAGCAAGGGAACCGGATGGCTTGAAATCGGGAGCTAGCGTAGCTGCGTGTGCCGCATTCAGAAGGGCTAGTGGGCGCTTAGCTCGGCGAGCTAACGCAAGCTTCACCAGGCTTGCTAGTCCCGGCAGGACTCTGCGCATTTATTCGTATTCTTTTTCTGTTTTCCGTAACTCACCTGTGACCACCTCTGCGACCCGCAAGCCGTCCCGCTGAAGCCGTCACCTATGAACCAAGAGCCGCGCTGTGCCAAAATAATTCAAATTCCACAAAAAGTGTCGGAGCAGCCCTCCCAGTCCAATCGCCTCAGCCACCGCATCTGAATGGCTGCTACGCGGAGACTCAACCAAACCTCCTCCTTAGCAACGGACCGCCTCCGCGTGACCTCATTGGCCCGCCCGCTCGCGCAGCTCCGAGGTGATCGATAGCCCATAGTAATGGAGGCAGGGTCAGAAACCCAGTGGTGCGACGATGGGGATGGAGGCGCTAGAAAACCACTGTCAGTAGAATAGGAAATGAATGTATCTCATGCGACTAATGCCTTATTCTGACTTTTTAAAACATTTTTGTGACAAATTTGGTTCTTTTTTGCACCAAGTCGGGATATGGACCCCACTGCGGCTTTGGAATCCAAAGTGAGGGGGTGTTAAATTGATGAATAATACCATCAACCGTGTTACATATTCAGCAATAGGCTATGTATAATAGTTTTTAGATTATTTTAACTCAACCTAGGCGTTTCGGGAATTGGTGATTCATCTTTGACGACGAACTCCATGTCTGTGTTGGAAGGTCTCCTTCATTGCCCTCATCTTTTGCTCCCTCCATAGATTCTCTATTACAGGAGTTCCCAAAGTAGAGGTCCTGACCCCCCAGGAGGTCACAACAAGTCACTATGGTGGGGGTCACGACATGATTCAAATAATGATCCAAAATTTCTGAATTTACAATGTCAGCGATATGCTTGTTTTAATATAGCAAATATATCCCTTTAACCATGGAAAAAAAAAATTCTCGAAAAGGTAGGAGTTTGTGTGTGTGTGGAAATTTACATCTCCATTGCCAATAATTTATTTTCTTTAATCTACAATGACGGTAATAATTTTTTTTTGGAAATTACAAAAAGAAAGTCTTAATATTAGGTGTACAAGAATAAAGAATATTATGGGAATAAAGTCGTAATATTACAAGAACAAAGTCACACAATTTTTTGCTTAATCGTTTCAAAGCCCTGACACTAATAATAATTTGATGCTGATTTGCTAAAAAGAATTAGTATTTCCTTAATTGTGAAACCGATGATGCTCGACATTCTTGCACGCACGCTCACACACACACACACACACACACACACACACACACACACACACACACACACACACACACACACACACACACACACACACACACACAAAGAGGGTCACTGGTCTCTGACACTATTATTTTGGGGGTCACAGTCTGAGAAGTTTGAGACCCCCTGCTCTATTAGATCGACGTCTGGAATCTGGAATTCCCTTTTATACACGTGTAAGGGCTACCAGATTGCAGTGCAGAACAGAGAGGAAGCAAAGCAACAAAGTGGAGAGAACTGTCTGTAGATTTCCGTGAGCTGATTTTTGTCAAAGCACAAAGCTGCTGAAAGGACGTAAGAAAGGTCAGCAGCATTGAACCTCCCAAAACGCCCTTGTACTGTCCATCATGTACTAATGAAAAACATCTAGGAATCATCAGCACCCTCCTTAGATCTGGACATCTCACCTGCCTGGGTAATCGGGGAAGAAGGGCCTCTCTCTGTCAGACAGGTAATTAAAAAAAACCATAATATGTTGGAGCTCCCATGTGGAGGTATAAGATCCACCCAGAGGGTCAGCGCTTGCTAATGCACTCCACCGGTCAGGCTTTTATGGCACAGGTGATCAAATGGGCATCACAACCCGCTGGAATTTAGCAGGAACCCATCTTATAGGATGTCAAACCAGGAGAAACATAATTCTTAGTCCTGATGAGACAAAGACAGAACTTTTTGGCCTGAACTCCAACTGTCGTGTCAAGACCATGCCTGCTGTGAAGCACGGCGGTGTCAGCATCATGCTGTGGGGAGGTTTTCATTCAGCAGGAACCGAGGGGGCTTGTCACTTAATTCAGTCCAGCAAGGAGAGTAAAAGATGACACCAAATATAGAGCTTCTTCAAGAAGACTTGCTCCAGATAGCTCTGGACCTCGTACCGATGCATCTTCCAACCAGATTATGACCTAAAGCAAACAGACGAGATAACACAGGAGTGGCGTCAGGTACAATCTGTGAATGTCCTTTAGAGGCCCAGCTAGAACTTGGGCTGAACTCCTGAATAGCATTTAATAACCTAATCGGGTTAGAGAGGTTCTGCAGCGAAGAAGGGTAGAAAACACCCTAAATACAGAGTTGAGAATACATTTTACTTAACTTTATTATTATGAGGTATTGTTTATGGAACTATGCTTGGAAAAAAATGAATGTAATCCATTTTGAAGTAGGGCTGAAGCATTACCAAATATGGAAAAAGTGGCACACTCAAAAACTTCCCAGATGCACCGTAAATGCTTTTGCACAACTTTATTTAGATCTTGATTCACACTGGACAACATATTATTCAAGGCGACGCTTTTAATAGACCATTATTGCTCACAGATGACTTGATGCAATGACTCTGATATGTTTCCATGATTAATGTTGCTTTGCAGGTTATTCATTGAAGTGAAATGTTTAAATATCGATCTTCAGATTTAAACATTATTTTCTTTGACCGCTATTAGACAAGCGGTCAAAGAAAATTGCTTTTCCGCTGTGCTCGCTGTCTATGTGAAATGAAACCTATCTACCTATTACGCCCTGCCAGGTAATGTTCACGCTTCAGGGACGGTTTGGATATGTCCATTTCCCTCACATCCTTCCAAATTCAACACAGAGGATTTCAAATCAGTGCAATTTTCTGAATGTTTCGCCTCGTTTTGTCAAACTGAATGAAATTCGCTTTTTTCACGTTCATTGTCCTCATCGTCTCTCCTGTTTTCATGCAACCCCCCTCCCCCTCTGATGATGACATACTGGACACTCCAAAAGGCCACAAGTTTATCTGCATTCCTCACATAGTTTTGAAGTTTACAAAGCAGCAGTGTTGCATATTTTGTGCCTGCAAAGGTTACAAAGAGAACAAAGGACACACACACACACACACACACACACACACACACCAACAAAGGCAACAAAGTTGTCAGGCCTGTTACAGTATGTTGATGATTGCCATGTAAATGTGTTTGTGGAAGTACTTCAATGGAAAATCCTCCTTCTCGCTGTCAAACACGTACACTAACTCTTTTTTTTGTCACATTTTTAATGTTAATAATCTCATTATTTTTATGTTCTGTATAAAAAAGGTAACCCTAAAAAAATCAATCAAGATTTGTAAGTGAGAATTTGTGTGCGTGTGTGTGACTCCTCTCCATTTCCTTTTTTAGTTAGGGTATCCCGCCCCCTTGTGGTCAACATTGGTAAGTTCAACAACAAAGCACTGACCCAGACGCTCAGTTTTGTGCAATATTAGACCATTTTTTTTCCAGGAAGACGCTTGCAATAAAATTAGCCTAATGACCCTGCTTTCCTCCAAACCTGCGCAGGAAATCACTGATAGAAGTTTTTTTTTTGATTGAAAAAAAAACAATCTGATACAGGATAAAGGAGGAGTACAGGATGTGCAAACCTAATTAGGAGTTAGTTTAGGAGTGAGTTTGAATAACATAAAAATCAAACATCTAACCTTTAGATCATGAGTGGGATTCAAATCTTCTTTTATTGAGTTCATCACTTTATGCCAGGAGCCTACCTGGGGTTGGGTCCTCGCTGTGACGGACATGGCAGTGACGAAGCCGCTTTGGTCCATGTGTTTGGGACCCATCCAGCATCAGCTCTTTCTCTTTTTGGTGCGGTGGGTGAGGAGGACAGGCGTGTTGCTTATGTGGGCTGGCCTGTGACGCACAATACGGACATATTGATTGGGTCTTTGGCTTGGTGTCGTCCTGGATAGTTTGCACTGTTGATTTGAGGCATTTCGCATGGATTTGATCACCTGCCTTGGTGGATGGAGATCGTTGGTGAGCGGCAATTTCTAAGTCTTACCACAGATTCTCCGTTTGGTTTTGTTCTGGACTTTGACTGGACCGTTCTAACACACCATTATGCCAAGCCATTCTATCGTAGCTCTGGCTCTAGATTAAAGTTGACCTGAAGGAAGGTAAACCTTGGCATACTTCTTTTTTTTTAACTAACAGTTTGTTTCCAGCTTTTGAAAGTTTACAGTTTTAGAAGACATTAAAAGAAATTGTCCTGCCATTATCCAAGTGGTTTTCTCTGCAGTTTTTCCAATGAGATTTTGGCTACTTTAGTAAAATATGGTTATTATTTTCATAATAATTTCATAAAGTTTAACCCAAAATTATTCACACCCAAGGCAAATTCAGTTATAAAGTCATGTTTTAACTTGACTGACATGTTTAAAATGGCAGGAAGTCATATAAACATTTTGGATCGGCCCAGCCAGAGTCCTGGCTTGAATCAGACTGAGAATGTAAGAAGGGGGGTAAAGGTTAGGGTGATGGTGAGGAGACGGCAACACTTCGAGCTGATCACCAAGGAGAAATCTTCACAATACGAGCGGACAGCTTCAGAAAGCTGCTGGGCAGTGATGAGAAGGCTTCCATTGCTGTAATGTTGTCGATAAAATATTTTTCCAGTGATTATTGAAGAGGGTATAAATAGTTCTTGACCAGCCATTTCTGAGTAAAATGTAAAGAAAATAGATGAAATAGTTTCTAATGTTTTTTTTTATTTTTTACGTTGCTTTATCATCTTTTGAGAGACAAACATCTCATTACCTATTAGAAACAAGCTTATTGGTTGAATGTGAACAATTTTAAATCTAAATCTGCCCGGGGGTGGTGAATAATTTGGGGCTAAATTGAACGTTCAATATGTCTTGGCTGTATTTCTGTTGCTGTTTGAGTCTGTGTGAACAGGATTTGCTGTGCTTTTTGTCTGTTTAAAACAGGAGCACACATCACTGCAATGAAGTCTGTTGAATAAATAATAATAAATATAAATAATAAACCAATAAATAAAGTCATGTAGTATAGATTCTCCTGAAAATAAGTATGTTTTGTCTTAGGAGATGGCAGCTATTCCATGAAACCTGTCTGACCCTGCCATCATACAGTGGCTCATCCGGACAGGAGATCCTGCCGCAGCAGTCTCATTAGAGCGTAATCAAATTCATAAATCCATTACAGTGAACTGCATTTCTCTGATAACAGGAACTGCAGCGCATATCGACGTGGGGTCATGCCCACGGCAGACGTGGCCTCAGACTCATTCCAGGCGCTTCTGTATGCCGAGGATTGAGACGGTGACAAGAAGAGTTTCCGCAGATCACCGCAGCTAAAATAGTGTCTGGAGAAAGCACCGAGCGACTAATATGTCTGTCTGAACCCCACCCTCAACTCCCTGGATGTCCCAATTCATCTTAAGACCGATGGCCAGTGCTTGTAAATTACAAATAAGAGATCAGCCAGAATACATCCATGATGGATTACTCCTGGCAGACTGAAAAAAGGGAGACATAACCTCATTAGTTATCTCTGGAGCTCTAACATTTAACAACTGATGAATGGAGTAGATGACATCCCCATTAAAAAAAACTTGTGTGAAAAACCAACTATTGGCTTATTAGGGACATACCACCTCCCCCTTTACTCTGACACCCATAGATGAAACCAAGCACCTACAGAAGTCCTCCTATTAGTTAAAAGAGTCCATCTGAGTGGGATTTAAACTCAGTATAAATCCAGCGGTTTTGTTTCTGGCCTCAGAGGTTTCTAGGAGAACATTGCTAGGCGAACAGCATCATGACGACCAAAGGACACCGCAGGGAGAACGTACTGGAGAAGATTAAAGTCAGGTTGAATGCTTGGCCATCCAAAAATAGAAAGAGTACAGCGAAACTGCAAACCCACCAAGACGGGGCCGTCCACCTAGACTGACTGGCTGGGCAACGAGAGCAATAATCAGAACGGTATAGCCAAGAGGCCCATGGGAGCTCTGGAGGAGCTGCTTATACCCTCAGCTCCTGGGGGTAGAATCAGATGTCAGCACAACTATTAGCCATGCGCGTTACAACTCCAGTCTTTTCGGAATAGCAGTACATCGTTCACTGTTTTGCTGTAAGAAGAGAGCCGTTTTTGATAAGAAAGGCAGGGCAGAAGTGTCGGGGAAACAGCAAACGTGGATGAAGGTGTTCTGGTCAGGCCAGGCATAAACTGAACTTTGAGTGGAAGAAAGGTAACTCTACACAACAACCTCAACACAACGTCCCCACAGTAAAATACAGGCGGCGGTGGCATCGTGCCGCGGGAATGCCTGTCTTCAGCAGAGGCGAGGAGGCCGGCCAGAGAGGATGGGAAGAAGGCTGGAGCTACATTTAGGGCAGGTCAGGAAGAAAACCTGTTAGAGGCTGAGATATATGGAACCGGCGAGGAGTTTCCCCTTCCAGCAGGACGACGACCCTAAACACACGACCAGAGCTACGACAGAACGGTTTAGAGGAAAGGCAGTTTTATCTGTTAGTAGCAAAAGAACACAGCACACACCTGTAATGGGGTTTAATAATACCAATATTATTTGCAATATTATGCAATTTATTTTACAAATGGCTCCAGTGCTACTGTCTTTGTAACCACATTTTATTTTTAAAACGACATATAGATTACACAAAAACAAGGACCTGTTTCAGATATTTACATAACATTTTTTTTTTGGAGACAGAACCAAAAGGAAAAAAAAAAAAAAATCAAAAACATTCTTTGGGTCTGACCGTGCAAAACAATAAATAATGTCCTGACAGTGCTTTGCTAATCAGCAATAATAAAGCTCCCATTTTCCGGGGGGCCATGTACAAAGCCGCCCTGGTCCCTCGCGGCCTCCGACGCACCTAAAACTGGGCCGCTTTACAAAAGCAGTGACTTTGATTGAAGAGTCGCTCAGGCGCAGCTCAACGCGCTTGCTACAGTAACCGTTTGCGCTCGTCAAATTGTTTCAAAATGAAAGCAAACTGTGGACCGCAGTACAAACAGAAACAAAGTGGTGAGATGTGCAACTTTTTCAGTGGAAAGCTTAGAATACATAGAAGATTATGCTGCGTCCTGGCAGGATGAACCGCTGTACACAGAGGACCTCGGGAGGGTTTTCCTCAACAAGGCCTTAAAATGATCAGTCAGAGGTTGACATCAGAGAAACACAGTTTTGACTTCGTCTGTCCCTTAGCAACTCGACCGGTTTCCCCCCCGTGTCCTTCTGCGGACCGCCTCCACAGTCTCCTACCCTTCCCATCAGGCATGCTTCAGGCGACAACCTGCGGCTCCCACGACTGGCCAGCCATCTGGGGGCGGCACTGCGTGATGACCAGGGGTCCGTTCGCGTTCTGGCTGTCCAGGCAGAGTCCGCTAACCATGTGCTGAAGAGCCGGGCCTTTTGGCCTCCACTTCTGCAAAGAGATGGGGGAGGGAAGAAAGAAAAGCTGTTTCAGTCTGCACAGACACCCTGGCACGCTCTCTGGTTTGCTTTCCACGATGTGCATCAGCACAGCAGGATCATGTTAGTAATGAGTAATGGCCTGATTCAGACTAGGATTAGTGAATTACTGACAAACAGTATGCACCGTGGACACGTCCCAGAACATCCAGCAGCACTGCCCCAGGAGCAGACCATCACATGAAGACAGGGGCACCTAGGTTTGGGTGATAGCACGTACAGTTACCTATCGTACACATCTGTGGTTACCAATTGTCTTGTTGGAGGTGGTGGAAGATGTCACAGCCCCCTCAGTGTTAAAAACATTGTGAAATACCATAACATTTCTGACACATTTTTAAATTTTTATTTTATTTTGCCGTTTCTGATAAAGCCCATCCTCTGCTGCTTTGGAACTAACTTTAGATCAGATTAACTTGTTTTTTTTTTTATTACTATAAACTATGTGGGCCACTGTCACACCCCAATTTCCCCGCTGTGGGACAGTAAAGGAATTTCTTATCTTCTTATGTTATCTTAAATTATTATTAATGGTTACAATTAAAGCGACAACGGATCATTATTGGGTCTTTCAGCTGGATAACTTTTAAAACATATTGCCAAACCAACACAAAAAGGTTCATCAAACACAACATCAACCTTGTTCCATGGGGTGTTTCAGTCCTCAGACCTAAATCCTGTAGAAAGCCTTAGTGGTGAGCTGAAGAGTTCCCTGTCTCTGTTTGCTCCAACCTTGTGGAATGTTATCGAAGGAAAAATTGGGCACTTGCAGCAGGGTTAACAATATTTTTTTCTAATAGCGGTTATTTTTTTCTAACACAGTTCCTACCTAACATGGGTTTCCAGCATTGACTGAATGTACTGAAATTAAAGGCTGGACTATATTTCTATTATGTGTAAAATAATGCCACTGCAATAATAGGTGATTTCATTCAAAGACCTTCACACATCTTTACTACTGAATTTAATAACTTATACCAGAACTGTGACAATATTAGCTGCAGCTCATGTGCTAAAAAATGACTGCGCTGAATTCTGCACGGTGATTAAACTCTTTAAACTCGACAGTACACTGGTTTTCCTGAAGGTGTTTCGACACAAAGTTCTGCACGCACAACGGTAGAGCAGGTTCGACAAGAAAGATGCGCCAGAAGCTGCAGACAGTGAGATAGTTTGTTCCTTAGACACAGGCTGCCCACAGACCACAAAGGACGCTGCGCCTGTTTCCTTTTTTAGCTCAATCGATAAGTGGATAGAGCCGCTGAACTCCAGGCGCGAGAGCGTTAAGTGCAGATTTATGGAGTCACATGGACGGAGTCTGCAGCCGAGCAAGGGGTTAATCTTAAAATCCCTGAGAAAGTGTCTCTATGTATGTGTGTCGCTGGGAGTAAACATGGACTGCTGCAGGGGCGTGACCTGTTTGGGCCTGGAGGAGCAGGAATGTTTGGACAGCAGAACCACAGACAGACAAAAATGAGGTCTAACGGTGATGCTGCTGTGACTGCTGGCTGTGGGGGACATGATGGAACACAGTGTAACATGCACTGCAGGTTCATGGCAGGCTTGGAGACGCTGCGTGTAGGATAGAAGGTATTATATTTACACCAAATGTGTTTTAAAGTTTCTATTTAATAGTACGGAATTCTGAGGGTTTTGCCCAGTGCTCACTTCAAAAACGGAGATAGACGATGTGAAAGTCTGAAACTCAAGACATAAACTAGCGTTGCGTCTGCACATGCCAGAGAATATTGCAATTACAGACCTCATGTTAAATGTTTCTTTGTTAAGTACCTTCACAAATTATTCATCTTCTTACATATTGTCAAGTTGCAACTACAAAGCTCTGTGCATTCTGATGAAGGCAAATGCTAAAAATATTAAAAGTCTGGTTTGCCTTTGGCTTCAGCCCCCTTTACTCTGAAACTTCTAAATAAAACCCAGTAAAACATCCCGTTATTATTACACTGAGACCACACTGTGTGTAATTTGATGTTAGCATAATTCTGTGAGAGCCTCAGAGGTTTGCTAGAGAACCTCAGAGAACAAATATACAAACATCAGACAGATCAGGGAGGAAGTTCTGTTCATCTCACAGAGCCCTGTCATCTGAAACTGGAGGAGTACAGGAGGCAAACCTGCCACAACATGGCCATCAGTCTAAACTGACAGGCTGAGTAAGGACAGCATTTATTGGAGAACCAGCACAGAGACAAGTGATTACTCTGGAAGAGCTGAGAGATCCTAAGCTCACGTGGGAGAATCTACAGGACAACCTTTTGGCATGTGCTTAACAAATTTTGGCCTTTTCTGAAAGATTGGCAAGAAGAACGTTATAGTTGAAGGAAGGCCATTGTTGTGATATTACCGCCAGGATCATCAAAATAATTGATCTCGGATTGGATTCTGAACAGTGGAAGAGGGTCACAAAGGAATTCCACTCTGCCCGTAACAGGAGACCCCCATGTTTGGACGGCCCTTTTTCCCAGCAGGAGGTCAGCTGTGACCACTCCTGCTGAGATAAAACCTTTCTCCCACAGACAGACTCTCTCTTCTCTTCAACTCTTCTCCCACTTCTTCAGACCACCTCTCCAGGACAAGGGAGAGGGCCTGAACCATGGGGCCATATGGCCTCATCTGCTGAAACATCTGAAAGATTGCCTGGACCAACAACACTTGATCCAGGGTCTGCTAGATTCGACTGCCTGCTTCAGCAGAGGACCTGACTGAATCCGGACAAACAACATGTCCGGGCAAATACAGAGCTAAGTTGCAGTCCTAACTTCACAATCAGATGCAGGGAAAAAATCCTGCATCTGAAACAGCTCTGTGTATTTTTCCTCAGCCTGTACAGGGAAGTGAACACCAATGGAGCTGAAAGCTGGATGCTGAGGAAAACCCCTGCTTGGACTGCATCCCGGTCAAAGAACGTGGCCTCCAAGCTATCCAGACCACGCCGTTAGCCACCTGCTGCTGCAAGGCTAACGCTAGCCTGCCAAGAACCGAGCGCTAGCCCGCTAGCGCTAGCCAACCATTTCCTCCTTCAACGCTTCTTCCTGGAACGGCCAAAGTGGACAGAACTCACACATGAGGCATCAACAGGTTGGGCAGCGGTCTGAGGGTGAAGAAACGGTTTATTGGGAAATGTTTGTAAACCGTGGTGTTTAGAACAAAGGGCTAACCGGTAGGTCGCGTTAGCCAAACATGCCATTAGCCTTGCTAACATCCGGTTTCGGACATTTGAAAATGAGTTCGTTTTAAAGCATAAAGCGTAACTGTTCTGCTCCGCCATCCTCCGATGGTGTTATCTGCCTTATTCCCGCATCAATCTGGTTTATTAATGCCGGTTTTCAAGGCAATTTTGGGAACTTTATGTTGTAACCTCTTAGCCACCGAGTTGCTACAGCGACCCCATGCGCCCGGAGGGAGAATCGCATTAACAAACTCGGTCGTAAGGGTTTAAATAATCTTACAGGACAAACAGTCCTCAGAATATTATTTCAACAAATAATATTTTGTTTAACTTGGGCTTTGCATTGTGAATGGATTGAAATACATGGCAGATGTTTTAACTCCACTCCATGCTTTTGAAATCAGATCTGTAGTGAACAGGGATTCACTGAATTAATCTGATTATGATCAACCACTTTTGTTTGTCTTTTGTTTGTTTTCGCATTTAAATAGTTCCTTAGCTTAGCTTCTTTTTATCTTCATTTTGCTTAATAGTTTAGTTAAGTTTCACTAGCCTAGTAGAGAGGATTTATTAATCGAAATATTGTGTTAATTCAGGTAAACAGCATTACATAGTGATGTTCTCTGGATGTTCATTTTATTTCTGTTATTAAATTCTTGGACTTGAAAAGAAGTTGTCACTCTTTATTCTATGTGTGTGCAGGTTTTGCTGTTAAAAGATCGCTAGTGCTCGAATTCATCCCTTTCAACCTTTGTCTTGATATCAGCTTAAGAGCTGATCATCACCAGACAATACTTAACAGACAGAGAGTTATTTATGAAACATTAAATAACTTTAAACAGTGTATAATTGCACAACACCATACTACCTCTAACTACGTGAAGGACTCCACAAACCCATGGAGGCAGGTGCTCTGGTCAGATGAGACCAAAATGAAAGCTTTTGGCTGACAAAACAAGGTGTAAGATTTACTCTGTGTGCTGCACAGTGGCGCAGTTAGTAGCACCGTTGCCTTGCAGCAAGAAAGTCCTAGGCCTGGCGTCTTTCTGCCTGGAGTTCGCATGTTCTCCCTGTGCATGTGTGTGTTCTCTCCGGGTACTCTGGCTTCCTCTCACAGTGCAAAAATATAACCTGTTAGATTAATTGGTCTCTCCGGGAGAAAATTACCCTTCGGTGTGTGCATGGTTGTTTGTCTGATGTATCTCTATGATGGACTGTTGACCTGTCCATCCTTCCAGCTGGTCAATGACCCTAAACATACAGCCACAATGATGGAATGCTTTAGATCGGAGCACATTCATGTGTTTAAATGGCCTAGTCAAAGTCCAGATCTATTTTAGAACTTGTGAAAAGATTTGAAAGTCGATGTTCACAGACAGTGTCTAGCAATCGGCCTGAGCTATCTCGCAAAGAAGAATGGTCAGAAATTTCAGTTTCTAGATGTAGAAAGCCGACTTGGGGTGCTGTTGGCTTATGGGGGCTGAGTGCATGAGCTCCCCACACGTTTCAGATTTCTATTTTCAAGAAATGTTGAAAACCGTTTTCCACTTTCCTTCTACTTTACAGCTGTTTGTGTTGGTCTGCAAGACATCCCCCAATAAACCCATTAAAGTTTGTGGTTTCAACAAGGCATTAGTGAAAAAGCTGAAGGGGTATGAATACTTTAGCAAGTTACTGTATTCATTTCATAAGTCAGTGTAAAGACGCTTATCAAACAAAAAAGATATCCATTGGAAATGGGTAGAAACAAAATGAGATTCAAAAGGAAAAACTATTAAAGCCTGAAGAACTATTGATGACAACCACTTTAAAGGATTACAAGAAAAATGTGGCTTCTTGGAAGCAAAATGCTGACAGATGGGGGGAGGGGGGGGGGGGGGTCTACTGGCTTTTGCACAGCACTGCATTTCATTATCTTAATTTAATTTATGCGCAGCCTTTAATTTAGTAAAGCAGCAATGAACATAATATTTTATGCAAAACCCAAAGCTACATCAACATGATATTTCTAAAGACAGAAAGTGTCTACAAACTATCAACACTAGGATAGAGAAGCCTTAAAAGTACCAGACTGTTTTCCAGCAGAGAGATTAGGAAAAAAGCCTGAGTAATGCTGGTGATGGATGACATGTCCACTTTCTCACAGAAAGACAGACCAGTACACCGTCAAGATGAATTTATTTTCCCTTCTTTCTATAGTGATGCCAAATATGTCCATCAGAAATAAGTGGTTGACTGTTGATGGGAAAGCCCCTAAAGAACGCTGAAGGGATCGTGATGGGCCAAATAACGGAGGAGAAGAAGCCTTGGCAAGAGTCTGAAGAACGTGCACACACACGGTTAACTCACTCGTCCTGCAACGCCCCAAATCACAAACAGATCAAACTCCCTGTCCACGCAGGATGTTAGTATTTAACGTCCACAAAAAGGAGAACAAGGAAGGAACCAGCAGGGGCTGGAGTCTTTAGAGTGCTTGTTCAGCTGCTCCATCTATAAAATCAGCCTGCCAGGATCTGCATTAGTAGAATAAGGCCATTCGGGGTCTCACACAGCTCCTCTGGCAGCAGCACATCTGTTCTCAAATTACCTCTTATCTGTAAATCCTTCAAGATTTAACTCTAAAAAACCTTATTATAGTCAGAAAACAGAACACTCCATACTTGATCTGTGTGAAACCATATCTATTGAATAATTAATGTTATATCACATTTATAGACTATAAAATGTCTATTTACAACACGTATATAATTGTTTAACATATATATATATATATATATATATATATATATATATATATATATATATATATTCTGTTTTTGCTGTATTCTTCTACAGTTATTTACATTGAAATGACTGTTGTCATTTCAGCTTTTAACTTTTTGTTCTCTCTCTTTTTTCTTCATAGTAGGTACACCTGGTCTGACGTTCTGTTGACTGTGAAATCATCCAGGGAGGACAGATCACCGACTATTACCATCTAATGTAGAACAGATTACTAGATCAATGTGTGCTTCTGTGCTTTTTTGTCTCTCTTGTTGTGTCTCTGCTCTGTCTTCTGTAACCCCCAGTCGGTCGAGGCAGATGACTGTTCATACTGAGCCTGGTTCTGCTGGAGGTTTTTTTTTTTCCCGTTAATGGGTGGTTTTTCTTCCCACTGTCGCTTCATGCTTGCTCAGTATGAGGGATTGCAACAAAGCCATGTACAATGCAGACGACTCTCCCTGTGGCTCTACGGTTCCCCAGGAGTGAATGCTGCTTGTCGGGACTTTGATGCAATCAACTGGTTTTCTTATATAGGACATTTTGACCAATCTGTATAATCTGACCCAATCTGTATAATATGATTGAACTTGATTTTGTAAAGTGCCTTGAGATGACATGTTTCATGATTTGGCGCTATATAAATAAAATTGAATTGAATTGAATTGAATTGAATTATTTATTACAGATCATCAAACATTTTATCCCCAGTCAAGGCTAACCTGTGTTAGCTTTGACTCATTTATTGAGTAAAGGGAGGCTATCCAAAAACAGCCTGGACTTTTGTGAAAAGGGAATTGAGACTCTTTTAAAAAAAACAGTTTTAATTCAACTAAATTACAGATTTTAATGGCACAGCATCTTAATCTGACTGGAGTTTGGACTTTGACTAGACCACTCCAAAACTATTTTTTTTCTTCTAACCATTCAGTGGTGGCCCTGCTGGTAAGATTTGGATTATTGTCCTGCTGCCTAACCCAAGTGGGCTTGAATTTCAGATCATGAACTGATGCTTGGACATTTTCTTTTAGAATTAACGGTGTCATCAATAACGACAAGTCGTCGAGGCCCCTAAGAATCAAAGCAGCCCCGGACCATCACTCTACCACCACCGTGTTTGTTCTTTTTCTAAAATGCTGTATTAGTTTAACACCAGAAACACACTTTCAAGTTCAACATTTACTGAGCTCCCTCAGTAAATGTTTTCTTTTCCCAAACGTTTAGGGAATCGTTTATTTTATTTTTTTGGCTGAAGGTGAGACGTTCTTTTTGTTAAGCGGCATTTTTGGCAATTGCAGTTATTTAAATGTTCTGAGTTCTTTTCAGATTTCCTCAATGTGTTGGTGATGAATGTGTTGTCAATTATGGTCGACCATTCAAAGCCTGTGAAGGTTCTCCACTGTTTTGTGTTTTCTCTATTTGTAGATAATGTGGTAAACTGGAGTCCCAAAGTCTTAGAAATGGCTTTGCAATCCTCACCAGATGTCACTGACTTTGTTTCCAATCTGTTCTTACATTTCTTTAGATTGTGGCATAAGGCAGAGACCCTGCAGCCTACTTTTTTTGCTGCCAGACAGGTTCTATGTATGTCATTTATTGATTTTAATGGCTTTCTAATAATCAAGCCTGGGTGGGGCCTGTGAAATAGAACTCAGCTATTCAAAAAATGCGGAAAACGGATCACAGCTTATTTAAGATTTTACACTGTGGACATAGTTTTTCCGTAATAATTGAAATAGTCATTTTCAGACAGCGTTTGTATTTATGAAGTTATCTTTGGCCAAAATGTCTAATTTTTAAAGGTTATGTTTTCTGACTTTTAAAGCAAATCAACTTCACTTCCTGCAGCCGTTTTGCAAAAAATACCTCATGTACTCTGTGAAAACTGCTTATTGGAAGGTGCATCAGTCTTGTGCTATTAGACAAAGTTGCAATTGCTACCTGGAGTACTTAGATCCTCAACTAAAGGGCATAATACAAGTACAGGACTCCATATAACTTGTTTTTGAGGTAAATAATACCAGAGATATTTACAAGGCATTTTACCCCAGCCAAAGTCAAGCCTGAAGTCTTTAAAGACAAATCCAAGTCAGATCTCAAGTCTTTTACCTCAAGCATAAGTCTAGTCTTAATTAAAAAAAACATGTTCTCATTGTTATACCCTATTTATAGTCCACAACTGACAGACATCACTGTTACACCATGCCACAGTAGAATATGTGCATGCAGCACATAACTTGTCAAAGGGATACAGTCTCTGACTTACTATTGGATTCATTTCATTTCTAATCGTGTGACACATTTGCCGTTAAATGGCTAAGTTACTGTATATGGAACTTCAACGAAGCATCAACAGTTTCATGGTATAATTAAACAAGTATTTGTATGCATTAAGGTGTATTAAGAACTAAAAACTCTGTGTCGAGGGTAATTGTCTTGCAAACAGAAGGTCAAGGCAATTAAAACCCAAGTTCCCCACATATTGATGTATAAATGTGAATGGATGCGGCCATAGTACAAGATGCTTTGAGTGGTATGAATGAGAAAGCGCTATATAAATTCACCCCATTTAGCAAGATATGGCAAACAAAATGTTCCTTCATCTTACCTGTCTGGGCTCTTTTGAGTTGCAGGACTCCATCTTGACTTTTGACCCTGCTGTGAAGGCAGAAATGGCCAAGCACAGGTCCTGTTGCCGAATCAGGGGCTCCGATAGCTCCCATTTCTGCAAACCAAGAAAGCAGGGGAAAGTGTGGACACCAGGTATCGAAAGCTTTATTTGTCATAGATAACTTCTTCTCATTTAAGCTTTTTTAATTAAAACATTACATGTGACATTCACGTTTGTATTTAAGATTTTACTAAGAGCGGAAATTTATAGATTTTTAAAAAAATATTGATTTTCCATTTACTGAAGTGTTCCCTATTTGTCCACGTATGTTGGCATATCTAAAAACATGCAATGTGCATTTAAATGTGAGGAATATTAGGTGATCAAGTTCTGATACATACTTAAAGTATGTGTCTGTAAAGAGTGTGAATGTGCATCTTCCTATTGTTGTGATATCACTGGTCTCACATTTTTTCTCGATTATTAAGGATCAACCAAGCATTTAAAGATGAAGGTTTAGTCATTTTAAATACCTCAAATCAGTCAAATGATTATTAGCTAAATGAATCAGAGATGAGGTTGGGCAGCCATCATCTGGAGCAAATACAAACATTTAGCATGCGGAAATAAGTTAATCTTTATCAGCGCAGACAAAGCAACTGCATAGCATACCATGGAACTGTTGTGACTTTGGTATGCCCCTTATTTCAGTTCCATAGCGGCGGAGCCCGTGTGTGCTAAATATATTATCTCAGAGTTGAAACCCTCATGTCGTAGAATATTGGATGTGTCTGAACAATGTGTGGTAGCTGGGTTTAGTTCCTGATCAAAGTGTGTATGCTACATTGTCACATGTAAACGGACTCAACACTGGAGCGTTACTAACTTAAAACTGCACATCTTCTTAACCATTGAAAAGCGAGGCAGATACTCAATCGTGTTGGAGTATTGTCTTCAATAAGATATTGATGTTTACTGCCAAAATTTCTTTAGCACTTTTCCGAAAAAAGAGAGTAGGGACCTGGTTAGAGTTACTTCCAAGAAAGAAAGTTTGCATTATAATGTTTAAGCAACAATTTCTATTATATATTTAGCTCTTGAATTAATGTGATTCTCTTCAATTTAATTCAATGCAATTCAATACAGGTGTAAGATTGTTTCTAAAAGGTTTTGGCTTGTAATTCTTTTTCCAATTGCAACATAAACTTTAGAAGCTCTTTAAGATTGCAAACTGATAATAATATTTTCAAAACCATTTCTAGTAGCACTTCTTAATACGTATATTAAAGAAAGGGATTTCAGATAAGCTGGCCGAGGTGAGACCTGTCCAGGGTGTATACCCCGTCTCTCTTCCAAAGACACCTGAAGATGGGCACCAGGCCACAGGTGAACCTGCATGAATAAGTGGATATAGAGAATGGATGTATGGATGGTAGAGATGAATGGCTGATGTTAGTGGACCTAATCAACACGAGGCTATCTACTGGTTGCTTTAAGCTGGGTTCACACTGTAAGATTTCAGGCCGTTGCTGATAAAATCTTTCATTTTGAAAGAATTTTGAGAACACTCATAGGTCCAAAGCATTAGTTAGCAATCTGTGGTTGTCCAGCATGATGGGATCATGGATGGCCGATTTAGTGGACTCACACCCAAAGATGACCTATGACAAATATCAAGCAGTGTCAGAAATGTCCTGGAAATACTGAGCTGGGCTGCTTTACCAAGCCTTTTAAAGCTAAGAGTGAGATTACACAGTAGTTTTCAAACATGACCTGTTATCTACAGTCTCCTGACCTGTGAATGCGGTCTGTTGGTTCCAGCGCCCCTGCACTCTGCCAGCCCGATGCCGTCCCTCCCACGGGTCTCCAGACACAAACTGCCTTGTTTCAGCACACTGGATACCGCTTCCTGCTCAGGGACCCTGAGGAAATCAAAGACGGAGAGGAGGGAGGTCAATGAAATGATCTTATTACAAACAATAAAGAGCAGATAGACTGCAGTGATGGGTAGCTGTATCGAGTAATTGCATCTCTCCACAAGTACTGTGTCTTATTATGGCAAGCTCTTCTTGACATATATAGTTACGGCGTCAGAGCCCAGTTGTTTGCAGCACATACAGCTGGAGAGGCCAGAAACACAAGCTGTTGAGATCCTGATATAAATCAAGGCAAAAGGTCCCATCTGAAATCGGTTACCTTTGGACGGCTTATTTTTAACTTGGGGGATTGCTACCCTCTTCGAAGTTATAAAATAACTTTTTCCAATCTAACTTGATCACTTTTTATATACTGCACAGCAAAAATAAAAGGTTTTGATATCAGAATTATATGTATGCCAAAGAAAAAAAAATGTATTCTGTATTTTCTTAATAAATATAAAAACCTGATGACTATTTGTATTCAGCTCTTCTTCTTATGATGGACTAAAATAAAACTGAGTACAATCTCCTGCTGAAATCCATTCACTTTACTTGCTTGAAACTTTTATTCGTGCTAAATTAATAAATTATAGGAAGCTTGATAAAGCTAAAACTGGGCTCTACCGGAAGAAAACCTGTTGCAAAAGACTTTAAAACTTATGTTCACAGATGCTCTCCATCCATTCTGGCTATTTTGCAAAGAAAAACAGGGAAATCTTTAATTTTCTACTGTAGGTAGACGGACAATGTTTAAAAAAATTTACTTTTACTCAGCTCACAGATTTAAGTTCAGCTATGTTTCCCCTACAAAAGCAAATGCAGATCACACAAAATCTTTCCTTTACTAAATTGTCCCACCTCAGCTCAGGATAGACGTTCTCCATGTACCAACGGAAAGGTTTGCAATTCAATTTTCGCCGCAGTGTCAAACGGTCTGCGATGCTGTAAACAAAAGAAGAAAGGGAAAAAAAGCAGAAAGAACAAAACAAAGGGAAAATCATGGAAAATGGTAAGGGTGAGAGATGGGAGGAGAGACAGAGATGATGGAAAGTATACGAAAAAGTAAGTATAAGAAAACAGAAAACCTCAAATCTTCCCTATTGACATAATCACTGATTTTGCTTCTTACATTATAAAAGTTTTTACACATTAAACAGGTGACATTTACCCCGCAAGAGCAGATATACCTTTAAAAATAGTAAATAATAGCTGCGCATTTAAAAGCATGACAGTAAGCATTTTTAAAGGTGACTAAAATGGGTCTGACTTGTGTGAAACATTGCCAGTCCTATTTTTGGGCGCCTGTCTTCATGCTGGATCATACACACACTGAGGGGGTATAATTCTAAGAGACAAACCTGCCAAAGGCCTTGCCCTGAGCGGACGGCCGTGCGGAGTAGTAGTACTGTTTATACTCATCCATCCACACCTCAGCAGCCCGTCGGGTGTTCCTGCATCGACACACACACACAAAACCTGCTTAGATGCTGTGATTACAGTGCTGCTGGGATTCCTGCAGTCAGATCTAATGACTTTGTTGCATGGAGGGCCCTCCAGACATAAGAACTGCTCTGCACCCCATCAGAAAGAAAATCATGTTTCAAGACTTAGTTTTTGGGGTAGTTTAACAACTTGAAACAAGTTATTTATTTGAAAACAAGCTTTAAGAGTAAAATTAAAAATCCACTGATCGGAATTTTGGGGCTGATTTTTGGGGCAGAAATAATCTTTTTTTGATTTAATATTTTGTAGAGCTTTGAACAATCAAAGCAAATGTATTTTTTTATTAAGATTTATATTAAACGATGTGAAAATAGAATTGAAAATGCTTTTTTTCTAGGTCCTGCTGTGATTAATTATTTATGGAAAGGAAATTATTCCGTACTATATCTGAGAATTAAACTGTTGTGAAATAGAAATTTATATTTTAGAAACTGTTGCACTGTTTTGAAAATTATAACACATATACATACACATATCTAAATAATACAATACTACATTAGCACTCAAACTACATAAAACCACTAATTAGACACAAAGATCTTTGTTTAAGGATGAAAGGGCTAAAGGATAAAAGGTCAAAACATTTTCATCTTACTTTGTTACATTTTACTTAGTTATCCTTTAATTGACCACCAAATTACTAAACTTAATTTTACCACCTTTGTCATTAATAACTACAGAATACATAGGTTATTAGGAATAAACAGTTATGTTTATCAGTATTATTACAGCTCATTTGTCCAAAAAAACTTGTGTCAGGTGACACATGTTCAAGTGTAAACATGTGTCACCTGACATGTTTATTCTCATCTGGCTCAATTTGATACGTAATATTTTGGAAGGGAGCACAGAAACTAAGCGCGCTGGCAGTTCTCAAGTTATGATGCCAGTAAACACCCTAGCCACTCACTTGATGTAGGTAAGAGCGTTGCCCTCTGGGAAGTCGTACGGGTGTCGTTTCCTGAACACATGACCCACGCGGCTGCAGGGAAGGATCTCCAGACTTCCTCCACACATCCACACTCGGAAAGAAAGCTCTGCAAGAAGACACGTTGGCAAAGGTTGCAGACATGCTGCTGAAGACTGTTCTGCATTTCTGTCAGTTTGTTTATTTATCTTACTGAACATCTAATAGGCACCGTCAGGAAATCACTGACCGAATTCCCTAGCAGCTTTTTAGGGATGAAAGATGCAAACCAGATCCAAAACACCTAAATTTATCGTAATTAATATTTTTTTAAACTTTTGCAAGTTCCAAGAACAGGTTTAAAATTCAGGCCGGGTGTTAAACGCTCGCAGCATCCAAAGGAGTCAGGGTTAAATCAAGACTAAAAGGGATATTCGTTTTTTTTTTTCTCCATCTCAATTAGACATGGGGCATTGCGGCATTAAAAACACATCAGAAATCTGACCTTTCTGCAGATATTGCACTGAGTTGGAATAATCTGTTCTGCTTAATACAAAGTTATAAACTGACAGTTTAAGACTATGTAAATGTCATGAGAAACTGCTCATTTAGGTGCAAGTCAATGTGTGTCAAAGTAATGCTCTTAAAGTAATATTTTAAGTTCAGTAAACCATTCAGCTTTTAAAGTCAAACAAAACATTTTCATGTAAAACGTGCCATATTCTTAGTATAACACATTGGTGCATTCATAATTGATACATGCTACATTGTAACCTCCTGACACCCCCTAAAGCACTGCAATAGCAATCCTTGAGCGCGGCCATTATTAACTTAACTGGAATCCCGTAAGTGACGTACAAACTGCACCAAGGAGGGAGTGAACACACCTTCTCGTCACACTGGAAGCTGTCAGTCAGTCGGCATGCCAGGCGGCTGCTGCTTCTTCTCGCACACGTGCATCTTTCAATGGGTCGGGAATTTTGAAAAAGGACTTCTCGTTGCATCCACGTGGTTCACTTTTGCAACCGTATGCCTGAGATTCCACCATGTTTAGATCTACTGCACATTCATATTCCAGGGAACAGTATAGATGTGTCCCAGTAAATCCTGCTCAACCCTACCCTGTGGGCATAAAGCCCGACCCGAGCCCGACCAACACACTTGAATTGTGGGCCCAAGCCCGAAGAAAACCCAATGTCAATGGATATTTTATTTAAGGTATTACTGCTACAGACTCAGATGTACCATCCGCCCTCGCTCCCGCAGCCGCAGGATGGCCTCATTGTTGGGATGACAGAAAACAAAAATCTCAGAGCCTGACCCGAGTCCGACCCGAACCCGACCGTCCTGCGTGACATCAAGGCCCGACCTGGCTGGAATTTCAGGCTGGTCTCGGGTCAGGCTTGGGCTCAGGTATAAAACCCATACTCAATTCTGGGGAATATTCCTGCGTGATTTGAGGGACAGCGCGTAATTTGGATGCCAAGAAGGCAGCACCAGTGAAAAGCACAAGAATGATAAAACATTCATCTTCATTCTATATTGGCGGGCGTCGGTATAGACAATTACTAGTGATAATACTTCAAGTTCGCCATTATACAATGACTGAAAAAAGATAATTTCCGGGGTTTTGTTTGACTTTAATATTTTATCGCAGGTTGTTAACTTTGAAAGAAACCTCTGACTTCCATCACTGATCTCTGCTTTGGAACATACTCCTCCGAGAGGTAAATATAAGGTGTTCAGCGTCTGATGACATCAGGTTGATGTCTGTGAGTAACGTTCGGTTTTTCTTCAACATCTAATCTTTGCGCAAGCCTCATTTTACCTCTGTGCACCCGTGTTAAGAGACTAGAATCCAGCTGATCCAATAAGACTGTTTTGGTTGGGAATTCCAAAGAGAGGAAGCGCCAAACATCCAACACTTATACCAGATGTAATTTGGCAGTTTGGAAACATTTCCAGCCTCAGAGAACACGGAAACAGTCATGGCGCAGAGAAAAAAAGACGCAGCACCAATTAAAATGACTACGTTTTATGATATGATTTTAGCTAATGGCCACATGACATCACGATGGTCAATGTATCAAAATCTAAACAATCTAAACAATATATGAATTATCATTAACTGTAATAAACAATTTATTGCATTATTTTAGGAGCGACAGGAATAAAGTGGGTGTTTTTTACTTGGGATTACTTTACTGTGAGAATCGCAGACAGATTCGCTCTGTCGTGCCCTTTCTAAACGTTCAGCATGAAATCATTTCTAAATCTGTTTTAAAGACATTTGTATTGCGCTGCAGAAGAATTTCAACTCATCAGAGAGCTCACCAAAGTTCTCCCCACCCCAGATGTCCATGTGAGTGTCATACTGGCCCAGGTGGTTGAACCAGCTCTTGTCCATGACGAAGATGCCCCCCGCAATGACAGGAGTCCTGTGGGATGAGGAAGAGGAAGTTTTGACCTTCACGAGTATTAATAAATATACATGTATCTGAAAATTGTGATGTGTATTTGTCTCCAGCCTTCCTGAGTCATCGACCTCAGGGAGGCTGGAGACACTTTTCAGGCGCTACCAGAGGTTGTTATTTGGATTTGGGTCTGGCTATTCTAACGTATGAATATGTTTAGATCTAAATTATTCCAACGCAGCTCTGGTTGTATGTTTAGCAATGTTCTCCAGCTGGAATTTGAACCTCTGGTTCGTTCTTTTGCAGCCTTTAACAGGGTTTCTACTAAAATTGTTCTGTTTAGCTTTTACATCTTCCCACATATTTTTTCCAGCCTACCTCTCCCTGCTAAAGAAAAGCTTCCACATAGCTTGCCACTGTCATGACCATGTTTCACAGTGGGGGTAGTGTGTAATGTATAGGCAAGGCAAGGCAAGGCAAGGCAAATGTATTTGTATAGCACAATTCAGTACAGAGACAATGCAAAGTGCTTTACATGATTAAAACATAGGAAAATAAAACAGAATAAAAGCAAGTAGGAATAAAATGTAGAAACTAAAAGCAAACATTAAAAACAGTTGGACTACAAAGGTGAACTAATGATGTTTCAGTAAAACTAGAACAGTCGAAGGCAGTCCTAAACAAATGTGTTTTTAATCTTGATTTAAAGGAACTCAGGCTTTCTGCACTTTTACAGATTTCTGGAAGTTTGTTCCAGATCAGTGGAGCATAGGAACTAAATGCTGCTTCTCCTTGTTTGGTTCTGGTTCTAGGTATGCAGAGTAGGCTGGAGCCAGAAGACCTGAGTGGTCTGGATGGTTGATACACTGATAACAAGTCTGTGATGTATTTAGGTGCTAAGCCATTCAGGGATCTATAGACTAACAGAAGTATTTTAAAGTCTATTCTCTGAGATACTGGGAGCCAGTGGAAGGACTTTAGAACTGGGGTGATGTGCTCTACTTTCTTAGTCTTAGTGAGGACGCGGGCAGCAGCGTTCTGGATCAGCTGTAGCTGTCTGATCCACTTTTTAGGCAGACCTGTGAAAACACCGTTGCAGTAATCAATTCTACTAAAAATAAACGCATGGATTAGTTTTTCCAGATCCTTCTGAGACATCAGTCCTTTAACCCTGGAAATGTTCTTCAGGTGATAGAAAGCCGACATTGTAACTGTCTTTAGATGCTTTTGGAGGTTCAGGTCTGAGTCCATCACTACACCCAGATTTCAGGCCTGATCAGTGGTTTCTAGCTGAAGCAGCTGAAGCTGTGTGCTAACTTTTGATCTCTATTGGTCCAAATATTATTACTTTTGTTTTGTTTTTATTCAATTGAAGAAAATTTTTGGCACATCCAGGCACATCCAGGCATTGATATAGAGTTAGTTTCCTGCCACGTGTTTGCTGTCTCCTCTACACAGCTTTTGGTTAGCTTAAAATTATTTTCTGTCTTTCAACAAAAGCTGTCTTCTGTGAATGAATTCTCCGATCTGAACTATAGATCTCTGCAACTCCTCCAGAGGTTGCTTACATGATTAAAGTTCTTCTTGTAATACTAGTCAGTTTAGTTGGAAGCAGTGCAAATGAGAAAAACCATCCCGAAAGCGCATATATATATATATATATATATATATATATATATATATATATATATATATATATATATATATATATATTTAACATTAGTCGGGCCTGTTGGAACGGGAAATTCGGGGCAAAAATCAGGCTAATTATCCTGCTGTGTGAACCAGCCTTGAGCTAATACTTGGGTCAATGCGTTCTTCTTTTTTTTTTTATCTACAAGAATAAAGCATCTGAGTCCTTCACAGAACAGCTTGGTTTATTCTGAGATAATATTACACACAGGTGGACTAATTTAGTGACTTATCACAGCAGCTTGCTGCAATGGGCTAGACCTGTCTGGGTAAGGGGGCTGAATACAAATGCATTGTGCTCTATTTTTACTGTCAAACATTTTGAAACCCTGCATCTTTTTCCTTCACTTCCCAATTATTGACTACTTTGTGTCAGTCTGTCACATAAATAAGAATAAAATACAGTTTATTTGTTGCAGTGTCACAAATTGTGGAAGGGTTCACGAAGTATTAATATTCTGGCAAGGCACTGTTTTCGAAATGATTCACATACAGTCATAGCTAAAATAAATTTTACACTCCAATTATTCTGAGGTCTTTTCTTAATGCGACATAAAAATATTCATCTGTTTCTTACCAGGTTTAACATCGGGATCCAATATTAAACGAGCCTTGTGCTCCCACATGTCCATTTACATTATTTACAAACCAAATTGTATTTAAATACACTTTAAATGCAATTTAAATACAATGCTCCCAACATGAGCATAACATTTAGGTCAAAAGTACTTCAGTACATTTTGCTTAATGCAGGAACAGTATGTCAAAAAAAAAAGTAAGAACACCCTACAGCAGCGGTACTATAAATAAACGATTTTGCCGTACACCTTTGGACAATGGTGCTTCAGTTCTCTAAGGTTTGCTGGCATGTTTTGGGTTCTCTGTTCGAAAATGTTCCATTGCATCATTTTAGTCAGGTTGGAGTTGGGATTTTCAGCTGTGAAAACATTCATTCTGATCTAAATTTAGTGCTCATATTGGGATCATTGGCCCATGGCCAGTGGATGAAATATGCCCAGGTCCTGCTGCTGCAACAAAAAATCCCCATCATCAGTCCTTCACTGGGTTGAAGAAATTGAATGAGGTGCAGTTGCCATCACACTTTTAACCAAATATGGGTCTGTTAACTCCAACATCTTCTCACAAATACCCTACTTAATCAGTCTTTTTCTAATTAAATTAAATTGCTAAAAAAAAGCCCTATACATTCTCAGATGTATGTGTTTTTTTTTTTTTTTTTTTCCATTTTGCTGAGCATTGCACAATATGACCTCATACTAACTGGGCTACATCACTGGAAAAATTGGCAGCCAACTAGAATAGTTTTCCGCTTGAGAATCATTTTTCTCACTGAAAAGAGTGACTTAAAATGGCCCGGCTAGCTTCCCTGAACTGATGCAAAGTGACAGCTTCTTCTGCGTTAACGCCAAACTGAATGGTCCAGAGCTGCAATCTACTAAACTCTCTGCTCTCTACAAGTGCGTTTTGATTGGCAGTACCGCAATGCTAATTTCCTCACGTGAACAACAAGAGTGGGCGTAGCTTTTGATAAACCGGTTGAACCTTTTGCCTTTGTTCAAGAGATTATGTTAAATGACCCGAGTTCTTTCATCCCATAGTGGATTCACCTACATTTAATGCAGCGTTTGACTCCTCTCGGAGTTTGAGTGTTTTCTGGTTGAAAATGGGAAAACCATTGAGATTAGTCAATTTTACTGGTGCAAGCTACTATTAGCAAAAAGAGATGATAACAAAGAACCTCTCACTATTTTATGTTTCTAGCACTAAAGGAATTTTTGTTTACAAAAAGACCTGTCTGACCAGGTGAGGACAAACTGATTATGATGACGGATATGACTAATTGGTCCTCCATCAAAGCATGAAAAGAACCAACCATTATCAGGAAGCAAAGCATTCTCTTTCTATCACATTTTGACCTACCCCTTCTTGGAAAACTCTCTAAATCGTTTATGTTTCTTGGTCTTTCGAACAAAATGTTTCCACCTCTGAGAAATGATAAATTCATTATTCTGGTTGTGTTGCAGGGAATTAAATACTTGTTTCACCCAATGACACGCAAACCAATTTTTAACTTCAAGAATGCATTTTGTTCAGAATTTTTCCTTATTATTCTGTTTCTCTGCATCAGAATTAAAACGGCATAAAATTGAAAGACGGAGCTCGTAATGTAGGAGTAGATATCCCAATTACTAGTGTAGACGTACCTTATGGGCTGCGTGGGATCGCTTCTCGCCATTTTCTGCTCGATGGGAATCTGCTCCCATTTGAAGTGGAGACTCCAATCGAATCCTGACATGAAAAAAAAAAAGACAGTTTGAGTGGACTGGGAAGCAAAAAACAAGAATATACATCTGGCTCTTTAAATATGTTGTCTAGAATTTGGATTTATTGGGCCCAGGTGAACAAATAGAAAATAAAGCTAATTGATCTAACCTGATTATCTGTGTTTTATATCAAAATCTGTCATAGTTGTATGTCAGCGCACCGAATCTGTTCATAAAATATATCCCGCTACTGCAAACTACAGGTTTCCCCAATTTCTTTCTTTCCTGGTTGGATCTAAATATTGGATTATTTGCCTTTACACACACATGAACTTCGTACTACAAAAGCTTTGAAATGGCATTAGCCCATCATTTGCAGCTAAAGCAGCTAGCAAGGTACCTTTTCAAAAGGCTTTCTACAATGCTTAGAAGTGTGGGGATATATGACCATTCTTCCAGGAGAGCATTTGTAAGGTCAGACACTAATGTTGGATGAGATAGCTTGGCTTACAGTATATCCAAAAAGTGCTCTTACTAGGGTTGAGGTCAGAAATCTTCAGATTTCTGATCTCAACCCTTGTGAGATTTCAGATTACTTCACACCAAACTCATTCATGTCCATGTTGACATTGCTTGGTGCACTAGTACTGGAACTAAAGGGGCCATTTCCAGACTTTTCAAGGAGAGTCAAGAGTTTGTCTATTAGAAAGAAAATGTCCCTAAAGGACTGGTATCTCCAGAGAGAGACCCATTCTTTAACAAATGGTTGTTAAAGAATGGTTGGTAGGATACGTTGGCAAAGCAGTCTGCATGTCTCGCTGCTGGATTTTGAACATCTTTGGTCATAGAAGAGATTGGAACACCCAAGGTAATTTGGAGGTTTTTGGCAATATAGCATAAATACCATGGGTTGTATTACTGCTCCATGTGTGTTGTGTTGTGTTTACCTCCTCTTAGATCAGCAGATGCAGCCAAGTAAGCAAAGTTATCCAGGCTGATCACATCTATGATGGGGCTGACCACTCGTGTATGATCCTGGAAGGACCGACAGAAACACACGACAGGGTTAGATCTCAAGTTTATCCAAAAAACTGTAAAACATTACATTTGGCCAGAAACAGAAAGGATATGTTGGCAAAGTTTTTCTTCAACCTATGAGTGAATATTATGTACCAGGAGGACTGCAGGAATGGATTAGGTCAAGGTTTTTAATCGCTTTTACAGTGATTTGTTAACAAAAAGAATGGGGAAAAAATAGCTGAGCTCACTGTGGAGCTTTCACATCTGTCAAGTGTTTAACTACCTCTTGTTGCAAAGGCAACATGATCCTGAAAGTAAATACAATCGATGAGCAAACTGTTGGCCTTATTTTAGTTTGTGTGTGTGTGGGAACATGATGTGCAGGTTACCACTTTTGTTTGTTCATGAGTTATCTGTGTGTGTGTGTGTGTGTGTGTGTGTGTGTGTGTGTGTGTGTGTGTGTGTGTGTGTGTGTGTGGGACTGAAGACTTTAACATTGGCTCCAATCGAACAGCTGTTTTCAATTTTAGCCGTCCACCTCTTTCTGTTAAACTGGGTGCTTTAAGCTTCAAAACCTGTTCATTCTAAGGTTTGCCTTGCTGCGTTGAGTCGACTAAAAAAACAACACTGTTGGTCAGGCCAACTTACAACACTTAGTTACGACGGCACTGGAGACGTCTGCATCACTTTTTAAACTGTTTACCTGGTTATTTTTTAGGTACCCGCTAGAAAAACGAAGAGGTGACAGACAAAATAAAAATGATCTGGAATCAGTTGGAGAATAATGCAACTAGCTAACAGTTAGCGGCTAAAGACGGCAACTTCCTTCTGGAACCTACTTACAGGCTGTTTCACAGTGTTGATACAAAATCTGGAATAGATTTGATTATGTTACTTATCATAGGCCTACTAGATGATGAAACATGAACTGGATAATTTTACACTGGAAATCACAGGAAGGAAGCATTTAAATGGGCTTTTTTTTTTTTTTTACATTTGGACCAATGTAGAATAAGAGGAGCATAAAAACAACATATGGATAAATATATTGGCTGGTGACCAATTTAAAGTTGAAGCAATGTTTTAAAAAGTTAGCATTTGAAACATGTAACTATAGGAACTAACTTTTCTTACAGTTTAAAGTCATTTTAATGAGATGTCAGATAAAGTATTGGCTTACGTGTAGTTTTCTCTGCCTGCATGGCACATAGAGTAACAGCTTGTTGAAAGAGGACAGCTACATTTTTATCTTGCTTTGGTAAAATTCAGCTATTTTGAAACATTTTCAGCTGGAAGATCCGGATTGTCATGGCGTGGAAACTAAATGGAGTACCACCCAGTCACTATGAAAGTAACACTGTTTAAAAAAAAAACATTTGGCCATCTGTGAGCGGCTGTCTACAAACTAGCACTACCTAAGCAAATAGCCCAACATCAGGCAAATGCCCTTGAAAAGTTGTAAATTAGCAGGTGTTCATTAAATACTTTATGCTTAAGACTAGGTATGAAAAAAGATTGGTTCAGATAACAGATTTGACTGTAATCATCAATATGTTCATCTCTCATGGTGGATGTATCGTTATACTGTTGCTTAGTCATGGCCTGTTTTGCACTGCCTCTAATTGGATCGGGTGATCCGGTGGCGCTTGACTCATGTGGAATGATGCTTGGAATGTTTGGTTAACAAAAAAGAAAAGAAAGGTGAACCCAAAGCACAGCAGGGCAGCTTTGACATGTGCTGGCAATTTTCAATCATAACACAGAGGACTTCTGTTTTAAGTAAAACTGTGAATAGATTTTAAGGCTCGGCCAAACAAGCTCTAAATTTTTAACATGCCGCATTGCATTATTTCTGGGGCCATGGTTTAAACTGCATCAGCATGCTTAACCTATTCTAATAAATTTATCACAAGATTGAGGATTAAAGTCTAAAGTACCAGCAACACCCCCCCCCCCCCTCCTTAAAACCAACAGTTGCTGTGAGTTTATTACAGCTTGAAATGTTTATTAGGCTTTTAATAGACAATTAAAATGTGTGTACATTTGAAACAGATGCCACTAATATCTTTACCCTTGTTTTCTTTCTAAAATAATAGCAGTGTATTAAGTGTAGAGAGCACTATGAGGATTAGGAGTGCAACAGAACGGACAAATCACGGTTGGGTTTTAAAGTACATTTTTAGTATGCTTCAATCAACAGAAACAATCACAAATTGGCTGCTATAGAACTGACCAGGGATTTGGTTCGACTTTTTTTTTTTACGTGCCCTGTCTGGCTGTGTAGCACTAAGAATTGCTTTCTTAATGCCAAAAGAGAGCCCAACAGATTTACTTTCACAAGTGGAGCATTACTGCTTCCGCTATAGTGCTCAGCTTGATATGTATGCATAAAGTTCATTAGATACTATTTTGGGATTATTTCAATTTCTATGGACACAGAAACAGAAAGATGACATGTTTCATGAATTGTCGCTATATAAATAAAATTGAATTGAATTGAATTGAATTGAAAGGTAAAAGAGAAAGAAAGAAAGAGATAAAGGTGAGGCAAAAAGGTGAAGTTTGACTTTTTTTATCAATAAAGGAAAAGGTATAGCCACTGACTGGATGAACTGATGGACAGATGGACAATACAACCACTTGAAAATGTTCAGTGTTGTTATTTAGGATTTATTTAATAAGACTGCAGACATTTAAGAATGAAAAGGTATAATTCACTTTGGAGTTTGATATTTAAACAAGCCAGTGTACCAGTTGTACTTGAATGCACCATAAAAGCACAGCTGTTGGGAACTCTCCTTTGGTCACAGGGCTTTGTCAGATAGTACCAGTGTGATGTTATCTCATGTTGTACAGTGTTGTGGACTGGTTGAGTGTTACAAGCAGCTGGATTTGGACCAGTGATGTTTCACATGCTGTTTGGCTTTGTTTCAGCTGAGTAATTCAGAAAAGTGCAGAGCGAGCAATATAATTTACTGCTGTTGCAAAATGCACATGCTAAGATAAAGTTTTGGTTCGGTCTACCGTTGTTTTTTCACTGTAGTTGCATGACAAAACCTGACTGTTCCCACAGCTGGAAGTCCTCTCTGTTTTGTTTTGGTGTCACTTTTAAAAGTTGGTTGCATAACAGAATGTCACATTGCACACTTGGTGCCAGACAGAATCTTTCTCCATGAGTTCAGATATAAAACAACTTTGTATTTGTTTGGTACACAGGCCTAGAGAACCGACAGGGCTGTACTGGATATTTAGACCCCTAATAGCTATATACAAAATCACTCTTGGATTAGATCAGCTTTTCTGAACCGGCTTTTCAATAACGACAATTTACAAAATACATCCTTTTCAAGTGTAAATATTACAGTTCTATCTGGTTCTTATCAAATAACGTCTCAAAATGTCCTTATTAGTTTTGCTTTCAAGTGAGAATTAAAATTATATCTGGACTGTTTTACAAGTTGTCTCCATACTGGGATAGGAAATCATGGCAGTGCAGCAGGTGGACGGAAGAGAAGTAGAATAAAATTGAATTATAATGCTGTATAATTTAGTGGGGCGGTTATTAATCTTTATGAAAAAGAAGGCCTGAGATATTAGATTATTCAAAAAGCATTAATGAAAACTTATCTGCCAGGAAATTTACTTTTAAGCTTTGAAACGATTCCTCAGTGCCCTAAGACAAAATTAGATTAAGAAGCTCCATCTTTTTGAAAAACTATAAATTTGAGAGACCGCAACAGTTTCATAACTGAAGTGGGCGATTATTAATTCTTGGCATTTAATTAAATTAAAGCAGTTTGAGTCTTTGTAGGGACTTTATAATTAATAGTGGTCACCATATGGAAACAAACAACGTCATTTGTCTCCCACTTTAAGCCCAGAGCTGTAATCTCAGGGAAACAAATGACTTCAGAACCAGATGGAGCGAAGATGAGGATTTAGTTAATTATCGCTGGGCTCTCATGAATGCAAAACTAAAAGGCTGTAATGAAAGCTGAATGAGTCACAGCGGCCCAAAGCCAAAGATGAGTTTACAAAAAGCAAACATTGTAAACAAACCCATCCTGTTTCCTGCGAGTTAAGACAATAGGAGCATTGTTGTGTATGTTGTAGTAAGTTCTGATTTCTAGTTGATATGTGGTATGGGTACTTATTTGGCTTTAAAACATAGAGTTTTTCAACTAATTTAGAAAAAGGCTATTCTTGTGTGTTCCTTTGAGATGATGTTTAGTAATTTTTTCACCACAAAACAACTGATAAATTAGACAAAGGCAAAAAAAAAAGCAAATAAATACAGCATATAAGATTTCTATGGATTTCGAAAAGCAGTTGTTTGTATTGCCATCTTAGAGCTGGATGTCAAAAACACCCATTCTGTGTAGAGAAAAAGATGTAATGAACCACACAGATTCAGAGGAAAGAAATGAAAGGAATATGAAATTAGCCATCTGGCCCTCCAGCCTATCTTGCAGGTTTATAATGTCAGTGGACGTATGACAAAAGAAAAAAAAATCTACTCACACATAGGTGAGGGATGATGGTCTCACTCCATGGTTACATTTCGGTCCATCAAAATGCCAGACCCTCATGTCTAATGTCTAATTTAGCTTTGCAGCAGCTTTGTGCTCTTGAGAAACAGAGACGGCTCACAGTGAAAATGTCCTTGAGAGGTCACGTTCCAATTCCAGTGAAATTAAAAAGCTAGAGTACAAAAAAAAAAAAAATACTACTCATGATGAAAAGTGGCTGGTTTTGCATTCCATTATGTATTCTGTGCATTCTTCTTTAGTTGTGAGTGCGGTGTCCCCGGTGGGCTGCATAACTTAATTTCCAGGACACACTGAATCGGAAGAATCTGTCGGCTGCATTAACAAAGGCTGTTTTTGATCACAAAACAAGGCGGCATGCTGCCTGGAGCAGCAGTAAACACTGACTGCAATGCAACACAGCAGAAACACAAAACAGATACCAAATACTGAGAAGCACTGCAGGTCTTTGTATCAAGATATTAAATGTACACATTCTTATAAAGCACCATTAAGGAGTCTATAATATGCATTAGTTTAGAGTACTCAATATATACATAGCAGTGCGAAGGTATGAAATGACTTAAGTCTTAGCATATTGCAGTGCCAGCCTGTTAACATTATGACCATTAAATATATCCTGGAAAGCAGCAATAGTATGTCACCCCAGGACAGAGTGACCGTGAATGCATCGCTCCGTGTAAAGAATGCCCGACCAGAGCGTGTGGGTCTGTGTTCTTGTACCTCCTTGACTCTCTGGATCATCGGCTGCAGCCAGTCAGTGTTCACCTCACAGTGGCTGTCCAAGAAGGTCAAAACGGTGGCAGAGGCCGTGTTGGCTCCTCTCACTCGCGATCGGATCAACCCTGTAAAAAAAACGCATGATGCAGACACCTCAAGGTTCAAAGCTTGTTAAGTGTACTAAGAATTACACTGGCTGCTGCCAGGGTGCAGCTAAGGTTGGGATCTGTATTTTTTTAGGGAATACACACAGAGAACCATGTATAGTCAGTAATGGTAACTGTTAATGCCAATTGTTGCTTATTATGCTAAATGCATAGTAATAATCCTCGGAGACCTGCTGAGGCTCCATCGCATGTGGTAGCTCATGTATTAAAGCACTGTGCTAAGACATGGTTTGATTATGTGACCACTAACACCCAAAGCTGAGAGCCGTTATGTGACCACTAACTTGTCTCAGTGAAGGCGGACGCTTTTCTGCCCTCTCCTCCCCAAGCCTCTCCTGCTTGTGCTCTCTTGTCTGTATGCTGCTTAAGTCTCTCAGAATCTTTTTCTGCAAATCATTCAAATCAAAAATCATGGATCTGGTTAGCTGGTCGTTCATCACAACTGATTTTCTCAACGAGAAGACCAGGCAGGGAGGAGCCAAGCTGTCCTGAGGGGACACATGCAGCGGGATACACCCTGGATTCCTGGGGAAGTTGGAAGATGGTGTGTCTGTCTATTCTGTCCATCGAGGAAGTGGAAGATGTGTACATCATTGGATTTATGATAACAGGATTTCTTCTTATCGGAGCTGGCAGTTACCTGGTATATCGGCAAATTCGGAAGATCTCGGCGGCAGTTATGGCCTTGGTGAGGGTGCCGGGAGTGTGTGAGGGATTAAATCGAGCTATGCACACCCAGAATCAAATGCTTTGTGAGCAAAACCGCAAGCTGGATGCGATCCTGGCACAGCATCGCAGGCCGGCTGTGGTGTGAACTCAATGGTGAACGGGAAAAAACCTCAGGGAAACTCTAGCTCGTTTTACGGCGGAAAGGCCAACAAATTCGGCTGTTTGGGACTCGCCACTGGGATGCATCAGTAAAGACTTGAAGGCTGACAGAAAATTTACAGTCTGAGACAAAACAATTTCCTTGTTATTGAATTTGGCTCCCTATGCTGGCCTTGGAGGCTGGTTTTATCTCAAACTCTCCTGGATGTTAAGCAAACAAGACGCTCTACCCCTCTACACCTGTGACCTGCAAAATGCTCTCCTGAACTACTGATAACACACCATCTGAGACTATGGGTGGAGGGGGCTACTGGGCAGTCATAGGCCTACATTGATGCACACATCCACACATACATATGAACATAGCAATAAATACACCCGCTATGACTCACTGCCCTCGCTGTGTACGTCAGTGGTGGGGGACTCGAGTCACATGACTTGGACCCGAGTCAGACTCTAGTCATTAATTTTATGACTTTAGACTTGACTTGAAAAAGAGCTCAGAGACTTGGGACTTGACTTGGACTTTAATACCAGTGACTCGAGGTTTGAATTGGACTTGAACCTGTTTGCTTGAAAAGACTTGATATTTTACCCAAAATCTAAATCTTAAGATATCTATGATTTGTGTGCACCATAAATTAATTTCACAGTTCTATTTGCGTGAGATGCAGCACAGCCAATCAAATTAACCAGATTTTTTTTAAAAAGGAAAAAAGAAGCTAAGGACAAAGATGTCCCCACGAGTAATGCCATTTGGGACTGAATATGAAATTATGCTGTTGCATTTTTTCACCGAATATTCTGGAAAAATATAGTTCAAAGGAGGACTATTCTTGAAGCTAAGTTAATTTTACAGTTTTGTAAAGTCAGTAGCACTGGTTTCATTACGTTTTGAGATAAATACTAATTTAAAAAGAACACATGCTCTATTATTTAGATTTTACATGTATTTCAAAATTGTTAAAGACTCGAAACAACTTGAAATTAGAAGTTTCAGACTTGGGATGTGAGCTGAGAAATAGCTGTTTTGACTTGAGACTTGACTCGGTCTTGGCTTTCTGTACTTGAGACTTACTTGGGACTTGAGGATAAAGACTTGAGACTTACTTGGGACTTGCAAAACAGTGACTTGGTCCCACGACTGGTGTACGTTATGCTTATAATGTCGTGTGTATGTTGCTATTTTGTGCTGAGGGTTTTTGTCTTTTATCGGAAAGACAAATTAATTTGTTTGGAAACATGTTTAGTTGTGTAAAAGTTTGCACTTGTGATACTTGAGTATCAAGAATAAGCTCGCTCTGCACGTCACTGAATTACTCAGCTGAAACAAAGTCAAGCTGCTTGTGAAAATCACTGGTACTGGAGAAAAATCAGCTAAAGTCCAAATTCAGCTTCCTGCAGCATTCAACCAGTCCAAAATGCTGCACAGCATATGAGATGCAACAACACAATGATGCTGTCTGAGAAGTCCTCCTGATCAGAGGCGATTTCCCAACACTGCACTTTTATGGTGCATTAAAGTACATCTGGTACAACACGGGTCTATTTAAATATCAAACTTCACAGTGATTTAAACATTTCTTAATCCTAAATGTTTGCAGTATTATTAAATAAATCCTAATAATGATAGTGACCTTTTTCAAGTGGTTTTATTGTCACATAATCCATCCATCTATCCATCCATGTTTTGAAAAATGTGATCCTTTTGGATTTCCATGTATCCATCACTCATCCATCAAAATATCCTTTTGCTCCTTTTTCTTAAACAATTTTTTTTTATGAGCGCTGCTGAACTTTAAGGCCAGCATCTCCGTGGCTTTTTATGTCAGTTTCATTTAAACGTAATTGACTTTCTGGAGGAAGCTAAAAATGTTTTGGTGATATTTACACTTAACATAAGCTGGCACATGCTCTGAAGACCAAACAGCCTTTAGACATGGAAGCGATTAACTGGATTAGTCTGAGCTAGATACAAGAGTGTCTCCCTTTCTGGCAATGCGGGTGAAATAAATGGCTTGTGAACAAAATGCCATTTGAGCTGAGGGTAAAATCTATTTATATAGATGACATGTTAAAAACAGACAATAGATGTATCTTTCCCAATAAAAACAACATTTTCAATTATAGTAATTGACATTTAACATAGAACTCCTTGTTGGACAGTAAACGGATATATGGACATTTTTAACTGAGGTTCTGTAACACGGTTATTAAGAGTTAATATCTTACCCCTATAGGGCAACTCTCTAGGCTTCTTCTTTTAGTATAAATCCAGATTAGTTCCGGAAGATAAAGCTAACGGTTCGTCAGAGAGAGGTCAAGACCCGTCTGACCTTTATGAACCTTTAAACTGCTGTCACATTAGCATCGGGTGGTTATTTACAGTAAGGAGAATGATTATTTACACGGGAATGAAGGCAGGAGGCAGTGCCTCACTGATGATCTTCCGGTGTAGTGAGAACATATAAAGCATTTCTAATCAGAATCATTGCCTGGCAGAAAAATGAAGCTCTGGTTTTTTTGTTTTTGTTTTGTTTTTGTTTAGAATTGCCTTCATCCTTTCTCAAAGAGTTGTTCTAAACAGAAAAACTTTACTGGTCCTCTATGTTTCACACAGGAAGCTCACTAGTGAGGCACTGTTTTCTGCCTACATTGTTGTGTAAATAGTTATTGAGCTCTGTGTAGTTCCACCCCCACCCACCCCTCCACCCCCCGCACAAACATAGCAGTTTAAATGTTCACAAAATAGTATTTGACTAAACTGCTATGAGAGTTTAAGGCAGGAGTTGTTTAGAGGTGGTAAAACTCCACTGAGAGGTTTTCAAAAGATTCAATAAGCAATTTAAAAAAGACGCTGCTGTCCACCATAGCTGACAGACCTGGGAATGAGAGCTTTAATCAAATAAGCAACCAGGAGGCTCAAAGTAACTCTGGAGGAGCAGCAGCAGAGACTGGAAGCTCAGGTAGCAAGGGAGAATCTCTTCACAGGGATCTACTGCACAGGTCTGCCCATTATGGTCTGGAGTTCTCCTCAAGCCACATAGGGGTAATAGAAAATTGTGATAGAAAAATAACACTGCTCATCTCCTTGAACACCACATCTCTATTATCGAAGATGGTGGAGGCAGCATCATGCTGTGGTGAGTTTTTGGCAGAGACACACATAAGCTGGTCAGAGGTCAGGGCCTGGTGGTTGTAGCTTCACACGGCAATATTGGAAGAAAACTGTGTTAAAAGCTTAAAAACACTAGGGTGGATGTTTATCTGCCATCAGGACGACGACCCAAAACACACAGCAAGAGCTCCAATGGAACGGATTAAATCCATGTTTGTTCATGCGTTGGAATGGCAGCATAATGGGGAATAGGTCCCGCACATGCGGCAAGCTGGTAGCAACATACCCTAAAAGACATGCAACTCTTCCAACAATGTAAAGATTCAAGAGAGGTTAACAGAAATATAAGCCACATGTTTGGATATGCATTAGTTAGATATTTAAATTTTGAGCAAATGTTTAGAATTTTCCTTCCACTTATCGCTGCACTTTGTGTTGGCCCATTAGATAAAATCCCAATGAAATACACTGATGTTTGTGTTTGTGATATGACACACTCTGAAAATGCTACAGAGGTGCAAATGCAAGGGTCTGAGTGATCCTACATCCGATATGTCAGATGTAGCTGTGTTGTATGTGGTGAAAAAAAGTTCAGGTACCAACTTCATAGCAAACATTTTACCTATAAAGCTTTTGAGCTGAACTGGAAATTAAATCCCAGCTCTTTTAGCTTTAAAACCTAAATCATTTTGTTTTTGTTTTTTGTGGGCATCAGCTCAGTTGACAACTCGATGGGAAAAGCCCACCTTGTTGTGTTAGCCTGCTGGTAATGTTGATCCAGTGCTTGCATCAGTGCTCGCTGACCTCCAGCACAGTGCAACACATTTAATGGGAGAAAGTCAATGATGCCCGAAGGTGTGAAGCTAAAGCGCAGATCAGTTCAACAACAAATAATGTCATTCTATAAAACTCAGTGCTGTTTTTTTTTCCTGTTTCTTCTGCTGTTGTGGAAAAAAATAATAAAAAAATACAGTAATCCGCCTTGAACATTTTTATCTCAGAAAAGCTGTGAAAGATTTAGCTCATGCTGGAAGCCTTAAATCTCTGGCCTGGATTTTAAAGCTGGCAGAATAGAAAATCTTTAAGATAAGCTTGATCTGGTTCACAGTAACTGCCAGTCGGACAATGCTGGCCTGAATCCGACATACTTCTGCTTTGTCAGCATGTGCTTGATAAGCCGAAACAAATACTTCGTTTGCTGTGAGCAGCAGCAGAGGCAGCAAACACGGCTCTAATTTTGGCAGAAACCCAGTGGTTTACTGAAGAAAGTCTGACCTGAATATCTTAGGGTTTCACCACATTCTCCGCAGGTTCAAATGAAAGAGCTGTCAGAGTATGTGTAAATTAGCTTTGTTCATTTGAATAATTTCCAGAGACTGGTTTGTACGTCAGAACGGTCATAGTGTAACGACAAACAAGGCAAAACTTGGTATGTACAGAAACTTTGAGGTCACCTTTTAAAGGAGCTATAAGTAAGATATTTACTGTAAAATCATCCTAAATCATTCTCATTTCTCACCTGGGATGGAAGTAACATTCCCTATAAACAATCGGTCCTCTTCATCAACAATGTCTTAATTAAGTTTTTCTCCTTTCAAACCTAGAGGTTATGGTCCTGAACTACTTCGGTTCAGAGTGTAGCCCGTGTTTACTTCCTGGTTCCTCAGCCAATCTTATGAGTGTTCCCAGGGTTCCCAAAACAGAGCGCAGCATTTGGTATTTTATCATGGCAAAAGAGCAGCAGCCTGCAAACATGGAAGCCAGTAAGCGAAGCGGACCAGAAATAGAACAGAATATTACATCTTCGACCTATCCTGTGGAAGTAAAAACTCACAACAGCAACACACTGTTTAAAAACGCCATATTAGATTGTTGTGATTGGCAGGCTGTTGTACCGATTTGAGCCACAAGGTGTCAGTATTACTTATAGGTATTTTAATGTGCATGTCAGCAGAAACTTGCTTAAAGAGAAAAATGCAACCACAAGATTTAATCTATTTTATTGGGATCTTATTTGTCAGAGCAACACAAAGTAGAACCGAATTGTAAAAAACGGCTAAAATTGAAATAATATATAATTTTTAAAATTGTAAATTTATATTCAGCACATCTGCCGCAATGCGCTTTAGAACTTTTTCTGACATTAGATCACCCCCATGAAATCTCATTAATATGCATTGAAGTTTTTTGTTGTAATATGAAATTATTCAAGACATAAGAATACATTTCCAAGGCACTGTAATTTTAAACGGTAAATTATACACTTTATCACATTTTTGTCACCATGAATTCAGTTTGTTTCTTATGAACTTTGCATGTGCACAATATTTTTTTTAAAGCTTAGGCTACTTAAAACACACTACACAGCAATTTTGAGTGCTGTATATTTCCCACTGGAGTGTTTTGAGTTCCAACCTCCTCCCAATCTCTTCCCCGCCGAACCACTCACCCTCTCTCCTGCTATTCCTCAGGCAGCGCACTTTGGGGATCTGGGAGAGCAGCTGGCAGTCCTCAGCTGGAGGAGGAGAGCAGAGGAAATGACATGTTATTCTGTGGGGCAGAACACACACAGATTAAAAACACGTCTCTTTTTTCGCCTCGCCTCACTCTCAGTCAGTTACTTGGACCCAAAAGGACACCGCGGCAGCCACACGTGCATGGACTTAAGCCATTTAAGCACCCAGAAACACAGACCAGCAAACATCCATCGTTGCTAAAAATGCGCTACCCAGAAACGGGTAAACATGCACAAAATGAGTGCTTAAACAAAAGAGTTTCGTTTCACTGGCTAATTTACCTCACTAGGCTATCAGCTATAAACAAATTCAGCAAGCAGCCAGTTTCCTCCAACTTTCTCTGCCCGAGCAAAAGCTGCCGCAGACCTTTTGCCACTGCAGACGGTCGGCATTACAAATATGAGCGCTGACACACACTCATGGCCTTTCGAGGATTAGTATCAGCAGCAGAGAGTGAGTGTGATCTTACCGAAGGATTGTGGGTAGATCTAGCAGGCCCCCCTCTCTGGCAGAGACGCGGCCTTATGGTCACAGACTGAAGCTTGACAACTCGTAATCCTCTTTGATTAAATAATGTCGCCCGTCCCAACTCGTTTGTTTGTATTCACAAGTCCCCGATATGTCACAGGGGACGTGGGTGTGCATGAGAGAAAGAAGTGCCGGACAGGAGGTGTGCGTGTGTGTGCAAACATGTCTATACGGGGAACTAATCACCCAGGGAAGATGAGAGGAAAGCCACCGGTTGCACTCAAAGTGCAGATGTTGTATTCCAGCCAAATCAAACGTGCGCGCACGATAGCATTCATTTTCGAGAGCTTGTGCAAATTTGTCATCAATGCAGCACCTTGCAGAAGAACGTACACATGTTTTACATTTCCACACATTGCCATGTTGCCACCACATACTGTATTTTATTGGGACCTAATAGGATAGACAACAAGTAGTCTGTTACGGTGAAGGGGAAGTAACATTAAAAAAGGAAGTATTTGTACTTGCTTTTGAAAATGAACCATTCATCAACCATTCATTCATGGTACATTTTCAAAATTAACCCAAATCAGCTGTTTTGTCAATGACTGCAGTTTCTTTTGTTTTGCCTAAATTAATCTAGAAGTCAGAAATGTACTTGGACAGAGTCTGAGGAGCCTTTATTAAACCCAGCATTAAAATCCAATATGACTGTCATAGGCATAAAATATAGCTATATCAAAAGTAATGAATTGTTTATTTGCACTTCTGATGGCTTGTTACTAATCAAAATCAGTCACCTTCACAGTAATAATCCTTACCGAGTACAGTGTTTAGCAAATGCCATTATTTAATGATATGTAATGTGAAGACACTTAACTTAAAGGTGTGGTATCATCCCTGGATCTAAGTTATGACCTCCTTCGTGAATAAAAAGAGCATTTGGCCACATGGCCACCTGGGGGGTTGCGCTTTAAAGGGTTAAAGAAATGCTACAGTAATACTCTACGGTAGACAAGTTGAGGGTATTGATCATCTCTTCTATATCTAGGTATAAAGTGCATGCTGTTTATAAGGAGAGATTCCTTATGCCTGTCGAAGTTAAAAGCTATTAAAGTGCATTGGATGAAGCTATGTAAGATGGACTTTTCTGAGACTGAACTGAAGTCCTTAAAGACATGACATAATGGACAGTTGTCTTGGAGAACAGACTTGTAACTGTGGAGAAATGACCAAGGACACTATGGCTCTACAAACCTTTGTATCATCTATTTTTGCCAGTTATTTATTTTGCTAGCAACAACCACCTTAAAGCTAACTAGAAAATAGCTTAATCGTATGATAAAATTAGAAAACTATAGAAAATGACTCCTGAATATACTGTACAACATTACAAAACAAAACATCTGTCCTAAAACATATAAACTAAATTTGTGACTACAGTAATTTCCTGTCGCTAGTGGTGTTCCTCAAGGTTCTGTCCTCAGATGTCTCCCATTCATCACATATCGTAGCAATATTTTCCTTAAGTTCAATATCAGCTTTCATAAATATACAGATAAAACCAAACATTTGTCTCTAAACCCAGCTCCCTCCTCCCACCTTCCTGTTTTTCTTACTCCATGAGATCAAAAATTGTTTAACCTCAATCAAAGATGACACTAAGGTTCTCCTCGTTCGTTGCTCTTATTGTTGTCGTGAGTATCCTGAGTATTTATACATTTTATTGTTGTTACTGTACATAAATCTTGCTCTGTAAATGATTATTATAATAATTTGTTTGTAATTTTTGAGCCATCTATTCTGATGAACTTGTCCAGACAGTAAAGATCAGTGTCCTTGACTGAGGACACAGAGCATATAGTTAAGGTGAGCCTTAATGGGATTACACTCCACCAGGACAGTTCTTAATACTATTGCTGACCGACGTGCTCCGCCACCTACTTTGCCTGTCTGCCTGCCAGGTCTCATCTATTGACCAACATGCTCACACTCTCACCGCCTTTCCCTCAGTCTCATGTAATCGGGGCTGATTAACCCCCACAACCACCCACCCCTTCCACACTACAATTATACCATTTATATTGGCAAGATGCCATAGTTTAGACTTTTATGGCTGTACAATTGTCAAAGTAATATAAGAAACAACTGCGTTGTCAGTGCATTGTCAGTGTTGGTTGTTTGCGAGAGAGAGGTGAAATCTGAAGCGCCCAACGACAGCCGGTCCAGACGAAATATTTGCCTGGATCGCATTTCGGTGTGAACATATCTTGTGACAGGTAAAGTTGAGCCTTATTTATATCAGCAAGTGAGAAAGATTGTCCTCAAAACAAAAAAGGTTCTTTGTCTTTATACAGCGTAGATAAAAACTAAGTATGGTGAAGATAACTCAGTGAAGAATTCATCCCTTAGATTCATTTTGAGACTATGAAACTGACCTGATTTTTGACAGGTTGTTCTACTGATGGCTTTATGAGCGTTGGGAAAGTTTGATGTATTTGAACCCTTTTACAGTTACAAGCAAAAACATTCGACTGCTTTACCTCTGACAAGGGAGACTCTCGGTGAGCTCTTCCTTCTTTCTTCTAGTGCTAAGAACACAGAAGCACCAACAAACAAAAACCCCACACAACACCCAGAGGAACAAAAAGGTGAGCAAGAAAGAGGCTCACTGGCTCACAGTCAGACAGGGGCAAAACTAAAAGCCTCAAACTGTAACCAAGGGCTACATGAAGCTGTTTCATGTGATTCTCAATACTAGGAATTGCAATTAAAAAACAGGGAGCAGGCTTTAAGTCTTGTTTAGAGGTCTTTTGGACAGAGAGAGGCCAGTGCAGACATGGTGGATACTGGCTGTTCGCTGTGGGTGTTGCTAGACTGGCAGCCCACGGGGAGAATAAATCATGGCATTAGGGAGCTTAAAGTGCTCCTTCTGCTACATCCGCTGAGACACCACTGTTTAGATGTCTGGCCAGCTCCGGCACTTTCAAGTGTGTCCTTATGTGGGTCCGAGCACACGGGGAATTTAGGTCAGCGTGCGGTTCCCACAGACACAAAATGCATGTGGTGGAAATTACAGAAAGCACAGTGGACAGTGTTAAACATGAGCTCATGTAATTCATCTGCCTAATGCTGACAAAGGGGAATAATTTCCCTATTTCCATGGGCTGCTCTAGAAACAACTGTCTTTTGTGGGGCTTCTGAACACAAAAGCCCACTTCGAGTTCACATTTTCTTTTCCAGCAAGTCTTATATCTTGATCTTATATCAAGCTTAGGTATGATATCTAAATGGATTTATCTCACCAACAGTCACAGTAAAAATAGAAAGAAGAACCTGCTGTGGTTTTTACTGGGTTCTAAGATGATTGGAAACTAAATTTAAGTGAACAAACACACTTAACAGTTTCCCCCACTGTCAACAAAGCGGTAAAGTGGTGTGTCAAAAACTATGGCGACTCCATACGAAAATTGGGCATCAGCTGGTGTGTGACCACCAGGGCTGGCCCAAGGTTGTTTGTGCCTTGTTATTGGCCCTTTTCCTGTAAAGAATATCAGCACCACTAACGGCATTTCAATGCAAATGTGGTGGAATCTGTGAGAGAGGGCCGGGTTTAATTAGTTTAATTAGTTTATACATACATACATACATACATACATACATACATACATACATACATATATATATATATATACATATATATATACATATATATATATATATATATACATATATATATATACATATATATATATATATATATACATATATACACATATATATATATACATATATATATACACATATATATATACATATATATATATATATATATATATATATATATATATATATATATATATATATATCAGTGTTTCCCGCAGGAATTTGGTTATGCGAGGAGGACCGACTCGCGGAGCGGGTGGAGGGGGGGGGGTGGACGACACGCGGAGCGGGGGGGGGTGGACGACACGTTGTCCGCGGACCGACTCGCGGAGCGGGGGGTATCCATCTGTTTTTTCCCTGCCATTCACGCACGCGCGAAAGCAACAACAACAACAAACCGCGTGTTAACGTCACTTTTTTTTTTTTTTTTTTTGGGAATGTTGGCGAGGCGGTAGCGTGAGTTTGGCGAGGCGGCCGCCTCGCCAAGATAGCGCTGCGGGAAACCCTGTATATATATATATATATGTATAAACCAAGAAGTTGAGTCTTCTTTTAATGATGTGCTGTCTGAGGCCCTGGAAATCAGGGTCAGTCAGTACTAGTTCTGGGCCGTGCGAATACATTTTATTTACAGTCATGTAACCTAAAGCTGTTTCAAAAACAAAGAATTGCAGGCTCTAATTATACAAAGCAACAACCTAAATGAAAAATTACTGAAAACAATCCAAATTTAAATAAACATCCCACCAGCTAATAGTTCAGCAGTGCACTGTCATTATAAAACCATCTAGCATGGCCGTATTAAATAAATGGAGCATAAAAATGGAATAATACGGTACTTTGCTACATTCAGTGTGTAAACAAAGAACAAATGACAGAACTTACGGTCGGTGCTGAAGTCATCTATAAGGATTATTTCCTGGATGAGAGATGGGGGACTTCGCATCAGGACACTGAAAGGGAAAGGGAGCGAGAGGAGATCCAAATGAAACACGTGCTTGTGTCATTGCACCGGTCTAAGCCATTTACGTTAAGCCTCATTACCTTTTGATGGTGCGAAGTAAAGTGGAGCGAGCTTCATTGTGGAAAGTGATGATGATGCTTGTGGAGGGAAGGTCTGCATCATAGGTCAAAGATGCGCATCTAAAATGACAAAAGAAAGAAAAACAATATTTGATATATGTGCTCAGTCAGTCACATGTGATTAGCTCTCTATCCACTCACAAAGCAGACCGCATATTGAGCAGAGTCTCAGGCAGCTGTGATTAGCAGAAGTAGCCTCATTGTTGCCATTAGTGACATGAAGATATCTAGTTGCCCGGCAACAATTGCACAGGTTTGGGACCACTTTCTTCTCTTATGTCTAATGCTGGGAGACTCAAGCCCAGGTCAGAAGACATAAGGCTGAAATATTGTACACAGCTGAACTGTAAACTTTTTAAATATCTTTACAGCAAAAGAAGCACCTTTTTCCTCATTGTTACCAACAATATCCGTTATGTACAGGTCATTGTAACTTTATTATTTTACTCGGAGCTCAATTAGCATCTTTTAAGTGTGTCTAAATGTTTAGGAGCTCTTTAGAAAGTTTTATTTTCCTCAATATCAACGGATACGTCTATTATCTATTGCTTAATCGTGTTTAGGAATGAAAGGGGGAGTTATTCTTTACAGATAATCATCATGAATGAGTGCATGTATTAACAAGTGAACATACGTTAGTCGATAAGCCTTTAAATAAGTGATTGATTGACTGATTGATTTGAGGCACTCTTGTGAGTCCAGTTTCTCCTCACAGTTTAACGTAGACAGCTAATATTTAATCATATTTACACATGATGCAGTTTTAAGCGTGCCACAATGGTGATTTAACAATCTAGAGAGCTAATTTCACTTTTCTCAAACATTCCATGGCTAATAAGGCGATAGCGCAAGTTAGAAATCAGGCTTTGGCCTGTGATATATTGGGGAGAAATATACCAACATTGAATTATCAGCTACAGTGTATGCCGTGAGAATTTTGCAATTTTGAACTAAAACCGCACATCACCCTAATAACAAAATAAATAATAAAATGCAGTTATGTTTGGGGTTTTAATGCAACAAATGTGAAACCTATGACGTATGAAGAATTTTAACTGCTACTGTAATCAGTTTGGGTATCAGTTTCATTCCTCCTTAACTTTTTAAGCCTGTTGGACCCTATGTTTCTAAAATGAGCCTCAATTTTTTTCTCACAAATATTATTTTACAGCACTTTAATAATAATAATAATAATAATAATGCATTTTATTTGAAAAGCGCCTTTCATAACACTCAAGAATGCTGCACAAAAATAAAACAATACAAATTGCAAAACAACAACGCATCGATAATCTAAAACACATAGGAAATAAAACACTTATAGAGTAGGCAGCTTTAAAAAGCTAAGTTTTGAGGCAACTTTTAAAATGGGAGAGGGAGTCAACATTGCGGATGTCAGGAGGCAGTTGATTCCAGATTCCAGAGTTGGGTAGCAGAATAGGAAAAAGCTCTGCCATCCATGGTCTTGAGGCGGATAGAGGGGACAGAGAGACAAATGGAAGAGGAAGACCTGAGAAAGCGGCAGGGCGTTTGAATATGGAGAAGTTAGGACAAATTTTATCTTGATTTTATTTTGATGATCCGAAGTGCAGGGGTAAACCAGGGTGCAGAGTGGGAGAAGGTGACAGAGCGAGATTTCATAGAGATTTTTTTCAAGAATAGTGGGAAGAGTATCATTACAAGTAGCAACCAGATTGTCAGGGGGGGTGGAAGGATTAAGGACCAACAAGTTGTTAATAAGTTGAGAGCAAATGTCCAGTTTTATGTTTTTAATGTTCCTGTAAGAAATATGGCAAGGTGATTTAATGACTGTTGAAGATAACGAGGTAGCAAATGAACGTGAAAATGATCAAAAACAGGGAATTGTTCAGTAGAGATGTTCTCCGGGGTGATGCCGAGGCAGCAGATTAAGTCCAAAGTGTGTCCTTTAACATGAGTCAGCAAGTTAGAGATTAAAACCATGGCTGTCAAGACATGACGAAAGTCTTTTGTAAGAGGATGACTTTTATTGTCCATGTGAATATTGAAGTCGCCCAGCAGGATAACATTTGGGGCAACTGTAACGAGATGAGAGAAGAGGGAGGAGCAACCCGCGGCTGCGAGATGTAAACTTAGCCATGTGGAGTAGCTTCGTTAAGTGTGCTGTTGTTGCCAGGTTTCCGTGAGACATACAAAATCAATGTCGTGATCTGGGATGAGATCCTGAATGAGATATCCTTCACCGTAGAGAGGGCGGATGTTCAAAAGGCCAACATTTACTATGATGCTGTTACGGGGAACAATAGCCACCTTGGCTAAGTAGGCTAGCACCATGCAGTCAACTCTCCAGCCAGAGTTACGGTTAGGTCGATGAGAAGTGGATCAAATGGAGTTTATGGATGAGGATTTATTGACGTGGTGGTTGCGGCGGGAGCCACAATGAATATATCTTCGGCAAAGAGGGAGTGCGACATCCGGATGAAGCAGTTGGGGGGGGGGGGGGGAGGGCTGAGAGAGTCTGGGTGTGTCAAAGGAGTTCGGCAGCAGAGTATTGCTCATAAAGACAGAACAGGGGAACCCAAGTGAGCACAGTCCATACACACAGTTGTCCCAGCTTCATGATGAAAGGTAAGGTTAGATTAAAAGGTGGAGGAGTGTATCAAAATACAGGAAATAGCCAGTAAATAAAAATCTAAAATAATGCAGTGGTTTGCCAGTAAGTTGACGGCAAAGACCGATGAGCAGTGGCAGCAACTCACGGCAGCATCCGCCTGATGGTTGGGCGGAACACAAGATGCCATTTAAATGTCCGGGGTGATGATGTCTATCAAACTTCGCTGACTCTCTCAGAGAAATGCTTCACTGCACAGACATGCTTACAAAAATTAGGTTAGGCTTAGAAAATTGGATTTTTTTCTTTGTTTAATCACCCATAAATCAGACATACTGACATTGGCAATAGTGGTTCCACTTGAAAAAATTTCTTTAATGCCTTTGCTTCACACAAATAATAAATATGACACTTTATAGCTTTGGAGCTATACTGGATTTATATCAGATATGTAATTTCAGGTAGAAGTTGCTCCTGAAACACTCTGGGCTTAAGGGGTTAAGATCCATTTTGGAATAGAAATGTAAAGCTATGTAAAGCTGTTCTCTGAAATGAGTGCTAGGAGCTCAGAGGAAAGCGCCTGGACACGCAGTGGGTCGTCCACTCATTATACAGCTGAAAAGCAGAGCACCTGTAGAAAGGTGGAAATGCAAAACTCTACAATGAAATGTCCCAATTCATACTTTTAGGAGTTTTAAAACAGCATGATCATCCTGATCATCTTGTGAAGATCAACAACATGTACTCTAAGGAGGAAACGCTACATCACCTGTAGTGTCTAGTGTCTCGGATGGCTCGCTCACTGCCCAGACGGTCGCTCTCCTGCAGATTAAAGGCATGCTCCTTGTATGGGTCGTCCCCTGGTCTGAGCTGCTTGGCTGCCAGGTAGGCCTTCTCATCAAAGCTGCCCAGCAGTTGGCTCTGATGCTCGGCTCGAGGGGGCTGAGTCACCTGCAAAGGATGTAAAATGTATCTACGTTAATCCAAAAATGCAAAGACAATGGAAAGCGGACACATTTATACAAATATACATACAATAATCCTACTCCTTGAGCTTTTAAAAAATATTTTATAATAACCACAAACCACATTGTGTTTATTTGGGATAACATGTGACAGTCCAACACGCATTAGTGCAAACGAAGTAGTGCAGTGGAAGGACATACTGTTATCTTGATCATTTTGGACCTAAAAATCTGGTTTACATGAAAAAATATTTGTACGGAGGAAAGCTAACACTACATATCACCCTGGACTAACCATCTCCATCATGTAAGGTGGTGGCAGCATCAATGTTGCTGGTCAGAGCAGCTGGGAAGATGAATGGATACAGGGCAATTCTGGAAGGAAACTTGTTGGGGGAACCGGAAAAACGGAAGGCCCATGAAGGGGCCTTCAATTTAGCCCCGCCCCCGACGGCAAAATAGTGCCACCTTGTAGTGACATCGTAGCTGAAGGAACTCTGCAGTGACACTGAAAACATCTCTCGTTGAAAAAAAGCTGCAGCATAAAATGAGAATATCATCATAAGTTTTTACTTTCTAACAATGTTTGACTTTTCAATGTCTAATTTTTCAAAGCCAAATCTCTTTTTTGATGTCATTGCAAGTGATTTTTCAATGTTTAATTTTTCAATGTTTGCTTTTACAATGCCAAATCTCTTTTCAATGTTGCTGCAAGCTGTCACTGTTTTAGCTCCATAAAAGAAAAACTTGCATCAGCAGCTAAGGGCTGGCACATGGGAACAGCAGACAATCAAAATGTTGTGACCCCTCAAAGGTTTTGTTTTGTTTTTGATCTGTCACATATAAAACAGACAGTGCTTTGGAAAGGTATTTGCCTCCCTTGGATTTTTAACTATTTTGTTACATTACAACCAGTAATATGCATGATTTTTTATTTATTCTTTGTGATGGGTCTGCACAAAATAGTCTAAGACACTTAAGCTGCACACAAGTGCAGGTCACATGATCTGTCAGTATAGACACAGCTTTTCTAAAAGGCCCTAGTCTGCAGCACTACTGGGGTACAGCCATCAAACCATGAAGACCAAGGAGCTCTCCAAACAAGTCAGGGACAAAGTTGTTGAGAAGTACAAGTCAGGGTGGGGTTAGAAAAATATATCCAACTTTTTCATGTTCACCAGGAGCACCATCAAATCCATCATCTTCAGATGGAAAGCGCATGGTACCACAGAAAGCTTGCTCCAGCATAAGCCGCGGTTAAGAACTGGACCCTCCTTAGTTTAAAAGCCTCATTAGAGATTCGAGACTCTGGTCGAGGTTCACCCTCTAACAGAAAACCCCTAAATATGCAGCCAGAGCTTAAATAGAATAGGTTAGATAAAAGCATAACCACGCAATAGAATGGCCTAGTCAATGAAACAACTTCAACCCAAAGAGAATCTGCGGCAGAACTGCTTCTCATGCTTGATGTGTGAAGCCGATAAAAACATACTCCAGAATACTTGACTTACTGCTGTAATTGCACCTCAACATAGTTCTAGACGCAACTGACTCAATATAAATGCATGCCACATTTTTATTTCTCTTTTCTTTTTTTAAAAAAAATGCCACCTTTCCTTTTCCTTTTCAAGGGGTATGAATACTTTTGCAAGACTCTGTTACATACAATTAAATTAAGCAAAGTCAGAGTGAGGATAAAAAGCATCAACAGCCGTGTCCCTCAGGATCAGAACTTTTATTTCCAAAAGATGTTTGTCATTTCTCCTGGGTGACTTTGTTGAGTTTGTTCCAGGGGAAAGGACAAAAACAGCCTCTTGGCAAACTCTCAGCGCATTTGCAGCAATGGTTATTAATGTCCCCCATCTCTATACGCGATGCCAAGAAATAAATCAATTGGGTTGACTTTTAATTCATTATGAATACCTTCATCAGCCAAAATGGGGATTGTTCGGTACCGTACGTCTCACACTGTGCCTTCTTGGCCTGGAGGCTGCTGCCTCTCCCGTTTCAGGGACGTCAAGGTCAAAGTGCACAAAGGAACCTATTACATTAACCAGGCCTGTTTATTTTGATGCCAGATGGAGTGTGAATTTAATGAAGTCAACCAAGCAACGAGGATACCATCTTAAGATTTCCTCTTTGTAGAGTAAAACTGCCCTGGCACACGTAGGCAACCCGCTTCTCCATATGGTATGCCTGAAATGCCACAACAGGACACATCTGAAAAAAAAATAAAAACACAGCCGATGAATACTTCAAGGGAGTAAGAGAAGGTCTCATCAAAGAGCTTCAAATGCAGACACAGCACAGGCTGCTGCTGCTTCAGTGCAGGCCTGTGCACCTTGAAGGGTGTAGAACAAGCTCTTGAAGAGGCTGAGGTGAGACTGACCTCATTTTCAGCCTCCCCAGTGAAGCAGCATGACCCCAAAAGTGTGAAAAAAAAAACCTGAGCTGGAACAAAGTGAATAGCTGACTGTGAGAGGAGAGACTTTCGGGTTGCTAGAAATGAAAGCTGGATATATGATCAGCTACCTTTCAGAGGCCAAAGGTTCTTCGAATACAGATGGAAACCGGCCCAACCAGTTGCTCATGAACACTCATTGTGCATTTACTTAAACAAAATACTTGCCTGACAAACTCTAATAAAGATAGTTGTAATGTTGCAATCCAAATGCCTCATCTATGGGAGTGACGTCACAATCCACTTATAGACAAGGTTCCCTTACAGAGGTTGTACAGCGCTGTGTTTGCAGTTCATTCAATGAAGTATAAAACTGTTAATAAACAGTTTTTACCAAAGTTAACTAAATCAGCTGGTGACCAGAATTAGCTTTATTAGCCCTGACTGGTGACTGGATGGTCACAAGCGCAAAAATCTAATTATTTTCCAATTAGTGAACAGTATGTAGTACTAGATCACAGTCACTACGCTCGTCGCTGTGGACATTTTCACTCCAGGAAAATGTAAGGTGTTAATAAATAAGAGAAATAATAGAAGAAATGTAAGAAGATGTTTAAAAGGCAAGACATGCTCGTCACTGCCTTTTTGTAACTGTGATCCTTCTCAAAGAGAACAAGACTTTCATGGGATAACAGGAAAATTGTCCTGCTTCATCCTTTTGTGCTTGTAACCTAAGTCTGTCCTACAATCTACTTGATCTTGAAATAATTGTAGCCTTTTAAAAATTGTTATGTAAATGCAGGGCTCTATATTCCCCTGTGAATAGAAATATTTGCAGCTATTGAAGCTAACCAAGCTAATGGCTAACATGGGGCGCTAAAGATTGGTTAAAATGTTTAATTATTGTGTAATTATATTGTCTCTATTTTATCACTTAAACGGTTTCCCAGCAACACATGGACTTGATGATGCCCATGTACCTAATTTAAATGATCAATGATCGCTTACTACACAAAGGCTAGAAATGTTTTTATTTTATGTCATGTTATATTATATTATAGTTGTTAAAGAGGAATTAGAATCTGCAAAAATCTATATCAGTAGCGATTAGCCACAAAATTTTGATCTGTACAGCTGTAGTTTTTTTACTCCATTTTTGTTGTTTTATGTGCATGGCAGCCATATTACATTTTCAGTTTGGGTTTGGTGAGAAAACCTGTTAAAACTGTCAGAAAAATATTTAAATAATATCAAAGAAGAGTAGAGGGTATTTATTTGTGTTATAGAAGTATCACAAAAAGCAGAATATGGACCTCGTTCTCACATTTTGACTCTATATTTTTATATTTTACAAAATGTTTTTCAAATATGTACACATCAATGCAAAAATTCCTACTGGATGGCAGCCAAAAAATTAGGACAAATAAAAGATTAATTTGCTTGAACTAATGCAATAAACCAATAATAGGATTATTGCATCATAACTTGTGACTATAAGTCCACCTGCAAATGTAAAAAAAAAAACCTGATGAGTTTATTAAATGTTATCTAATCCTCTTGCTGTGAACAGATCATTTAATTTAATCAGTTCATAAAATAATGGTAACGAATTCAGACTACATTAACGGTACCATATCACCTAGGTACAGTTAGGTTATATATTTCATTAACCTTTTATAATTATTGACAAGAAAATAGAGATCTCTAATACAGTTGTAGAAATCCTCTGCTTTAACAAAAAATATTGAATATTGAATTTTTTAATTTATTCCACATAGCTCTGTGGCTCGTTGACATTCCAATATAAAGTGATGCAGCTTCTGAGCGTAATGTATTTGTTGTTTTTGACAATCAATCTGCCCTTACACTAATTCGTACTCACATTTTGTATCCATATATAGAGATGTCATTTTTTTCCCATCTTCAATTATGTACCGAAGAACAAAACAATTCACAACTATGTAATTAAACTATTGTGTAACAGCTTCCTTGTAGTTAGATTTTTAAATTATAGCCATGTTCATAAAAATACTCGAGTTTCACATAGAATGTAATTTAAATGTACATGATTTTCTGAAATCTTTGTACAATCCCATCCATTTATTTGCGTTCTGCTCCACAAATAGACAAACTCAAAGTTATGAAACCAATAGTTTATGAATTCCACATTTCTCTACAGTATACACATGGTCAACATAAAACTTCTCTAAAGCAGGCACTGATGCCTATGGTAGGTACAAATTTAAGCATGGTCAGTAAAAAAAACAATTTAAGCTAGTTATGACTGGGTTCATGGTCAGTACGAAACATCACTAAAGGGATACAAATTGACCCATGGTTGTTATGAAATGTCCCCAAAGCATATACAAATTGACACATAGTCGGCACAAATCATGCCCATGCATGACACGCAAGAGACATCCCTGAAGCAGGTGTCCATTGCCAAATGGTCTGTATAAAACATCCCTAGGGGGTACATATTGATGCAGTGTTGGTACGAAATGTCCTTAAGGTGGGTATGAATTGTCGCATAGTTGGTATAAAACATTCCCAAAGTGGACACAAACTGGCACATGGTTGATAAGAAAATGTCCACAGTGGGGATACAAATGTATGCTTGGTTGGTACGAAATGCCAGCAAAGCTTGCATGAACTGATGCGTGGTCCATACGAAACATTCCCATGGTGAGTATGAATTTGTCAGTAGGAAACATCCCAGAGGTGTGTACAAAGGGACATATGGCCAGTACTACATGCATATGACTCCATTTTGACCCAAAAAAATATGAACTACAAAAAGACATAAACAACAAGAGAGAGCATACGAAGTGAGGGCTTTTTAGCTGTTCAGCTGTAAGAGTAATTCATTTTAACTTGTTTATCAAAACGCTACAAAGCAGCAGAAAAAACAAGGACGTGAGGCAACATATGCATCCATCCATCCATCCATCCATCCATCCATTTTCTTACTCGCTTTATCCCTCATGGGGTCACGAGGGGTGCTGGTGCCTATCTCCAGCATTTCAATGGGCGAGAGGCAGGGTATACCCTGGACAGGACGCCAGTCTGTCGCAGGGCACAATTCAAAAGCACTGGTTGTAACGCAATGATAATGCAATCAATGGACTGCACTGAAGCAACATATGCAAATGTATCTAAAAATTTGCCTGAGCTACTCAAAGAAGCTTGTAAAATGAAAAATGTAACATTCAAACTCATGTTCTGTTTCTCAAATTGTCAGGATCCTCTGGTCTTTGTTTATTTTTTTGATTCCTGGGGATCTTGCGGTCTGTTTTTGCACCTCTTTAGTATTGTTTATCTGTAGATCCTTGTTTCTGTCATTAGTTAGTTTTCCACTCATTATTTAAGGAGCTTATTCTTGTTTGTTAGATCCTTATTTTCCTTCCTGCCTGTCCTCAGAAGTCTTGTGACGGTGGCGCAGCAGTGAAGGAGTTTGTCCTGTAACCAGCAGGTTGCTGGTTTGATCCCCAGTTCTGAACGTCATTGTGTCCATTGTGTTCTTGCAAAGCTCACCACCGTCAGGGTGTGACAGTAGTGTAAAGTGCTCTGGGGTCCTTGGACTTGATAAAGTCGTTTACCACAGTTAATTTGTTTAGTCTATCATTTTGGGTAATTCATCATGTATTCCTGTAGATTCTGCTCTCCTCATGTCCCTGTCAGATCATTGCCATCTCTATCCCTCAGTCTAATTATCTTTACACCTTTCACCCGTACTAAATTGCGGTCCCTTCTGTTTCCTCCTCTAATTAGTCAACCAGTCCAGCCATACTCATAGCCAGGTCCTCCTTTGTTCTGGTCCCTGCTCTATCGTGTTCCTGGTCCCTGTGTCTCCTGCTGGTCTGTACACCTTATTATTTAATTTAATAAATCACTCTTCCACTCAGCATATGGCTCCCACTCTCGTGTTTGCACTTCGGTTCCACGACCACAAAACAACACATGACACAAATCATCTAACATCCATCCCTGAAAAGTATGATCTGCTTTAAAAAAAAACTGTAAAAAAAACAAACAAACTAGCAGGCAGATGATAGAAAACAGTAACATTAGACCCTTTGAGGCCCAGTCTTGTGAAATATGTATGAGCTTTGCCTGAAGATGATCAGGTCTGCTCTCACAAGCTGAGCTAAAACACTCAACAAATTACAAGCTAGCAGCACTGTAATCTCTGTTGTGGTTCTCAGGGGTTTCTGACGTGATGAATACCAAAGATACACGGTGCATCAGACTAACTGGCTACGGTGGGTTAAGTTTGACTCAAGATTTCCTTATGTCTGCCAGAGGGGAGCACACTGAAATAATTATATCAGATTCAGGTTTAATTGTTTCATACAACAAGGAATTAGACGTTGGCTCCACTTTGCTGTCAATGAAAACCTCTTAATTATTAACACAGACTCTTTTTGTAAATACATTTTCAACATAAGAGGAAGAAATGGTTGGATTGGTGCAAATGAGCCGGGTATTGATCTGATTGCTCTGACTGTTAAGGTGTTTATCAGATTGGTAGCTCGGAGGACGAAATAGCTTCTGTGGCGGAAGGTAAAGCTTTTTACTGAGTGTTATCTAGTTAGAAAAAAAAGCCTCTAAACTGCTCCTATTTAAGTCAAGGTTTGGCCTCTCACACAAACTCCTTTTTTGGTAAGCATTACAGTAATGGAACATGTAGTTAATCCCAGCTCAGACAACATTGTTATCAGCACATTTAACCCAATTCTGTCGTGAAGTTTTAATACGATCACATGTCCGTTGGGGGGAAAAAAAGAAAGTTGGATCTCATGTCGGTGCAGAACCCGACCACAAAGCCCAGCAGCCTTATTCGAGCCTAGGCACTGGAATCTGGTAAATATTAGATTGAAACATAAGGAACTTAAACCTTAGATAAAAACCCAATGACACACATAAAGTATATGGGTGCAGTGACATTAGCTAAAGCCCAAGGGTTAATGACAAGCTAAGGTCGAATGTTTGCAACATGCCCAGCGTTAATAACAAGGCAACAGATGTGCAGGTCAGTGAGTGCGGTGATTACGGTGAACGCTGAAAATTTAATCAGGGAAAGTTCACATGCAATGTGTTACTGCAAACAGAAGTTGGGAGGCAAGACAAATGGGAGAGGAAAGCGGCGCCTGCTTTCACAAATTCTATTACCTGTAACAAATGCAGCTAATAAAAATACGAAGAGAGTTTGAGAGAAAAGGGGTTGCAGAGATAAACTGACTTGCAAATGAATCCATATCCCTGAACCTTTCCACATTTTATACTACAAAAACAAACCGGATTTGATGTGACAGACCAACACAAAGTACATATTAGGAAGTGGAATGACAGTTTTTGACCTCATTCACAAATAAAAATTGGAAGAGCACGGCATTGATTTTTAAATTCAGCCCCGGTAAAAACTACACTAGAGCAACCCTTTACAATTCCAAGTCTTTTTGGATGTGTCTTTACCCACTTTAGACATTAGAAGACTGACGTTTTCCCCCCATCCTCTCCTGCAAAATAGCTCTGTGTCAACCAGATTGGATGAAAAGCACCTGAGAACATAAATGTTCATGTCTTGGACTGGACTTTGACTGGGCCATTCTAACACACATATATGCATTAACCTAAACCATTCCATTGCCGCTCTGACTGTACATTTAGGGTTGCTCTTCTTTTCTTTTAAGGGTTTTCCTGTATTTGCTTCCAACCACCCTCCCATCAAATCTGATTAGCTTCCGTCCGTGAGAAGAAAAGCGTCCCTACACCATGGAGATAGTGGGTTCAGTGTTAGTTTTTCACCACGCGTTGTGATCTGCTTGTTGGCTAAAATAAAAAGTTCATGTTTGATCTCATGTGACATGGGCACCTTCTTCTACATGTCTGCTGTGTCTCCTTTGCAGAAAACCGTGACACGGACTTCTGGCTTTCATCTTGCCACTCTTCCATCAGGACCAGAGAGTCCACGTTTAATCGTTGTCCTGTCAACAGTATTTGTGAAGGTCCTCTACAGTTACCACAGGGCTCCTGGCTGCTTCTCTGATTAATGCCCTCGTTCCTTTTCAGGGGACGATTAATCCTGGCAGATCAAGTTACATAGTAGGTTTTCCTTTGTCCTCCATGAAATGTTCAAAGAACAACTTCTCCACAAAGTTATCCCCGACCTGTCTGCTGTGCTCCTTGGACTCCAAAAGATCAATTATGTCCTCTAAAAAACCTTTGAGGCCAGACAAGTGGATTTATATTAAAATAAATGACAAATTAGGTGATTTCTAAAGGCAAATAGTTGACTGGTATTTTATTTAGAGGCATCAGGGGAAAAATGTTTGAAAACCATGTGTCCTTTTTTGTTCAATTTACAATTATGCAATTTTTGTTTTGGTATGCCACATAAAATCCAAATAAAATATGTTGGAAGTTTGTGGTTGTGAAATTAGAAAATGTGAAAATCTTTTTTTTCCACTTTTGCAAAGCAATATATGTGTCAATATTCAGAAAAAAGGATGGAAGAATCAATTTAAATCAGTTATGACAGAGAAAGAGACTCCCAGCAGGCCTCCTGTGTGCACCAGCCGCAGAGAGGGGCACGGCTGGCTGGCAGCAGGCAGGCGTCAGGTCAGCTTACCAAAACAAACAGCAGGGACATCTCTGTTTGGTGACAGGCCAACCATCCCACTGACAAAAATCAGCAATTACAAAAGAGGGAGCTTCACTTTCAGGTCAAAGAGCGATCTGATTAGAATTGATGTCTGACTGCCAGAGTACAGCATGAGCCCGGAAACTCTGCTGGAGGGATGAAGCCCTGCTTATCGAAAGGGATCACTGCGTCCGTCCTCCGATTCGCCACCGAAACCTCGGCTTACGTATTCACACACGGATGCAGAGCACAGTTCCCCCTTCTCATGGCCCAGGTGAGGGGACTGCTTACGGAGGGCGGCATGGGTAGATGCAACAGAAAGAACGCCGTCTGGCTGTTCCCTTAAAAAAAAAATCACGCAAACACAGTTACGAATTTGAAGGATTTTCCTGCAGCCAGATACGGTGGAGGCAGATTTATTAGAAGAGTAAACTAAAAAGGAGACATTTGGTAAACTGAAAAACTGGATACACTTCGTGTACCTGTTCTATCTCAGCTTTAAAGACAGTAAGAACCTCCTATTTATGCATTTTTTTATTTGGATTCTTGATTAAATAAGTAGGTGGGTACTTTATTACAAGATTACTCTCAGCTCCTCATTACAGCTATAAATTCATACTCTAACATCCTTACAGCTAATGCATGCCTACAGGCAGACAGACAACATAGTCTAAGCCGAGCTTGCAGAGAAACCCCCCAGAATCCAAGGTGAGGACACGCTCTTTGACTGGATCTGTGGCTGCACACAGGGGGTTGATGAACCCCTGCTGCACCAGTTTCAACATTTGCAATGGGTTATTTTAAACTCTGAGCCCTGGAGAAGTCAACAGGGCTATTTACAGGATCTGATCTGACAGATAAACCTTTAGTGACAGACTGTAGATTACTAGGTCCTCGTCTCATGTCTTGACCTGAAATCTCTTGTTTTTCTAGCGTTCCCGTGGCACCACTCAGGGGGGGCCGAGTGGGCGACGGCCACACCGTGAATTTGCTGACTTCCCATTTTACATGAAAAGCATTTTTTAAATGCATGAATTTAAGAGAGATAAGGACAAACTTTAACGGGTCACAATAATAATCTATTAATTCATATTAACATGCATTCATTTTCATGTCCTTTATAGTGCTCCTTTTTGCATGCCTGCCACTCAACCCCGGCCCTGCCCTCAAATGACCCCAGAATCTCGTTGTGTTGGACTCTCTCTGAATCTAGGAAAGACGTTACACCATTGTTTAGCGTGCTCTGGGACCAGAAGACTAGAGGGCTTTGGAACTAACAATTCTAGACAATAACAGTGTATTTCTCTCCATTTCATGCATTTAAACACTAAATTAACCTTCACAAATAGAGGTTGAACAGCACTCTTAGGGACACAGGTTGAATGGCATAAAAGCTGTCAGAAGCGACCAAAAACATCTTGTGCCTTCAGCAAAAAACAAAACAAAACAAAAAACAACGTTTCGCATGTTTGGCAGCCATATTGGAAACCGAACTTGGATATTAGAATTTCCTTTTGTATTTCCAACTGAGAAATCAGAAAATTTAGTACAAATAAAATGCATCATTTGATCAAAAATGAGCAGAGATACATTTTTCTAAACTCATGAACAATAAACAACACATTTTGGTTGTATATAGTTGGGGTGAACAAACTTTTCCAGGGCAAAGAGCCCTTTTAGCTCTTCGTACCTATCTGCAGAGACCCCTAGGACGCTGGTGGCTGGGTACAGGTGACACATTTTATGTCTCTCAGAGCGGTGAACATGGTATAAATTAAAATGCAGAGAGTGAAAGCGTGGAAAGAAATATCCAACCAAACATTGCATCCAATCAGTCCTATGTAATTGCAGTATTTTATGGTGATATAGCACAATGATTGTGATTCAGTTTGTGGTACGGCTTTGCAGCATACAAATAAACTCCTGAAGTTCTGTTCTTGCTGTTCATTTTAGAGCCACCTCACAACTATTAGTGGCCCCCATTTGGCTGCCCCGCATAAAACTGGAGGCACTCATGGAAAGTTCTCAGGGCAATTTATTTACCATCTGTTTGTGCATGACACATATTAAGACAGGGGCGTCCAAAGACCGGCCTGGGGGCCATTTGTGGCCCCTGGACTGATTTGGTGCGGCCCCCAGCTGCAACTCATGAATGATACAAATCTGATCTAGTCGATGCAGATTAGATCATTAGATGCAATGCAGATCGTGTTTTTTCTTTTTCTTTTTTTATTAGAGCAAATTAAATTCTTTCCTCAGTGGAAAATGTTAGCGACAACATAAAGTTCTTATCTTTTAATAACCACGCTTTTGCATTATCTGTGATGTCGTAGTAGGACCACGTCTGCCTAGTGACTTTTTCTGAAAAGCAGATTTACGTGCCCCTAATGTATTTTAACTTTGCTGCAGCAAGCGTTGCTCAGAAAGAGAGACTCAAATCCTACTTGTTGCCAAGCGTAGTCTACATTAGACTATATACTTTTATTCAGTTGAGCCCAAAGAATTTTCAAACTGGATGCCTTTCTTTTTTTAATAAGATAAACATGCAAAAGTATTTTTAAGTGGTGGAAATACAGTAGTTAATGTTTTCTAGGGGAAAAAACGGCTACTATATATTTAATTACAAGAATGCTTAGATAATTGTTGATTCACCATATAATTCTTTTTTGTTGTTGTTTTTTTTGGGGGTAAAAAATGGGACGCCTGTACTTTTGGTCCGCCTGACAAAAAGTTTGGGCACCATGCAGTGACCCAAGAGAAAGCTTCTCATGGGAGAAGGTCCTTAAGGGTCGGCTCCGGACCGGGTTAAACAGGGGGAAACCGAGCAGCCTGCGGATTGCGCTGAGCAGCCTACTGAAGAAAGGCATGTCCGCACAGGAGGACGACGGTGTCCCCGCACTACTCACGCGTCGGCTGAACATGTTCCCGGTGAGACACCCAGCTGAGCCAGTAGTGTGCGTCTGCAGGCGCTCCTCAGCTGGGCAGCACCATCGCTCCAACTTTCACACACGGGCACATCAACATGCAGCACACACTCTCCCGCAGCCCCATTGTTTGATGAGAGATGTCCCCGTTTTACTTACAATCAGCGGGATGGTCCGGTCGTCCCGGTGGATCTCCAGCCGACCGGGGACCAGCTTCTGCCCGTGGCCCCTGCCCCGAGCCTGCGACGCCGACGACGACGACGGCGTCGACGCGGGCTTGTTGTCCTGCCACAGGTAATAAAAGGTGCCGAGGATCCAGGCGACGGTCAGAATGGCGATGGCGTTGGCCCGTATCCTGCGCATGGTGAGCCCATAAGGAGGGCACCGGTAGGCGAGGCCGGCTGGTTCAGGTCCGTCGGCGGCCAGAAGGTGCAGCAGCCCCCGCCGGTGATGGGTTGAACCTACAGAGCAGACACACAGCCCCTGCCTATGTCACTGCGGTCAAGTGAGCCCTCACTTGATTTTGTTGGTCTCGCAAACACTAAGGATTACGGCACAGACGGCTGAGACTACTTTTCAAAATAAAAGCAGCATGTTCGCGGTTTATCGACTACGTCTTTTCACACATATTTACATCATTTATGATATATTTATATTCATGCTTCATGTGTCATTTTTTTCCATTAGTCTGGCCTGCTGGTGAAAATGGAAATATATACTTTGGTCACACTCTTGAGCCTCAAACAAACAACTTATTTTTTCCAGGTGACTACCTTCACTTACAGATGACAGATGATCTCCAGAAGTCCATCTACATGATTTGTGATTTAAAAATAAAAACATTTAAAAACCCTTACATTGATTCAAGTTAACCAGTTTTGACAATATTAAACCTCCTTATGTTGCTCAACAACTTACATCCAAATGTGATGTAGAATTGAAAAATGAGAGCCACTTATAATCAGTATATATTAACTAACTATTAACAAAGTTGCTGTAGCTCTAGCAACTAAACCGTAGATAATCAGTGGATGCAACCACTTCAGCATGACAGTAGAACACCCACAGTTGTGGCTCAATAAGTTTCAGACAATACTGATGTGGCATTTCAAAATAAGAGCCATTTGAAATTGCTATATATTAACCCATTATTACCAAAGTTGCTGTAGCTCTAGCAACTAAACCGTAGATAATCAGTGGATGCAACCACTTCAGCATGGTAGTAGAACACCTCCAGATGTGGCTCAATAAGTTTCAGACAATTCTGATGTGGCATTTCAAAATAAGAGCCATTTGAAATTGCTATATATTAACTAACTATTAACAAAGTTGCTGTAGCTCTAACAACTAAACCGTAGATAATCAGTGGATGCAACCACTGCAGCATGGTAGTAGAACACCTCCAGATGTGGCTCAACAAGTTTCAGACAATTCTGATGTAGCATTTCAAAATAAGAGCCATTTGAAATTGCTATATATTAACTAATTTAGACCAAAGTTGCTGTCACTCTAGCAACTAAACCGTAGATAATCAGTGGATGCAACCACTTCAGCATGACAGTAGAACACCCCCAGATGTGGCTCAATAAGTTTCAGACAATTCTGATGTGGCATTTCAAAATAAGAGCCATTTGAAATTGCTATATATTAACCCATTATTACCAAAGTTGCTGTAGCTCTAGCAACTAAACCGTAGATAATCAGTGGATGCAACCACTTCAGCATGGTAGTAGAACACCCCCAGATGTGGCTCAATAAGTTTCAGACAATTCTGATGTGGCATTTCAAAATAAGAGCCATTTGAAATTGCTATATATTAACTAACTATTAACAAAGTTGCTGTAGCTCTAGCAACTAAACCGTAGATAATCAGTGGATGCAACCACTTCAGCATGATAGTAGAACACCTCCAGATGTGGCTCAATAAGTTTCAGACAATTCTGATGTGGCATTTCAAAATAAGAGCCATTTGAAATTGCTATATATTAACTAATTTAGACCAAAGTTGCTGTCACTCTAGCAACTAAACCGTAGATAATCAGTGGATGCAACCACTTCAGCATAACAGTAGAACACCCCCAGATGTGGCTCAACAAGTTTCAGACAATTCTGATGTGGCAATGCAAAATAAGAGCCATTTGAAATTGCTATATATTAACTAACTATTAACAAAGTTGCTGTAGCTCTAGCAACTAAACCGTAGATAATCAGTGGATGCAACCACTTCAGCATGATAGTAGAACACCTCCAGATGTGGCTCAATAAGTTTCAGACAATTCTGATGTGGCATTTCAAAATAAGAGCCATTTGAAATTGCTATATATTAACTAATTTAGACCAAAGTTGCTGTCACTCTAGCAACTAAACCGTAGATAATCAGTGGATGCAACCACTTCAGCATAACAGTAGAACACCCCCAGATGTGGCTCAACAAGTTTCAGACAATTCTGATGTGGTATTTCAAAATAAGAGCCATTTGAAATTGCTATATATTGACTAATTTACACCAAAGTTGCTGTAGCTCTAGCAACTAAACCGTAGATAATCAGTGGATGCAACCACTTCAGCATAACAGTAGAACACCCCCAGATGTGGCTCAACAAGTTTCAGACAATTCTGGTGTGGCATTTCAAAATAAGAGCCATTTGAAATTGCTATATATTAACTAATTATTAACAAAGTTGCTGTAGCTCTAGCAACTAAACCGTAGATAATCAGTGGATGCAACCACTTCAGCATGATAGTAGAACACCTCCAGATGTGGCTCAACAAGTTTCAGACAATTCTGATGTGGTATTTCAAAATAAGAGCCATTTGAAATTGCTATATATTAACTAATTTAGACCAAAGTTGCTGTCACTCTAGCAACTAAACCGTAGATAATCAGTGGATGCAACCACTTCAGCATAACAGTAGAACACCCCCAGATGTGGCTCAACAAGTTTCAGACAATTCTGATGTGGTATTTCAAAATAAGAGCCATTTGAAATTGCTATATATTGACTAATTTACACCAAAGTTGCTGTAGCTCTAGCAACTAAACCGTAGATAATCAGTGGATGCAACCACTTCAGCATAACAGTAGAACACCCCCAGATGTGGCTCAACAAGTTTCAGACAATTCTGGTGTGGCATTTCAAAATAAGAGCCATTTGAAATTGCTATATATTAACTAATTATTAACAAAGTTGCTGTAGCTCTAGCAACTAAACCGTAGATAATCAGTGGATGCAACCACTTCAGCATGATAATAATAAATTGCTAGGGTGACAGCAACTTAGGTGAAAATTACTTAATATGTAGAGATTTCTAATGGCTCTTATTTTGAAATGCCACATCAGTATTGTCTGAAACTTATTGAGCCACAACTGTGGGTGTTCTACTGTCATGCTGAAGTGGTTGCATCCACTGATTATCTAAGGTTTAGTTGCTAGAGCTACAGCAACTTTGGTCTAAATTAGTTAATATATAGCAATTTCAAATGGCTCTTATTTTGAAATGCCACATCAGAATTGTCTGAAACTTATTGAGCCACATCTGGAGGTGTTCTACTATCATGCCGAAGTGGTTGCATCCACTGATTATCTACGGTTTAGTTGCTAGAGCTACAGCAACTTTGTTAATAATGGGTTAATATATAGCAATTTCAAATGGCTCTTATTTTGAAATGCCACATCAGAATTGTCTGAAACTTGTTGAGCCACATCTGGGGGTGTTCTACTGTTATGCTGAAGTGGTTGCATCCACTGATTATCTACGGTTTAGTTGCTAGAGCTACAGCAACTTTGGTCTAAATTAGTTAATATATAGCAATTTCAAATGGCTCTTATTTTGAAATGCCACATCAGAATTGTCTGAAACTTGTTGAGCCACATCTGGAGGTGTTCTACTATCATGCTGAAGTGGTTGCATCCACTGATTATCTACGGTTTAGTTGCTAGAGCTACAGCAACTTTGTTAATAATTAGTTAATATATAGCAATTTCAAATGGCTCTTATTTTGAAATGCCACATCAGAATTGTCTGAAACTTGTTGAGCCACATCTGGAGGTGTTCTACTATCATGCTGAAGTGGTTGCATCCACTGATTATCTACGGTTTAGTTGCTAGAGCTACAGCAACTTTGTTAATAATTAGTTAATATATAGCAATTTCAAATGGCTCTTATTTTGAAATGCCACATCAGAATTGTCTGAAACTTGTTGAGCCACATCTGGGGGTGTTCTACTGTTATGCTGAAGTGGTTGCATCCACTGATTATCTACGGTTTAGTTGCTAGAGCTACAGCAACTTTGGTGTAAATTAGTCAATATATAGCAATTTCAAATGGCTCTTATTTTGAAATGCCACATCAGAATTGTCTGAAACTTGTTGAGCCACATCTGGAGGTGTTCTACTATCATGCTGAAGTGGTTGCATCCACTGATTATCTACGGTTTAGTTGCTAGAGCTACAGCAACTTTGTTAATAATTAGTTAATATATAGCAATTTCAAATGGCTCTTATTTTGAAATGCCACACCAGAATTGTCTGAAACTTGTTGAGCCACATCTGGGGGTGTTCTACTGTTATGCTGAAGTGGTTGCATCCACTGATTATCTACGGTTTAGTTGCTAGAGCTACAGCAACTTTGGTGTAAATTAGTCAATATATAGCAATTTCAAATGGCTCTTATTTTGAAATACCACATCAGAATTGTCTGAAACTTGTTGAGCCACATCTGGGGGTGTTCTACTGTTATGCTGAAGTGGTTGCATCCACTGATTATCTACGGTTTAGTTGCTAGAGTGACAGCAACTTTGGTCTAAATTAGTTAATATATAGCAATTTCAAATGGCTCTTATTTTGAAATACCACATCAGAATTGTCTGAAACTTGTTGAGCCACATCTGGAGGTGTTCTACTATCATGCTGAAGTGGTTGCATCCACTGATTATCTACGGTTTAGTTGCTAGAGCTACAGCAACTTTGTTAATAATTAGTTAATATATAGCAATTTCAAATGGCTCTTATTTTGAAATGCTACATCAGAATTGTCTGAAACTTGTTGAGCCACATCTGGGGGTGTTCTACTGTTATGCTGAAGTGGTTGCATCCACTGATTATCTACGGTTTAGTTGCTAGAGCTACAGCAACTTTGGTGTAAATTAGTCAATATATAGCAATTTCAAATGGCTCTTATTTTGAAATACCACATCAGAATTGTCTGAAACTTGTTGAGCCACATCTGGGGGTGTTCTACTGTTATGCTGAAGTGGTTGCATCCACTGATTATCTACGGTTTAGTTGCTAGAGTGACAGCAACTTTGGTCTAAATTAGTTAATATATAGCTATTTCAAATGGCTCTTATTTTGAAATGCCACATCAGAATTGTCTGAAACTTATTGAGCCACATCTGGAGGTGTTCTACTATCATGCTGAAGTGGTTGCATCCACTGATTATCTACGGTTTAGTTGCTAGAGCTACAGCAACTTTGTTAATAGTTAGTTAATATATAGCAATTTCAAATGGCTCTTATTTTGCATTGCCACATCAGAATTGACTGAAACTTACTGAGCCACATCTGGAGGTGTTCTGTACTACCATGCTGAACACCTCCAGTGTTCAGCATGGTAGTATAAAACAGCAAAAATGTAGTCAATCTAGAGATTTTTAAATGCCTTTATTTTTAAAACCCAAATGATGTAGATGCAGTTCTGAAGAACATCATCTGCCATCTGTAAGTAAAAGTCGTCAGCTGTAAAAAAAAAACAGTGTTTTGAGAGTTTTTTAGGCTAAAGAGTGTCACATAAAGTATTGCATTAAGCATGGAAACATTTTTAATATATGTAAATATGTGTGGAAACACGTGGTCGATACACCGCGAACATACTGCTTTTATTTTGAAAAGTAGTCTCAGCCGCCTCTGCCGTAATCCTTAGTGTTTGCGAGACCAACAAAATCAAGTGAGGGCTCACTTGACCGCAGTCCTATGTCGTTCCTGTCGGAGAGCTGCCTCTCTCTGCTGGGATTTGCGCACTGACTGGGTGCCCGGTCCTAGCGCCGAGCCCAATCATAAACACGGCAACGCCGTCGCGCACACTCACGTTATTATCCGGCCACGGGTTACAGCGAGGATGAGGATGCCTGCTCTTCTTCCAGCGTCTGAGATGCAGTACAGATAAAAAAAACAGGGGAAAGGAGAAAAATCACGAAGACAAACTGCCTGACTGGTCTCTGATTGGTCCTCTCATCCGTGCCTTGACGCTCCACTCTCCTATATAATAACCAACCTCTTCCCCTTTAAAACGCTCCTGGCGCATCATGCTCGCAGAGCATTTACAGGTAATACATTACCGTAATGTACACGGCTGTATACAACGCTTTTATTTTATTTTCTAAGGGGCAGCAAGAAGCAAACCTTGTACTTTGAATTCCACTTCACGTAGGCGCCGTCAGGCAAGGGTCCCTTCTGTGCCCCAGTTAAATTCCCCATCACATGCCAAATGTTGTGCTATAGTTCAGCTTTATGGAGCACAACAAATATCAGCTTTAATAATCATAATAAAGTCCAAAAATGATGGAGAACAGTGTGAAGTCTGTTTTGTTATAGCAGAATACTGAAGAAATTTCACATGTACATTTCCAAACATGGAACTCTGGCCAAAATATATATTTCACCTCTAAATGGAAATATGATTTTACAAATTGATCGTGTTGTACTGAAGAACATATGAAGCCCGGGACTTTGATCATAGAATCACTCAGAGCACAGATAACGGAGTGGTTTTGTTGTTGTTGCATAAGTATTTCCTCAAATCTATTTCCGTTTGTAGGTTTTTATGTGATCGGATCACGTACTTCGTGTGGCCCAACTACACAGTCAATGTTTGTTTTTAAAAGATCACAAAAAAATATGACCTGCGAGCCACACCGTGAACACGACTATGGAACACGGTGGTGGCAGCATCATGCCGATGACATGCAAATCAATTATTTGACATAGTCTTCCTAAAATGTTATTATGTAAATGTTAACTTTCCATGAAATGCACTCCCTCTTTTTTTTTAAAGATGTATAGGGGATATTTTTCAGAAATAAACACCAGATGATGTGAATGAGCTAGATAAAAATGGTTCTGCTTGTGTGTGTTTAAAATATGCATTTTAATTAACAGCTTCCAGCTCACAGAGAAGACTAAACACTGTGACTAAAACAACGAAAAAGAGTAGAGTTGAGGTAATAAAAGCTCCTTCAATTTATTTCTGAGTGCAACAGATGACATATGATTAAATATGAGAGGTAAAAAAAATAAATCTTGAATACATTAGACTGAAAAGACACCCTTTTGAAAATGTCTCCCCGCCTTTAAATGTGGACCAGCTCACCAGCAGAGACAACAAAAGACGCTTAAATAACACCCTGAGGGCCATAACAGAACCGAGGAGGCTGCAGCTTCTCATCCCGTTCCCGTTCTGCAACAAGAAACATGCAAACAGCGAACAGTATGAGCTCATCCAACCCCAGCTAAGAGCAAAGCGCCCCGTGAGAGGCATCCCCACAGCTGGGCCCACCGCCACAGCATCGCGGGTCAGGCAGGCCAAGTTTTCATCATCACAAGCATAAGTATGAAGAAACACGATCCAGAGGCAGTACGGGAAAGGCAACATGGAGTAAAATGAAATCCCCCTGCAGCTGAGTCCTTTTCAAAACGATTTAATGCACTTCTATTTCTCCTGTATTTAAAGATGATGGGATGCTGCGATAAGCCGTGTTTTATACCAGGGTTAAAGTTATAGTTGCTTTTAGATGCACTTTACGGCCATAAATGTCCGTGTATGTTATTGGAGATTTACACCATAGAGTAGGGGGGGGGGGCATGCATTTGTATTCACCCTGTCAATACATCGTAAAAGCATCTTTTGCTGCAATCGCAGCTGCAGGTCTTTTGGTGTATGTGTCTGCCATCCTAATACGTCTAAAGACGTTTTGTTTTACTTGTTTAGTTTGCAAAATACCTAAAACTCAGTCAGACTGGAAGGAAAGCTTAGGAATGCCAAACAATACCGGACTTTGACTGGTCCGTTCTTACACAGGAATCTTGCTTGATCTAAACCATTTCACTGCAGCTCTGGCTGTTTGTTTATTGTTGCCAAAGGTGCGTCTTTGCCCCAAAAGACTTCTTTCTTTAGCCCGGCTTTTAGCTTAATCAATCTTCCCATCATTTCAGATCAGAAATGTTCATTTTTATAAAATAAAAAAAAAAAACATTCCCACCGCACGATGCTGCCTTTGCCATGTTTCATGCTTGCAATGATGTGTTCAGGGTGATCTGCAGTGTTAGCTCTCTGCTACAAACGAGGTTTTGCTTATAGGCCTGATGAATATTTAAATGTTTGGCTTAATCTGACCACAGCACCTATTTCCACGTGTTAGCCGTGTCAAACTGCAAACAGGACCTGTTGTGGTTTTCCGTAAATTTTTATTCCTCTCACCACTCTGTTAATGTCCCTGTTTATGGACTACATGACTAATAGTTGCACTGTCACGCTTTTCTCCCACCTGAGCTATCTATGTTTGCAGCTCCTCTGCAGTTACCACGGACCTCTGGGCAGCTCCTCTAATTAAATGCCGATGATTGACGTTTGTGGTTGCAAAATGACAAATGGGAAAAAGGTTCAGGGGGTGCTACGTTTGCGAGGCGCTGACCTTTATCCCTCACGAACATGTTCTTGTCATTGTTAATTTAATCACAGGCATATAAATACCCTCTGTTAATTTGAAAAGTCTAACAGGCTTCTTGCAGTGGTGCTCGCACCTTTTATCGCCATGGCTCGGAGGTTAATCTCATCGTGCTCATGAGCCACCTATTCCCGGTCTTCCGTCCTTTCATTCAGAGACCGTCAGCTAATGAGATCTGCCCTCAATCCATCATGTGCATACAAAAAAGGAGAAGTGCAGGGGTCAGGGCCACATCTGGCCGAGGGCTGGAAGACATTAGTCTTCATTCGTATGGACAGGCCCGTGCCTCTCCCAGCTCCGCTGTCGCTCTTATCTTTGGGAGAGACGGTGACGCCCCAAAGCAGGAAGGAAAAAGTCTCAACACATTCAGACAAGGCGAGGAGAAGAGCGCACAGCAGCCGTGCCGAGGTGTCAGCACTGGCGGCTTTGTTGGGAAGCCTGAACACTGTGCGGCGTTGCTGCATTTCGTTCCTCCAGACCTGGCAACGCAGCCCTCTGCGGGCTTAGGGGTGTCAGGATTAGCGGGTGCAGGGAGGTAGAAGAATGTCGAGTCGGTCTGACACCTCTGTCAATATCCTCCTTCATCCACACGGAGGGACAAACCTCCTGTCGGCGGTGAACAAAGACGGGCTGTGCTCATGCAAACAGGTCTCTGGCAAATAAAGATCAAAAGTCCTTTTCATTTCAACACCCCATCCTGATAAAACAGGAGATATTTACTTATCCTTACGTATTTATATTAAATAAATAAATTCAACCGTCAACATGAGTACATTTGTTTCAATGTGGCAGCAACTGGTTTTAACAAAATCCCTGGTGTGGCCCCTCCTTCTGTTAACTGCCTTTTGCCAGAATGACAGAGAAATGGTTTGAATTTTAAGCTTGTCCAGTCGTCATACAACAACATACACATCGCAAGTAGGTTTTAAGTGCTTTTCTCACTGAAATTGGAAGGGTGGGGGGAGCTGGAATCAAACCCACAACATTCAGAAGACAACTACCCACTGAGCAAGAGTCCCCCATGGGTCTTCCAGAGTCCTAGGTCCTCTGTAATTCTCTGTTCTCTCGAAATGGGCCCACAGCACCATAGGTCCCTCCACCGTATCCAGGAGTGGCCATCTGCCTCAAGCTAAGGCTTTTACCACAAACTGCACAACAGCATGAAAAACAAAACAGATAGAATATCCCAGCTGCAGTCTTTACCTAAAAAAAAACAATTGGTTGAAAACAAAAACTCGTAGGACATTTGGATCACGTCTTACAGATTTTGGAATGTGGATGTAAGATCTCTGATGTGGATGAGTTTGTCACTTTGAACTAGCTCAGACCGCCTAGCTCAGGCGGACAACCAGAGACTGCCTGGTTATTCTTTCAAGAAAAAAAAGGAAGAAAAAAAAGATCTGGCCCAAGATTTCGGAGCCCAGCTTTGCACAACAACAACCTCCCAAACACTGTAAATCCATGAGGGTTGGCCTATCGTCGTCCAAATTTGGCCTAAAAAAATGTTTTTGCCTGTTTCAAATTTAGCCTTAACAAAAGTGCTGAAAGTTAGTGTGTAAAGTTAGTGCTTAAATCCTTTTTAGCCACATTCAGCGATACACATCTTTATGCAGACCCCTTTTCTCCTTTCATTTTACAAACAAAGTTTAGTGGGTAGCCCGACGGTAACGTCATCCTTGTCTGTCTTTTAAACAAAGGTTTGCTCAGGGGGAAACAATTATGGCTTACGTAACTTATGATTCCCCAGTAGCCAAATCTAAAATGTCCTCTTTGGGAGGTTGATTATGGAACTGGGGAGTATCTGTACTAGAGCAAAGCCACCATTATGCAACCTGATGACCAGGTTTGTTAATACATTTAGCCCAAAAGACGAATATATATATATATATATATATATATATATATATATATATATATATATATATATATATATATATATATATATATATATAAACACACTTCCTGAGAAGTTTGGACTGTTGACTGTGGTCAGACAAGCGATCGTAGCCTTTTTGGCTAAACCACACATATATGATGCAAATGTAGAAAAGCACCTCATGCCCACTGTCAGGTTCTGTGATGCTGTGGGTCTGGACCTCCTCTGAGGTCCCTGGGAGCCGTGTTAGAGTCTACGGCCTCATGGACTCTTTGAAATACCAGGGAAGTTTAATAACAGCTCTGATCTTGCAAAGTACCACAATATTTCTGCATGTAAACAATGAACACATGGACGATTTTTTTTATTAGGGAAAAAAACTGCATCCGTGGCAAAATGGCACATTTGCTATACATCTTATACTGGATAGTATTAAGGTTTCAGATTCCTTCATTTGTCCCAGAGGTGCCATTCATTTTCACCTGCAACCTGTCGGTGGTAATATAAATGCAGTAGATCATAGTAAACATTAACAGGTAAATTTATAGTTTACCTATAGTTTTCCTGCCCATACACCATCCAAATACCCATTTTGTGTATTTATCAGCCTGATGGCAGAAAGGATAAAGGGATTTTTATAGCGGTTTGTTTTCTGCATCGGTTCATGATACTGCCGACTCAAAGGCCGTCATTACAAATTCCCTGCCCAGAACATGATTTGGGCTTGAGAAGATGTTCAGCTGCTTTCTAATCAAAGCAGTTTCATTTCAAATGCACAAATGTATAATAAAAAAGCCAAGTATGTGCTACTCCTATACTACTCCTACCAAACATCTCTGGAAGCTATAATCTCTAGCAAATAAACGAAAAGATCCTGTTTTTTTAAATACATGTCAAAGTCTGAACCTCAGTGATGAAGGCATACATTTTTATCCCCATAGTGGTGCAGACCAGTTCATGATGAACTGATTTCACTTCTTTTCCCAGAAACCACCAAAAAAAGAGCAGATACAGACAGAAAAAGCTGGACGTAGACGTTTAGATGGGTCACAGTTATCTGTGTGTAGGTGGGTGTGAGCACTCTGCTGTACGCACTTGAGCAAAGATCTTTATAAGATGAAGGCTTTCTGTTTTGACCGTAACCCCTGACCTCTGTATTTAAGTGGGTTGAACAGAAAAGGGTTGCATAGTAACAGCTAGGAAGAAGTAAGACAGGAGAAATAAATGGATTTTCTTTTTGGTAGCATGCAGACGTCCTTAAAACGTTGAGCTGTTAAATATTCAGGTATTCTGCGTATTTCCTAGACAAGAAGGTGCCAAAAATTGATTAAAATGTACAATACAGACGATGCACCTAAAAATAGTTATCTAATAAGTATCTGTGAGTGCTTCTTTGGGACTACAATGCCTTGAAGTTCTTCGTGTTTATATGTTTATTGTATGATTTTATGAGATAATAAAACCAAATATTCCATAACTGTGACGCCAAAGGAAAATGGCGCATGGTTTTCAAAATGTTTTATAAATAAAAATCAAAACTATACAGCATGCATTAGTATTAATCCTCTTTACTGTGGGGCCCCTAAATAAAATCCAAAGTAAACAGTTGCCTTTTGAGGTTGCATGATTAGTGACATGACATGTAATTTAATTTTCTGAATTTAATTTGTTTTCTGATAATTTCTGTTTATTATTGTCAATATGGCCTATCCGTACTAGTTCCTTCCTTTCTTAGATGTTTCTTGTGTGCGGTTCTCTGAGCACTTTTTGTCCTCTCAGATCAGTGTTAGTCTTTCTCCTTTATGTTTGTGGCTCCTTTTGAGTCTTAGCTCAGCTCCCTTTGTGTAATCAGTCTGCCTCCCTCAGTTTCCCCACTATCGTCCTGCCACAGCAATTCCAGCTGATTAGCTCATCTGGTTCAAAGTCATTTTCCACCCCTACCTCAGTATTTAAGCTCCTTCATTGTTCTTTGCCGTATTCTTCCGTGACACTCACACTACTCGCTCCTGTGTTCATACGTGCCGGTATTGCAGGTCCTTATTTTTCATCATTAAATGTCTTCACTTCATCTCTCTGCCTCTGGTCTGCCTGCTTTTGGGTCCAACTAAAATATTTAGGCTAAAATATTTAGGCTAAAATATTTAGACTAAAATATTAGTTACTAAGTGAGGTGTGAAAAATGTTTTTGTCTCTTTTCTTTCCAGCTTCTGGGAGGTGATGCAAAAGTTTATTCTGATCATAATCATCATCATTATTTAAAGAGCACTTTAACAAAAGGTAAAACAAAGTGCCAAACATCAGAAATACATCAGATAAGAGATAACAACTAATAAAATGCTTGTTTGTTAAAATAGCAATAGGTATAAATTGTGTATAATTAGCCTAAAAAGTAAATAGGAATATGGAACGTGTTGACGTCTGTTAAATTCAGGTTATCTTTTTTATTATTAATATTTCAGTTGACGTCTCCTGTTGACGTGAGTTCAGTTTATCATTGGCGTCTGTTTAGTTCAGTTTGTCTGCTGTTGAAAACAATTGTTTATGAATTTGCTCTAATGACAGTTCAATTTTGAAACTAAGCCCTCTGTCCTGATGTTTCAGTTAAAGTAGCATGTAAAATGGAAATATTTGGATGGATATTTTATGAATAGGCCTTTTTTATGAATGAACTTTGTTAAAAGAAATACAATAAAAAACATGTGTTGGGCTATCAGTTGTTTTTGAAACACAGCATTCCAGGAACACGAAAGTAAGATGCATTTACTGCAGGGACTTGTGTGGGGTAGGTTTGTGTGTGTGTGTGTGTGTGTGTGGGGGGGGGGTGGTTATCTTTACCTATTCCTAGGGGAGGCTCACCTTCAACGAATTTGAAAACTCCTGGTTTAGATCAAAGCAGACTGAGCTGAACGTCAGCTTCCTAAGGCTTTGTATGAATCCGGTAGTTCAGGGAGAACAACAGCTGACGTTTCAATGGTCACAATTGTTAATCATTGAAAAAAAGGCACCTCCAGAAATCCCAGACACACTTTCCAGACACACACACACACACACCCGCAGACACAAGTCTCAATGGAATAGCCGAGTGATAATAGGGGAAGTCTAGCCTACTGCCAGCTTGCTGGAGCTGATAATCGTCAGTCTTTGATGAATGCAAGTTTAGTCTTGTACATGTTGTCAGAGTTTGTTGTGCAAATACTGACTGTCAGGAATTAATCGTAGCCTCTGGGCCAGAGTGAAGGCAATGAAACAGAGGCTGACTCATACAGGACTGACATGCTTTTTCTCCACTGCTAACTGAAACAAGATGCTCATTAGTCAACAGCAGCAAAACTAAGCCTTTTCTTATCAAGTGATGAGAGAGAGAGACAGAAAGAGAGAGAGAGAGAGAGAGAGAGAGAGAGGGAGAGAAAGAGAGAGACAGTATTTCGCTATTATCCAATCATCTTATTGAAATTGTCCTGTTGCCTTTAGCAATTTGTTCAAATGGTTTTAGTCCCAGTCCTCCTGACACAACTTATGTCATGATTGGGGTCATAGTCAATTTCAAAGACCCATCTTTGACCAATTTTTACTTCCCAGTTGGTGTCTTCAGGTCTTGCTTCAATATTTCTTATTCTTGCAAGGTCTCCCTTCCTGTTTCTGTGGTGGTTCCAAAACACCTAAACGTTTGCTTTATCAGCCCACAGATCACCTTGGTTTTTAGATAATGGCTTCTTCCTTGTTGATTGGCCTTTCCGCCCATGCCAACAGGAATCGTTTCACTAATGGCACTTTCTTAGCATCTTCAACCAACATCTTAATAACGTCTTTTTCTTTTGCTCTTGTGTTCATTCATACATTTTGTACCAAAACAAATGAATTCATCCATACCAAAAAGAAAACGCATTTTTTAATTTGGGGTCTACAATGAAGAAAAATTTTGTTTGTACCGAGTGAGTTTTTATTGTCAAATTTTTATATTATTATTCTAAAACTTGAAGAAACAAGCCAGCACTAAATCTTTGAAATTAGCCTTCCAGCAGGACAACATTGAGAATATCCATGTACTAAAATGGCCGAATCCAAGTCCACAGCTAAATCTGAGAATCTATGACGAGGCCTGTCATGAATTGGTCTAGGAAGGACCCAAATGCAGGCAAAACCAAAGGCAGAGCGGGGAACTGATCGGGTTTTTAATAAGGAAACGGAGTCCATTAAGTCAATGGAAGAAACCGGTAAAGAATTGAGAAGACCAGTACTGTGGGCAGATGTGGTTTGACATGGAATACAGGTGAATCAATCAGGGGCTATCCTGAGTAAGCAGAGATACTGAGGAAGGACAGCTAATTAACACAGAGTTGATCAGAGATAAAACTAAACTAAGTATATGATAGAGATCTGCCGGAAAAAAACTAGAATACACAGGAAGCAGAATACAAGAATTAAGTAAGAAACTAACCAAAAGGAATGAATTAATAAAGCAACACCTAGAGAACATAACCAACGATGAGCCCAGGAAAAATGAACAGGACAGGGCGAGACCTCAAGAATTTAAAATGCAGAAATCTGAAAGACTGTTCCAGATACATTATTTAAGTACGTTAGCTGCTATGCCAATCACGGCTAACCATTTTCCCCCTAGTTTTCTGTCGATCTGTCACACCGGGATTTTCCACATCGTGAAATCTCATAATGCAAACCATCATGTGTTGTTTCCTCCAAGTGAGTCCAAGCAGACGGGCGGAGCTCCAGGATACAGAGATTAACCAGCCGGAAAGTATACAAAAGGTGAGTTGCATACTGGTGGTCACATCAGGAGCTCTCCTCCTTGTTACACAAGATAACTGTTAAGAAGGCCGACACATCCTGCTGGAAACGAGCAAACAGTGCCCACCTAAAGTCACCTAATGCCATGCTACATTGAGAAACACCATGATTGTTTTCATTATTATTATCTTTCCTTATGTATAGTTCTTGGATTTCTCTCTTTTCTGTCAGCCCTTCTTTCTTTTCTCTTGCCTGTCCTTGTGCGGGGTTCTGTCAGATGTTCTTTAAGTGTTGCTTTTAGGCACAATCTCGTTTCCCACAGTCCTCCTGTCTCACACACCTTAGAGTTTTTCACTTTTTGTCAGATTATGACCACAAACATCAATGTGTTTTATTGGGATTATTTGTGATAGACCCACATAAACGGCATAGCTGTGAGGTGGAAGGAAAATGATACACAGCATGATGCTGCAGCCATCAATGGTTACTGCAGGATCAAGTGTAATCATGGTCATGTTAGTTTTCCTTCACAAATTTCTTTTGCATGTCAGTCAACAGGTTTCGTTTGGGTCTCATCTGACCCAGGGCTGGTCCAAAAATTGATGGGAACATAGGAAGAATTTGATTTGGGGCCCCGATTCCACTTAGGCCCACTCACCCACCAGTCAATGCCAGCATCAATAATTGTATCTTTCAAATTGCCAGAAATTGATTGTTTGAATGTTTTGCACATAGCAGTCTGGAGTAAAATGTTTTAATTGTCAGTAGGGTCAAGAAAGGGCAGGGACAGTTTTTGCACTTCCAAGCACACATGGAAAATAGACATTGATTCATTTGAAGCTATGTGCATGAAATGTCAATTCAGCACATAGACAAGTGGCAAAACCGATACCAAATAGTGACTGTTGACACACCAGCACGTGGGTCATTTGTTTTAAATTCTAAAGAGATTGTTGATGAATAAAATTTGTTGATAAAACTTTATCACAAATTGAAATGTAGGTTCGTACAGCATCGGCGGATACAAATTAGAAATATTTTTGTCTGTAGACTGTGTGAGGAGTTAAAGTCTCTTCATCAATGAAACAATGAAACTAAAGAAGTTATTCACGTCATAACTTTGGAAAGGCTGGACAAAATTACTTTAGATCAGAAATCCCCAAGAATATTCTTAACTTATTTGTTATTATTAACAGAAACAATTAAGTCTTTCTGTATGTTTGTTAATGTATGAAAGAAGTCTAGTCAATGATTTACTTAGCTTATTCCCATGTCATGTTTTTCTGTACAGCACTTTGAATCGTCTTGCTGGTGAAAAGTGTAATAAATAAACTTGCCTTGCCTTTGTCGCCCCCTGTTGGCCTGGAGTCTTATTGCACTATTACATTGGGCCAGCTCTGGTAAGGAACCTGTGAAATAAGGGTCTGTCTGTCAAGCAATCTAGCTCCACCCTTCCTCTATGTTTCTGTCGATCAATCTATGTAGCCTCAATATTCTGAGATTGAGCGGACAGCCGGCCGGCCGGACAGATAAGTAATTCGGACAGCGCAAATTCTGTTCTTCGGTTAATTTATGTATCAGATTGTTTTTATATTTATTTATTGACTTCATGGAGACAATAGATGTAAAACTCTAATATATTAGTTAGTTAGTTAAGCTGTGGTGAGGAATGGTTGTCCACCCTCCAGTCTGAAGATGATTAAGCTGTTGCAATTTTTTGCCTGAAAAAAAAAGCAAAGATTTCATATGTTTTAAAATTCATTCTCAGAACAGTATCAGCAAAATAAGTTTCCCAGTTTTTGCAGAAAGTATGCAGTCTGTTATAACTGCCGGCTTTCTTTTCTTTCCTACCAGCTGGTGCAGACCAAACAGCAAAGGTTGCCAGGCTTACTGTGGGCAAACTCCTATTGGCTCGACAACTTAGTGGGAACATCTTTTCCATTTGCACAGTGTTCCAAGACATGACCGCATGTCGGCACAGTAACAAAAAAGGAAAAAAACTACACAAACCCAGAGGATGGTAAATTATTCAGTGTTTCTCCCAGTCATATGGACATTGCTTTTTGAAAATCCCTGAAAACCCTTTTATGGTTATGTTGCCACTCTCCCTTGGATCCAGATACAGCCAAGCACATCCTGCTTGTTTTGGCTATTCTGAGGCTTCATCATGCCCCCCCCCCCCCCCCCCCCCCAGATTAAACACTCATTAGGATCCTCAGGAGACAAATCTGGAGAAAGCAGTGGGAGTGTTTCAGTTGTGCTGCAATGCTGAGCAGTTTGGCTCTTGTGATTTTCTTCCAGCCTCAGCTGTCTCACCCAAGTGTCGAGGGTGTTTTGCATGTAAGAGACTTCTTATTAATTAATCTCAACTTCCATAACTTCATCGATGACCTGTCTGGTGAGTTAATGTTAATGTAAGAACTCTGATTAAAGGAACAATAAGTACTAATGACACCTAAGGGTTAAAATCAGAACGACACATACACAATGTCTTTCAGTGAGACCCGCCTTTTACCCAACGGTCTGTTTTTTCACTGAATTTGTACTTCCACAGGTATATAATGTTATATCCTGTTCTATTTCTGGTCTGCTTTTCTTAGTGGCTTCCATGTTTGCAGACTGTTGCTCTTTTGCCAAGTTAAAATACCAAATGCTGAGCTCTGTTTTGGAACCAGGAAGTAAACATGAGCTACACCCTGCACTGAAGTAGTTCCAGACCACAATCTCTAGGTTTGAAAAGAGAAAAACATAACTAAGACATTGTTGATGGAGAGGACTGATTGTTTACAGGAAATTTTACTTCTATCCCAGGTGACAAATGGGAATGTTTTAGATTAATTCTATAGTAAATATCTTATTTATAGCTCCTTTAAGTGATTAACTGAGTTGGTATTTTAGTTTGAATGGGAGAAGTAATAACTAATAAACCTATTGCTGCTGTAACTTTTAATCATGCTGTAGATACAAGGTGTGAGGTCAGGCATGGACTGGTAATCGGGCGTACCGGGCATTTTCCCGGTGGGCTGACGTGCTGTTTGGGCCGGCAGACCCGACATGTATATTAATAATATGTATTATTATTATAAATTTTTTTAATTATTTTTTGTATATGTCGGCCTCGTTATATTTGCATAATGCATGAAGAAAAATAAAATCAGCAGCGCAAGAGTCTGTTCCGATCATCCGGCCCTTACCACAGGCTACTGCAGCCCATTGGTTATCATCCCTGACAGTCTAAAGGGCTAGGCCAATCATAAAGTAGAAAAACACCTTCATGCTCCATGTGGAACTTTGTGCAGCGGTGTTCACAGTAGTAATGGATAAGAAACGCAAGGGAGGCGCAGAGAAACTGCACGAAAAAAAGAAACGAGTTCTTCAAACGGACGCTGCGAAATGTGTCAAACTGACTGACATGTTCCCAACTGCAGGCCCTTCATCTGCTCCGGTGTCTGATGTAAAATATGGTGGTGGTGGTGGTTGTCAGCACAGACATGAATACGTAGACGCCACGTTCTCGTTTGAGAGGCGTGCTGACAGAGCGGCCATCTTAGGTCAGACCAAGCTGCAGTCAGACAGAATACAAGTCAGTTCAGGTAAGTGGTGCTTTATGTTTTCAGACACTCTGAATCCGGTGAATTCTCAACCGATTTCCAGATAAATTAGGTGATTGAAGACTTCACCCCTTTAGGGGCTACATGAGACCAATTGATTGAGTTAAAAGATTGATAGTCTAACTTAATACATAATGTCGATTTTGTATTGACAGTCAGCAAACTTCCAGAGCTACGTCCCAGGTTGCCCGACTTTTGCTCGGCTTATGGGTGTGGAAATAAAAGGGCACTACAAACCAGATCCCGGGGAATTACCTTCCACAAGTAAGATTTTATGATAGTTAATCCTCATACTTTACAGTTACAGTTTTTTCCGGCATAAACACATTATGTGCTAATGGGTAGCAGGGATGGAAGCGGAGAAAAGTACATTAAACACCCTGATTTCTAAAAGATCTGACTGAGGATATATATATATATATATATATATATATATATATATATATATATATACATAGAGAGAGAGAGAGAGAGAGAGAGAGAGAGAGAGAGAGAGAGAGAGAGAGATGTGTGTATAATTTCTGTTTATTATATTAATATGTATATGTATCATCCCGTTAGACTTCAGTTTAAATTGTTTTTGTTCTGAATAAATATGTGTAATCTGTCTGAAAGGTCACCAGCATTGTGAACATATGATTTAAATTAAATCTGAGCTGCCTCCTATTCATTTTGACAGCAGCTGTCTGATCTGTGGTCTGACCCAAGATGGCCGCCCTGTAGGCACGTCAGTCTAGCGGCCGGCAGCATACAATGGGGCGTCTACGTATATGATGTCTATGGTTGTCAGTGACGTGCTGTAGGGTTTATAGCTGGTGAGGCACTGACGTCATCAGAGTCAGATTTACAAATATATACACTCTACAGAGTAGACTCATTGCAAAGTGCTGAAAGAGACTGATTGAGCCAAATAAATTCACCAAGATACATGGAAAAAATATTGATTCTTTGATGAAAAAATAAAACTAAATTATTTGTCATTTGACTGGTAACAGTTTATGAGTTATGATGGATTTCTGCATTTGTGACACATTCTAAAACTATAACCCACACTATGCACATTTTATCACAAAAGCAAAACATGAGTTTTTATCGCTGTCTTACCTCTACTTATAAATTAAGTCCATGCAGCGCTCTTTCTGAACAAAAATATCATCATTTTCCGGTAAAAACTCTTTATCTTCTTCAGTTTTAAAAGTCTCTCAGTCTCAGTGGAGCTCACTGCCAGGGAGGAAAGCCTTCCTTGATCAGTCCTGTTCGGTATGTTTAGAGTCTTTTTAATGCTTTACTTGTTTAGCAAAACTCGCTAATAATACATTCATAACTTGCTGTCACTCTACAGTTTTGGCATCACGAGCATTGCCCCGTGAGCGCCCCCTGCCTAGAGGCCAAGGAACTGCCGGCCTCACCTACAACCAGCTCTTTGGCTTTTATGATCGCCCAGCAGCACGAAAACATGTTACCTGCACACAGTTTGATGCCCAAAACACAATTCGTAATCCACATATATTAAATTGTGGAAAATCAGTTCATAACTGTTTGAACAATTGAATTTATGATCTAGAGACAGGAAGATGCATCACAGAATGGAAGCCAGCGCAGTTAACATGGGATTGCGCAATCTCAGGGGAGGCCAAGCTCGCTGCGACCTCACCTATGGGGTTCCGTTTGTACCAAAAATAAGCAGATGTAATATGTCTAGATGTTGTGTTGTTGTTGCATATGTGTTGTCTGCATATGTAGAAGTTGCACATGTATTTGTTGTATATGTAGATGTTGCATATGTCTATGTTGCACATGTCTGTTGTATATGTCTATGTGGCACATGTCTATGTTGCATATGTCTATGTTGCACATGTCTATGTTATATATATCTATGTTGCAGATGTAGCCGTTGCATATGTCTAGGTTGCACATGTCTATCTGCTATTGTGTTGCTAAGTCACTGTGATCTTGCCAGTTCATGTGCAGTAAACTAACCTACACCTTGCAGTTGTTTTATGATGTTGTTGCCACCTGTTGTTGGTTCACGTAATTGTCTGCACGTCTGTAGCTTCCGTCATTGGTTAATGTCATTGCTCTCAGCTGTTGGTATATGCTGTTGGTCCTTGTCGTTGGTTCATGTCGTTGGTCTTTGTCGTTGGTCTTTGTTGCCTGTTCCCCTCGCCATTACAAACAGTGGAACTTTATTTTCTGTTGTCTAAGTGTTTGTTTAAAAAAATACAAAAATGTTGGTTTATCATTATCAATAGCTCCAAAATGTTTAGATTTCCACGAATCTCGTGGTATTTACTTCAGGCATTAATTAGGACAGCAAAGCAGGAAGGAGGGGGCCTGGCGCAAATAGCTTTGGGATAATAATGAGGGGGGAGAGGTACATTTATAGGCTTAAAACTTTAAAATAAAACCAAAGGGCTCCGCCTATGGCCCGTGAATAAATGTGTGCTCGCACTGGCAGGATTCAAAGTGCTTTACATGGTATCTACTGTCTGGATCGCCGGGTTGTTTAATCGTAGCTTAACCAAAACTTTTTTCAAACACTAGGGGGCGTAATAAGCCAATGGACGCTAACGGTGCAGTTTCATGAAAGTTATTTATATTATCAACTGACAATACATAATTATCCTTGGAGGACTAACATTTAAAATGAGAAAAATGCCTCCCATAAATCATGAAAAGGGTTAACTCAAATAAAAGGCCACAATAATATTGCATTTGGACGTTTGCATTTGATGAATATTATCAAAATGCCACCTTTTTAATCAGAGGCTCTGGGATCTCCCTACCACGTTTTAGGATAAATAACATCTGATTTCATACAAAGCATTCAAGCTTTTGAACAAAGTCAGGATTGGCAAAAAGTAAATCTTCCCTTTCACTTTAATATAGTCAGTTGTAATTTTTAATGCTTGATAAAAATTTACTTTTAAAATTCAAGTTCTGAAAAAAGATAACAGGCAATTTCACAAAAATACATTTATTTTCAATAAACACATGGTACAAAACCATACCATAAATCCACTCCCATAAGTTAAATCATGTCAAAAGAAAAGAGCAAGTAATGCTTATTGCTCACATTTCCAACTCTCTCCCATTCTAATTTGAGGCTTGGCCAAACTAGCTTGTTCACTAGTGACACACTTTTAACAGAATAATCTCGTGGGACGCAATAATGACGATTGGGGCTGAACATGCCACTATGTTTTGTTGCTTCCTGTTCGATGGTTTTATAGTAATGTATCCCCACTTTGATCCTTTAAAAACTGATAATACTATTGACCTAGGATACGCTGGAGGCACAACAACATAGGTAGGAGAATGTCACGGTAATATTGTTAGAATTTACCTTTAATACCATTTTAGAAAAAGTCAGAGCCTGATTTTCTGAACAAATCTTTTAACTTTATTTTGGAACAAATGATATACTTTGGCCTATAAGGCAAACTTCAAAATGACAGAAAAAAAACACACACACACACACACTAAACAAAACCAAAAGTTGGAGACTGCAAAATGCCTGACTCCATGTAATCTACAAAGTCGTCAAACGTCTCATGAATCGGAAGCCTTAAAATAACACTGCACGTGTTGGCTTCCGGATAGCGCCGCCGGGAACCATCTTCGAGAGGGGTGTGTAGAAACTCAATTTGAGGCTTGTGGGGGAAGCCAAGTGGAGGGATTTGTTCCACTCCAGAAACGAAAATCAATATGTTTTGAAGGGTGACTGCTCTTGAACCATCTAAGAAGAAAAAAAAACAATTTTTGATTACTTTTGTTGAAAGTTTGTATATAACCAAGTAATTATGTATATCCCAACATACCGCCAACTTCAATAAGCCAGTCCCTCCAAAAGGTGAGTGTCAGATTTTCCCTTCTCCGGGCATTGCTGCCAGATGGAGAGAAGACTGTCTCAAAAAGGGTCATCATGCTCTGGACTGTGAGCTGGGAATGTCCAGAAACAAAGATGGGGCGAAGGATGTCAGGGTGGGCCCTCATTGCCTCAGCGACCTTGAGGCAATCCAATCCCTCAATGAGCCTGTCAGGAAAGAATATTTTGACATGTATAAAAGCTATTAAAAATTGGTTTCCACAACAATTTAACTGTAAAGACTGGCCCATAAGTATATTTCAAACCCCAGGCATATTTGGACATAAACATTAACAATACTTCACTTTCCATTAAAACACCCAATATTTAAATACAAGGCATTGGTTTCCGGGGTTGAACCAAAGTCTCTGCTCTGCATTTAACCCATCCCCTTGGGGAACAGTGGGCTGCCATGTGCGGCGCCCGGGGAGCAATCGGGGGTTAATGGTCTTGCTCATGGACCCAGAGTGCCGTCACTGGGGATTGAACCGGGTACTTGCATCCTTCTCTGTATGCAAGTGCGCTGCTCTAACCACTAGGCCAACACTCCCCCACAAAGGAGTATGGTGTGCATACAACCTAGTCTGTATGCACACCACTGTATAACGAGTACTAGTCAAAAATACCAACAACAAAGACAAGCCAATACTTTTTTAACAGTGGATCTCTGTTGACACAAAATATTCAGTACATGGGATTCTACTTACTGGTCCAGTGCAGGTTTAACGCGCCCCTCAACATGGGCCCTTGCTGCCTCCTCAATAAGAGCCTGCTGGCTCTCCATGTTTAGGAGAGACATTGCACAGCCCAGGGTACATAGTGCCGGCCAGGCTTCCCCAACAGCACGCTGGGCTTCATCAAAGGTTTCTGCAGCCTTTATCTGTGTTAATGAAAACACAAACACACGCACATATACATATCAATACGTATATATATACATATCAATACGTATATATATATATATATATATATATATATATATATTTATATATATATATATATATATTTATATATATATATATATATATATAGAGAGAGAGAGAGAGAGAGAGAGAGAGAGAGAGAGAGAGAGAGATATGTGTGTGTGTGTGTGCACAAAAATTGTGTGACCCACTTTATCAAGGTGCTGACGCAGTTCCCAATCGCCAACCTCCTCCAATGAGACTGGGCCTGTTTGTTGCCGACATAGCTGCGTATATAGCCTTTGAGATAAAAAAGAGGGCGTACTCCTCCTTGGAGAAGGGCCAGGGACAGCATTTGGCCAATTATTTTATAGTCACCAAACTCTACGCCTGCAACATAGACAAATCAAAAAACAAAAATGTCTTATCATCAAAGTAATGCTCCCAGAATAAATGAAACACCTAATGGCTCCTACAGCCTAAGAACTTCATGTTTAAACAGTTATTAATTGCTACCTACCCCGGTGTACCAGTGACAGATTTTTGCTGCCCTCTGGCCCTTCAAAGTAGCGGCTATCTCGTAGTGCTGCAACTAGGAGTCGCAGGAATTCGCGGCTGGGACCACCGTCGTCCACAGCCCCCTCACTCTGTCCCTCGCCATCAACAAACATTATATTTAAATGATGAAGGGGATTGAAGTGTGCTCTTCGAAAAGCTCTAAAAGAACCTTCCAGTAGGAACTCGCGGCACACATTTATGCAGTTGTGGATGGGGGCTGACCCTCTCTGAACACCTTGTTCTAAACTTTCAAGCACAGTCTTTAAATCGGGAGACCTGTTTAAAAAAAATCTTAAATTAATTTTTATTTTGAGGTGTGGAGAATATACAATACAAGGGTCATCTCGGCAAATGTATCTGATAAAAACTAATGAGATGGGTAAGTCAATCAAAAAACATCTATTAATATTTGGAATAAATTCAACTGTGCATAAAACTTACTGGCTTGTTCCTTCATTTTCGGTGACAAGTTCTAACACTTCCACCGTGTCCTGCTCCCAGACGTGCTGCTGAGCACTATAATACCAGATATTTGTAGCTTTAAGGATGTTAACATAATACTCAGAATATATTTCCGTCAAATTGCATACCTTGTAACACCCTGAGGTGCCCCAACAGCTTCAACCTCAACAGCAAGGTGCTGCTCTGAGTACTCATTGTGACTACAAGAAAACACAATATTAAAAGCTATAAAAAGTAGAATTAAAGCATACAATGATCAGAAAAGTGATAGATATTGGGTTTGAACACCTTACTGTTATGTTGGCATTACAGAAAGTTAATGAGAAAACCAAACACTTACAAACAATTGAAGGAAATATTTCTAAAAGGGTATATTGGAGGAATTTTATAAACATGGCAAAACAGTTGTCATAAGTTTGTTCACTTATCTGTAATGGGCACTTCTGCTAGTCTTTCGGAGGCTTCTTTGCTGTTTATATCAAAACAGCATAGAAGCCTCCGAAAGACTAGCAGAAGTGCCCACTTTTATGCTGTTTATTTCTATATTGTAATTATATTGTATCGACTGAAATTAAGAATTTTGATATTATTGAGTTGTATTGCAAAAATAAAAAGAGAATTTGAAAAAACCTTTTGGAAACAGCAAAGAAAATACAGAAAGACATAAATACAAAAATATAATTCAAATTCAATTAAACTCAAATTCAAAAATACTTAATTTATTCCAAAGGTGAAATAAGTAATAACCAACACTTAACACGTCAGGATCAGGACACTTACTTCATAAAAGCGGAAGCTGCTTCAACCTCATCCTCAATAACAGTTATTGACAGCCTGCAAAAATAACAAAACAGATTAACATTTAAAAAAAGCATTTTGTCCTTGTGTCTGTTACTAAAGTTAACCCAATACACACTTACTGTTGCACAGGTGACATTTGGTGCTGAAAACGTAGGAAAAAAATAATTAAAGTATTATAGAAAAGATTGGATTATCAGGACAGTAGTGGCAATTTTTAATGCTTGTTTTACAAACATTAACAGACCTGCAAAGACTGTTGGATAGCCATGGCTAGGTCCTCATCCAAGTCTTCTCTGTGAAACCCCCACCCGCAAAAACAGTATGGGTCACTAAGAAAAAATAGTTTAACTTAAACGTTATTCTTCAAGATTTTGACATAAGCATGGGCCATACGTGTCATTTCTTGATTCCTCTTGTGTACTGTAGAAAGAAGAAAACCAAAGGAAAGTTAAAGAGTCTGTTAAACTGTATTACTCTAATGAACAGTTTATCATTTGCAAATACATAATTTGCACAATTACAATTATCTTCTAATGTAATTCTCTATGTTTTGGAAGAATTAATTGTCATTTTTACCATTCTTGGATATGGTCAGCCAAGTCACAAAGAGGGATTAAGGACTGGCAGGAGAGACACCTTTCCATCACTTTTGGGGCCTAAGCACATTGTATAAAAAAAAAAAAAAAAAAAAAAAAAAAAACCAGTTGAATGTCCATACAATAAAAAACAGGCACACGTTTTGGTAATGGTTGAGACCTACATCATCAACTGGCGGTGGCATCAGAGTAAGGCTTTGCTGGAGAGGAATTATATACAAGGGAGCCCTTGTTGAAGCCGACCTTACATAATTCAGGCTGTATCCCAATGGTGGTATGGGAAGCTCCTCTAACATCTTTCCCCTGGTGCCACGGGCCAGGACAAACCCACCAGCATCTCTAAGAGGAGATGCTCACTGACGAAAGAATGGTCTCCTTCATTGTGTGGGAAAAATACATTTTTTTTCCCCAATCCACAAGATGTATAGTAGCGAGACTCTTCCATTGTGGGCATAACATTTGATTGTGTCTCAGGCAAACAAATGAAGGTGTGTGACCAGGGGGTCTCCCGCTTCCTCTTCCTAACCCCACTGGCTACTCCTCCATGATGAGGCCGAAACAGCCTTGACAAGTGGGCCTGAGCGTTGTCAGTACGGGGCTGATAAACGGTGTGCCGAGGTGTAACAGCTTGGAAGTGAGAAGCTGGGGCAGGTGGGATATGACAAGATGGACCAGGCGTGGTATGGCTTGATTCAGCGGGTGGGGTGTTATAGGGTGATGCATGCTGCAGCCGTGATGAAGATGGCATTCGGGAGGAAAGTCTTTGGAAGACAGTGGGAGAAGGCTGGACTGCTGTTGTTGTAGCAGGTAAGCTGGACTGTGGTGGAGCAGATGGAGTGTGTTCCATTCTGTCCAGCAGCAGAGCCGTAGTGCGCTGCATTTGCCGAAGCAACTCTCGCATTTCTTCAGGACTGTTAAAAGGGAAGATAAAGATTAAGTAAATGGAGTAGTACATCTTAGAAAGCTGTCAACAATCTAGAAACTGTATATTTGTTACTTACACTTGTCTTTGACTTCCTCGGTCCATTTTGGCAATCTGTGACAAAAAGTCAAACCAGAATTAGCAGAATTCCACAGTGCAACATATTTAATAACATAAAGGACAAAATTATCCTGACCTCAACATTGTTTCTAGTCAAGGTAATAAATTATTTCACATGGGGTCTATCTATCACATGGGGTCTATCTATGTTCACTTTTTTCATTATGCATTATGCATTTTTTCATTATGCATTAGTTTTGATAAGGAGGGCCAACAATAACTGCCTTGGGTTGTGCACATGTTTTTAGATCTATTCCAACATCTTAAAAAATAAAAATTAAGGGTGTAGTTACAGAAAAATAATTCAAATATTTGAAGCTCCGTGCATGTATAGATGTCCGTCTGACAATTTATGACTGCAACTGTCAAAGTTTACTCTCAATGCAAAGCACTTTTTATTCAGCACAATCATTGGAGCATGAGCTTTTTTTTATACAGAGTTAAATTGTGTAACAAAATTATAGATAAGTTAAATATGGCAGAATTGCATAAAAAATTATCGTAAAGCCAATATTTCAACACCTTAATCAACTCAAGAGTTGCGAAACGACAGCATTAATACTAACGTATTAATGTAAAGTCATTACTTTTTAAATGTAGCAACAAAATTGCACTTTAATTAACTTCCTTTTGTTTTCTGAATATTTTTTCTTATATAAACTCTTAAACAGCTTATAAAAATTTCAAATAAAGTAAGCCAATTTGAACATGACAACAGAAAACGCATACATAATTTATTTATATAGAGATATATCTATGTATATCTACATCTAGATAAATATATATATAGGTTTTTCTGAAGTTAGAACATTATCTGCAAACCAAATTACTCATATGACATGCTATTACAGTGTTAAAATGACAGTAATATCAATGAAGATGACTACACAAAAATATTTTTCTTAAAAATACATAGATTTTTAAAATATTTTTACCTTATGAAATGTTCACAGGAGCACTCTTACCTTTCTTGAGAAAAAACGCGCGAATGATGTGATTTTTGCGCCAATTTATCTTCTGAGTTGGTGACGTATTTCCGCCCGCCACATGGATTACTTCCGGTCGACTTACGCTAACCTGATGGTCGTACGGAACAACAGTCCGCCGTCTATCAAAAGAAGTAGACGAAAAACATTGGGCCAGGCGCAGCTGTGAAAATGGCGACATGGTAAGTATATTCCAAATATTTAGTATTTGTTATGTCCTGGCATACCAAAAGTAAATATCAACAATCCAGATATAGGTATTTCAAGACGGTAGGCTAAATTCCTGAAAGGACCCTAGCCCCTAACTAAACTGCGCGCAGCGAACGCAACAACGGACGCGCCGCGCTCAAACCAGGGAATCACTTTTTTTTTACTTGCATGAACATATCAGACTGTCTCTAAAATGCTTCTCATACCAAAACATTATCCCTTTGACATTTATGACGGACAAAGGCGCAGGGCTGTTTCGCGACGACGGATTTGTTTGTTCAGGTTTATCTAGCTGAGCTGTGTGCCAAGAGGAAGTAAACTTCTTTTTTAAATGGTAAACCCAATTCATTGTGGAAAAACTAAACAACTCTTTAACGTTGTGCCTGACTTATTTTCATTTCATTGGGCTATTTCAGTTGTACATTGCACAAAGGGGCTTGAAATAGTGACGTAACAACCTCACTGAGCTGTGGGCTACATTCACTAATCACTGGAGTGCTGATTTGGCCGAAAAACTGAAGTCACTGGCCGCCATCTTGCTACTCCCTACTCTCTCAGAATCCCATAGGATTTGGTTGCATCAACAAGCAGTTTTCTGGCTGTGTGAAAACGTTTCTTAGGTAATTCTACAGTCAGTGGATGTACTAACACTATCAACTACTAGGAAATTATATGCTGAAATATTTTACATGTTATTCATATTAAATATATATGTATATATAAGTATATGTAAATATATGTTTTTGTATATTGTTATTTATATATCAATAAATATTAGAATTATATATATATATATATATATATATATATATCCCACGACCCCATGAGGGATTAAGCGGTTTGGAAAATGGATGGATAGATATATACTTAAATTAATAAAATGCAAAATATTTCAGCACATGACTTTCTCAGTACTTGATAGTTTTAGAACATAACATAAAAGTATATGGCATTTGACATTTTAAAAGTTTTAAGCCCTTAAGTTATTCATATTATACATATACGTGTGTATATATATATATATATATATATATATATATATATATATATATATATATATATATATATAAATATGTGTGTGTGTATGTATGTGTGTATATATATGAATGAATGAATGAATGAATGAATGAATGAAGCGGGTACTCGTGAATAATCAATGATTAAATTATTCTTCAATTAATTTGATGATCGACCTAGAGTAATGGTACAGACTCCAGAATATGCCTTTTGCTGAAACAACCTTGTTACAGCCATAATTGAGATAAAATTAAAGTAAAATGTGCAGTGAGTTTTTGTTGCTAAATTCCAAATGCTTATTTATAGACAATTTATTTACTAAAACTCTATTTTTTGATTAGTTGAAAAAATAATCCATACATAAATTGATTAGTGAAAACAGCGAAAAAAATATATATAAATTGATGTAACGCTTGACAAATGTAAAATAATAAAACGCACAACAATAGCAATGATCCTAGAACAAAGTGGATATTTACTTTATTTTAACATGCAATTTGATAGGGTTTCACTATGACTATTAGATTGTATTTTGGATGCGCTTCTTTCAACAACATTAACAATACCTGTATTTTTCTTTATAGTTCTGAAGACGACCAGCGCAGCCGTCAACTGATGCAGTACCTCTATACTCAATGTCAGCGATTATCTGAAAATTTTGAGGCTAATGCATCACAATTTGATTTGGATTTCCTTGAGCAACGCTATGAGGATATCTACAACATCTTATTAAGAGCTCAACAAACCGGAATATTCACTGATATTGATGACATCTTGGACAGTGTAAAGGCGCTACTTTGCTTCTTAGGTGAAAAAAATAACCACACTGGTGGGTTTAGACCTGCGTTGATCACATCTGGTGGCAGAGGACGGCCGTCATGGGACATTTCAGAAGATCAACTAAAGTACCTGTTGGAGTACAATTTCACAGTCCGTGAAATTGGGGAACTGTTAGGTGTTAGCTACAGCACTGTAAAAAGAAGGATGACTGACAGCAATCTCTCTGTCAGAATGAATTACAGCAACATCAGTGATGAGGATCTCCAAAGATTGGTGTGTGATTTTATCCAGGAGTGTCCTGATTCTGGAATAAAAACCGTCTTAGGATATCTTAATAGTGTAGGACTAAGGTGGGTGTTGCATTGAATGTGTGAATGATTACTTAACCCCGTTTTACAAAAGTGTATTAAATCAACGTTTAAATAATGTCTTCTAGAGTCCAGAGATCCAGAGTTATGGAAACAATGAGGGTGGTGGATCCAGTGGGCACCATCTGTCGTGGCATTGGCATTAATATAATACAGAGAAGAGTTTACTCTGTACCATCACCCCTAGCACTGTGGCACATTGACGGCAATCACAAATTGATACGGTAAGCTCTTTTTGGAAAATAATTTTTATTTGAAGGTCTTTTTATGGGGGCTGCCATCTTGGTGAAGAACAGTACTGCCACCTCCCAGTTTGTGACGTCACGGTGCGGTATCGGCTGTAGATCCCAATGCCCTATCTGTCCCTTGTAAATAAATATCCGTTTTCATGCCAAAATATTTTTTTAACCACTTAAACAAAGATAGACATGTTATTAAGCATTAAAATTTAAATTAATACTAATTTTACATTTTAGAGACATACAAAGACAACAAATAAGCATTAAAGTATGATTTATGGGTTGGGTTCTGCAATGTTATGAGTATAAAACTCAGCTTTAGAACCAATCTCTGCTCAAAATGGTGATCTAAACGGACAAACACATAATTCAACAGTGGCTTTTAAAAAAAAGGAAGAAGTTGCTTTTTAAAATACAGTATAATATTTAAAGGCTACCATTAAAGAATATTCTTGTACTTCACTTTTTTCCCCATGTTCTAGTGGGTCCCGTGGAGGCTGTGATATAAAAGAACAAAGTAAATATGAAATTATTAAAATGCAAAAATACATACTGTAGAAAGTGATAGAAACATCTACCATGGACAGTATTTACGCATTAATTTGTCTGCTGCTTTTTGCCAGCCCTCTCTCCTGGCTTTAGTAGACTTGGAGGTGTTTTAATTAATGACACAAATTCCTTCCATTAAAAGCTCGTGTTCTGCTTGGGAGAAAAACTGCGGGCGTTCTTTGCTGAACAGCCAATAGCAGCGTTGCTGATCATTGTTTCTACTATCGATACATTTCCCCTTTTAAACAAACGCATGAACGCGCAGTTATCTCAGATAACTCAATCCAGCGATACTAATCGTAAACAACAGGTGTGTTCGAAGATCAGGATTAGCCGGATGAAGTCATCTTGGATGTCTCATTTGATCTCGGATGTTTTAAGCAACGTACGAAGAACGGGCTCAACTCAGCTAATTTAACATGACACGTTTTTGTTTTGTTTTTTTTGAAGGAGGGTTGGAATGTGAAACGATGTCCCGGTTTGACTGGGTCTGATTCGGAAAAAGTTAAAAAAAAAATCATAAAGAATATTCCACCTGCACTTTTCTTTAAAAAAAAAAGAAGGTAGAGCTGCAGTCAGCGCAGGTATTATCTTTTTTAAAGTTATAAACTTCAAAAAAGATAAGGCCTTTTGATAAACTCATGAGTTGTGATAATAAATTGGTGAGCAATTGGAGGGAAGCGTTTTGAAATTGTAAAGTGGAAAGGTGAGTGGACTGTGGACCAGTTTGGCAAAAGTGTGAAGGAAGAACTTGCTTGATGCTGCAAATATAAAAGTTAACCAGATGATGTTATGGATGTGGAAAGTGAAGGAGATTATGCAGAGGGCACCAGGATGGCGCCAAGGCTCTGAAGCTGGAAGGTGGAGAGATACAGGAATTGTCAATGGAACTACCAGATTTGGTCAAAGTGGACTTTGCACAATCAGCAAATGAGGTTATTAAGGTGGCATGACGTCCGCGGCTCGGGAATATATGGGCTGACTAGAAAATATTTTCTGTCAAATTGATTATTTTTGCTTTAACCCCTGAACTAGATTTTTCACAACATACTTTGTTTTCCTTTCTGAAGGTGGCGAATTGTGATTCATGGTGGCATAGACGGATACAGCCGAAAGATAATGTTCCTCACTGCCAGCAGTAACAACCGAGCTACCACAGTTCTTCGAGCCTTCCTGGGAGCTGTACAGAAGTTTGGCTTGCCCATCAGAGTACGAAGTGACAAAGGAGGAGAAAATGTTGAAGTAGCTCGATATATGTTAGAACATCCCGAACGAGGAGGAGGTATGTTCTTTAGCATCATGTCATAGTTTTATTTATGTATATAACACAATATCATGTTGTTGTAGAACATTACACCTGATTATGCTTTGCTCTTTATAGAAAGAAGAAGCTTTATAACGGGGCGCAGTGTCCATAACCAAAGAATTGAGAGGCTGTGGAGAGATGTTTGGTGTGTTGTCACCGTGAACTACCGTTATGCACTGGAGTATCTGGCTGACACTGCAGCTTTGAATTCTGATAATGAACTGGATTTGGCCTGCATTCATTTTGTAATGCTGCCCAGATTAAACCGGCATTTAGAACTGTTTTCTGTGGCTTGGGACAGACATTCACTATCCACAGAGCGAGGCAGATCACCTCAACAATTGTGGATTAGGGGTCAATTACTGGCAAACACCTCAATACCGGACCCTTCCTGCGAGCAGGTTTGGATTATTTATCATGCCATAACAAGTAAATATGTTTGCACTATTATCATCTTTTATTATTATTTTATTACTGCTGTTGTGTTTTGTAGATTGATGAAGAACGTTATGGGGTTGACTGGGAAGGACCAACCCCGCTGGACACAGACGACACTGTGATCGTTCCAGACACACCAGAAGTTATCAGAAGACAGGTTTCCACGTTCCTTCAGGAAAGAATTGACCCTCTGAGGGACAGTGACTGTTTTGGAATGGACATCTGTTTGGAGGCCTTGCAGTTGGCTAGGCAGACATTCCCAGATTTGTCATAACTTTTTTTTCCGTGTAATATTTTTTTATGAACCTAATATTGGAATTTCATTTTATTTTTAATTTTATTTTTGAAACTATATCCATTTTTTTACTTCAAAATTTGTTTGTGAAGACTCATCAACCCAGGTTCTAATCATCACAGTGAATTAGCGACTGGACTGTGTTGGTACACGTTTTTGCTGCTTCTTACAGCTAAGCAGGTCACTCTCTTTTTGACTGCAAGAGCCACTTAATATGGTTTTATTTTTTATAAATGTTTGCTCACATTGTTCCAATTAAAAAATTTTGTGGATGAAAAATATTTGTCATTATTGCGGCCCATTACTAGATTTAACCCTTTTTATGAATTACTTCTGTTGTAATGCAACGGTTCTATTATTGAGGGGGGCAGCGCATACACCTCCTGTAGCAGCAGTGATGTTTAAGTAGTCCTCAATCTTGTTAAAAGCTTTGCTAACAAACATCACCTAACTGCTTGTGTATACATGCCGTGTATAAGTTGCACCACCAAAACAGGTGAATTACCACACATTTGAATGTGATAAACGTGTCTGACATCAAGTTGTCTTTCTGTGTCTAAAGGTTGGATTTGAGCAGGCTATTCCCCAACAAAGTGAAATACAGAGGGACAAACAGCACCAACTCTTCAGAATACTTAATTTGGAGGGATGATATTGTGATTTATCATCTACTGTAAAGCAGAATCTCCATCTGTTATATCTTAATTTATAAAATTTCACAACACTTATAGAAAACTGATCAGCTTTCTTTTGAACATGGTGTGGTTGTGTCACAGGTCAGTGGATGGCTCCAGGTGACAGAGTTTGCATGGTGCACACAGTAAAACTGTACTAGATTTTATATTGTAACAGTGCTTTTGGCAGAATTTTAGCCCTGTTGTTGTACATTACAGAAATACTGTCCTTTTCCTCCTCTGTAAACTTGATTTGTGTCAACAGTATTGCAGTCATCCATTTTCTTTCTCTTTTTCTGGAGTTGGGTCACGGAGGCAGCAGTCCGAGCAAGGATGTTCACTGTAAACAAAGGGGAAGATTTACTTTGTGCCAATCCTGACTTTGTGCTAAACCTAGAATGCTTTGTATGAAATCAGATGTTATTTATCCTAAAACTTTGTAGGGAGACCCCAGAGCCTCTGATTTAAAAAGGGTGGCATTTTGATCATTTTAAACATCAAAATACAATATTATTGTTGCCTATTATTTAAGTGAACGCTTTTTTTATAAATTATGGGTTGCATTTTGTTAGAGTCCTCCAAGGATAAGTATGTATTGTCAATTGATAATATAAATGATCTTGACAAAACTGCACCAAGTTAGCGTCCATTGGCTTTTTACGCCCCCTAGTGTTTGAAAAAAGTTTTGGTTAAGCTACGATTAAACAACCCGGCGATCCAGACAGTAGATACCATGTAAAGCACTTTGAATCCTGCCAGTGCGAGCACACATTTATTCACGGGCCATAGGCGGAGCCCTTTGGTTTTATTTTAAAGTTTTAAGCCTATAAATGTACCTCTCCCCCCTCATTATTATCCCAAAGCTATTTGCGCCAGGCCCCCTCCTTCCTGCTTTGCTGTCCTAATTAATGCCTGAAGTAAATACCATGAGATTCGTGGAAATCTAAACATTTTGGAGCTATTGATAATGATAAACCAACATTTTTGTATTTTTTTAAACAAACACTTAGACAACAGAAAATAAAGTTTCACTGTTTGTAATGGCGAGGGGAACAGGCAACAAAGACCAACGACAAAGACCAACGACATGAACCAACGACAAGGACCAACAGCATATACCAACAGCTGAGAGCAATGACATTAACCAATGACGGAAGCTACAGACGTGCAGACAATTACGTGAACCAACAACATCATAAAACAACTGCAAGGTGTAGGTTAGTTTACTGCACATGAACTGGCAAGATCACAGTGACTTAGCAACACAATAGCAGATAGACATGTGCAACCTAGACATATGCAACGGCTACATGTGCAACATAGACATACATAACATAGACATGTGCAACATAGACATATGCAACATAGACATGTGCAACATAGACATATACAACAGACATGTGCAACATAGACATATGCAACATCTACATATACAACAAATACATGTGCAACTTCTACATATGCAGACAACACATATGCAACAACAACACAACATCTAGACATATTACATCTGCTTATTTTTGGTACAAACGGAACCCCATACTCACCGGCTTCGCTATCAAGCGCCACCAAGGATTTACATGAAAAATAGCGAAAAGTCTGCGATTTTAAAGAAAATATGATCAAAAATGAGGAAATTACATAAATAAAATACTTATTACAAATGACTGAGTGAATCAAAATTTATATTATGTTATTATATATTTTCTTTCTTTCCATGATAACAAGTGAGGCCTGGCTGAGTTTACATTTTTACATTTTACAGTGTTAATAAATTAAGATTTTGGAAGTATTTTAAGTGTCCACTGTCACTAATTTCCATTAACCTGTCCTCAAGGTATTGCACAGTTGGTATACACATTCAGTACACAAAAAAAAAAAAAAAAATGTGGTGGGCCAGTCTAATCCAAAATGCCAGGGTCGATTTTTTGTCCCAGTCCACCCCTGTGTGAGGTAGTAATATTTTGTGCATCAAATGTTTTGTCTATAGCGTCAATATTTTAGGGCAGAAGTAATTTGAAGAGGACTTTCATATTGCTAAAAGCTGCTCAATAGAGCTATATCTTGATATTCAGAATGTTATTCAGAGTCTCCTCTCGGAATACACCAAGGATGTCTCCTGAAGTTTGAGCTCCATCTGGCAACGTTTGAGGTTGTCGAGCAGCCCTGAGTTTTGCATCCAATGTGGCTGGGCTGTGAACATGTGAAAAGCAGTGAAGGTCGCACCTATAGGTGCCTGAACGACGGCACGCGTGAAGCAACTTCTCCCCCATCTTTAACAGTGGCAGAGCAAACTCATCTTTCTGCTACCCAGTAATTTGACCCAAAGAAATCTGTCCATTCCTTTAAGTCAGACAAATGAAAAAAGTCTCCGCTAATTCCCTTTTGAACTGGCAAGCTATGAATAAATATTAAGACCAATTGCTAAATTTTAGTCGTGTCCTTCATCATCTTATTGGTTTCATCTAGCTTTCTAGAGAAATTGCCCTTTTTCTGACTCATCTCTTTGGTTCCAGAAGAGGAAAGGTAAAATAAGCACAATATTTATTAGCTTTTTAGCTGTTGTGACAGTGCTTTATCCTTCTAACACTATAAATCTGACGAAATACTGTAAAAAAAAAAAAAACAATCCCAAAACAGATGAACTACATTTTCTTCACATTTTGTTTTGAAAAGACAGATAGGGTCAAAGGACAGTTTAAAGTGTAACTCCACAGACATGAATACGTAGACGCCGCGTCCTCGGTTGAGAGGCGTGCCGATAGAGCGGCCATCTTAGGTCAGACCAAGCTGCAGTCAGACAGAATACAGGAAAATGTACTTTATGTTTTCAGACACTCTGAATCCGGTGAATTCTCACCCGATTTCCAGATAAATCAGCTGACTGAAAACGTCACTCCTTTAGGGGCTACATGGGACCAATTGATTGAATTAAATTATTGTCTAACTTAATAAATAATTTCGATTTTGTATTGAAAGTAAGCAAACTTCCAGAGCTACGTCCCAGGAAGCCCGACTTTTACTCCGCTTATGGGTGCGCAAATAAAAGGACACTAGGAACCAGATCCTGGGGAATTACCTTCCATAAGTAAGATTTTATGATAGATCATCCTCATGCTTTACAGTTACAGTTTTCCGGCATAAACACTATATGTGCTAATGGGTAGCAGGGATGGAAGTAGAGAAAAGTACATTAAACACCAAAAACAAACAAAATGGTCCTAAATTACTGGACAGACATGATTTGTGGGGGGGTAAAATATTGTACAGTTTTTACTATGATTTTGTAATGTATTTGATTCTAGATGCGTTATTAGGTTTTTTGTTGATTTTTTTTTCCCAGATTGCGGTTTGTATTATATAATTTTTAAATGCTGTTATGGGCACCTTTGCTCTCACTTGTCTGTATATAGTTTTGCTCCTATGTAGATCAGTTCTGTTGTCTGTAGATCAGTGTCTGTGTATATAGCCTATATATACAGTATATATACATATATATATATATATATATATATATATATATATATATATATATATATATATATATATATATATATATATATATATATATATATATATATATATATTGGAAGAAAGAGAGAGAGATTTATGTGTGTATAATCTGTGTGTATATTAGAATAATATGTAACTGCAAAATATGTAAGTGCGTGTACATTTTTCATCCAGTTTGACTTCAGTTTAAATAGTTTTGGTTCTGAATAAATATGTGTAATCTGTCTGAAAGGTCACGATCACTGTGAACATATGATTAAAATGAGATCTGAACTGCCTCCTATTCATTTTGACAGCAGCTGTCTGATCTGTGGTCTGACCCAAGATGGCCGCCCTGTAGGCACGTCGGCCTAGCGGCCGGCAGCATACAATGGGGCGTCTACTTATATGATGTCTATGTGTAACTCTCCCCGATGTAAAAGCATAACCCCGCCCCCAGAAAATGTTTTAAAAATGCAACCAAAGTGGGCGGGGGCAAGAGATCCTGAGGTGGCAGGGTTAAGTGGGGATGTGGTCAGGACAAGATAAAGCCGCAGCTAGCTTAATTTGACATTTTGAAGCAGAGTGACTCTGGTAGTCATGCCACAGATCGGTCTTTGAGGATTTGTCACCCCCCTCGTCACCAGAGGTTGAGGGAGGCTTTTTTAAGTAAAGCATAAGATCGAAGGTATAAAGAATAAAATGATTCTCTTTCAACGCCATGATTGATGCTGGCTATAATGACGGAACTTTGTTTGCAAGCTGAATTCTCGCAGTATTTATGCGTTCACATACACATGACAGTCCATCTTGTCCTGCTCCTAGCTCAATCGTTTAGGCCCCAAAATAAAAACAGTTCGGGCCAATCATGTTGCAGTATTATGGTTTAAGGCGGGACATACCAGCTGTAATGAAAGCAAGAGCTGCCGAATCCACAGCCAAGCTAAGATAAACATGGCAGCGCAGGAGGACACACGCGAAGCTGCTGCCATCACATCTGTTTTCTCAGAATCCATGATTTCTTTGAAAGAATGGCAAGAAGTGTACCTTGACCAGCGTAACTTGTTGTGGTTTAATTTGATACTGTGATTGGCTAAAATCAACCTTTGGTAGGCGGACACTAGGTGTCGCTTCGCTCAATCAGCTCGGAATGTCCCTCCTTTCGTCGAACGGATTGGATGGGAGTAATCCCAGATCGATAATGTGCAGAAGGTAGAGTGCTACACATTATCAATCTGGCTGGCCAGGTTAATAATGAGTGAAACCTGCACCATTTGAATCCATTGGAAAAAAAACTCCAATAACCACCGTTCAACCCTAAGAGAGCCGCACTGAAACGGTTTTAAGAATGTTTCAGAATTGAAAAGGTTCACATGAAAATGTAAAAAATTGCACAGTAACATTAAAGTAGCACTCTTAGCCCCAGTTTATATAGTTTATCTGCAAAGAAAAATTGATTATGGGGTGAGATACACTTTAAGTATTTTTTTTTTTTTTTAAACAAAAATGCTCTTAAGCCCCAGCCTGCCCCAGCCCCCAGCACTGGGAGAGGAACATCACTTTTCAGCAATTACAAGCTATTTAAGTAATCATTATATTAATTGCTTTTCAAACAATCTGACATTTGTGTGGATTCCACACGTCTATGTTTAAATGGAGTATTTAATTGCTGAAATAAACTGAATTAGATTCCAAGTGTGTTATGTTGAGCACAAATTCAAGAGAAGTTACCATAAGCAAGGGCTGAGGTTTATTAGTTTATTTTTTATCTATTTATTTGTTTTTATTGGATAGCAATTATAAATTACTGAGAAGCAACAAGGTCCATTTCCAACTAATATTTATTGGAACATAAAAAAATACACAGGAAAGGACGGTGATGGTGAAAAGACAACGTCTCTTAAAAGAATATTTCTTTATGGTTTTGTTGGTTGTTTTCCTCCTAATAAAAGGACAGTCATAATCAATATAAATGGCCTTTGGATCAAAGCGTGAAGCAGAGTGATCCTGACTTTGAGGTTGCAGAGCACCACTGGGGACTGCATCAAAAACAATAGCATATTCTTTGGTTGAAACTTTAAACTGAAAAAATGTATGTACTTGGTGCATGACAACAAGCAGCCTTTTGGATTTAACTATTGACAAACAAGATATGGTCCCTGTTCAAATCAGTTTATATTAAAAATGGGTCATATTTTTATACTTAATGTTTTCATTATTCCACATAAATGAATAAACTGGAGAAAAACTTGCAGTAACAGAGACAACTTCTTTCATTGTTATGATTGGTGGATATTTTATGATTGGTGGACATTTTACACTGTCATTTATAGGAACTTTGAAAAATTTACTTTCTAAAGGAGATTTACTTCCTAGTAAATCTCCTTTAGAAAGTAACATTAATTTATGTTCAAAGTCAAACCAGAGAATCTCCTAATTTCACATTTATTCTTTTTAAACAGGGCTGTATCATTACCAAATTGGGAAATTACAATTTTGTTGTTTGCAACATTAATCCCTGAAATATGCACTGGATGGAAGCTTTTAATGAAGCGTTCTTCATAGCCAAACCCTTCCAGAGCTCTGAACATAAATGTTATTCAAAAGTGTCAAATACTTACAGCAAAGCAATCTCCTTCTATTAGATCAGAGGGATCCAGTAGATCAAGTCTGGTGTTATTGGTTGAATGTCTACCAGGTATAAAAGCAGAATGTAGGGCTGGACGATATAGAAAAAAAAGCATATAGATAAAATAGAAATCATATTGATCGATATAGATAATTATCAACAAATTCAAAACATATATTTTGAGTGCAGCCCTGACCATTTTATGCTGTTGCTTAGCAACCTGTTTTTAATACAGAACACACAAACACTGAGTTCAAACTCAACCCTTTATTCAACCAACTTTTTACCAAAAGTGCAGGCTTTTAAAAAAGAAAAAATAATGCGTGCTCTCTGAACTCTTTGAAGGGGGTGGAGCTTGGTTCCAGGGTCTGTGTTTGTGATTGGTTGGGAGGATGTAATGACTGTAGTATTAACATACATGATAGGCTAGAATGCATAAGGAAGGAAAACTGTTCTATTGAACTTTTTATTGACCCTTTTGTTGTATCATCGATATACATCTTGTGGTTTAAGGATCAATGTAATGAATGTAATGAGACCGTGGGTCATTGTTGGAGGAGGTGTACCAGAATCCAGACTTTTAAGATGAGCTTCGTCTAAAAATAGGTCATTTTATAAAATTCTGCAGTAAGACCATTAGCACCCGGTGACTTATTTAATTGTAGTTTGGTCATGTACTTTTCAATATCTTCAAATATAATCAAAGAGTCACTTGTTCTTTACTATATTTGTCACAGTCTAACATTTTGAAACCCAGATATACCACAGCGCAATGACGTCAGGTATGCACTAATTTGCGTGCCACATAATTGCAAAAAACACCTTCTAATATCACAGCAACATGCCAATGTGTGAGCAAGCAGCCCTGGTATCTGTGATCACACTCCTGCTCAGCAGAGACTTCTCAGTCTCACATAATCAGGTAGAGTCAGATGTGTGAAACATCAAGACTGAGGAACAGCTTCTGTCCTCAAGGAATCAGGAGGATGAACTTCTCCTAGCAGCGATGTCAAAAACACCACGCTTTGGAGACAAGTACCGCTGTAGATGAGACGTATGGATCCACGAGCAAATATTTTTTTAAATCTTTGAAATACATCTGTACATACAGTCATATGTTTGGAGCAGGAAACATAATCTGTGGTCTGTGGATTGAATTTAAACTGGCAATCCACAAAACTTCATATTCTGATTTTTTTGTAAAAGAGTTTTTACTGAGCACCTTAAGCTGATCCGCCCAATTTTCAGGAGATCTTTTACTTTCTCCTCTCTCATTGTAGCTGAAGACACTGTCAGGAGTCTTTGACAGCAACACAAATACATTCAGCAATTCAACTCAAGCCCGGGGGAACGTCCGGCTTTTCTCACGTTCCCAGCAATGTCTCGTTATGGCCACATAAGAGGTGCGTGCCTTTTTCCTCATCTGGAACCACTACCCTGGCTGGCGAGAATACTGATCGTTGCGCAAGGAGCCTGGAAAAAGGCCCGCTGTGTTGTTGCTGTTTTTCATTCATTTTTAGAAAGCCAGAGCGGTCACAGATGAATACATCCAGCTGAAAAGGAGACATGCACTTTAAAAGAGTGGCACAGTTAAAACTGTCACCTTGTTTACAGTGACCAGTGTCAAAGGCTCCTGTGGACAACTCTGTCCCTGTCTGGAAGGAGATGAGACTGGGCAGAGGGAGGCTGACAGGTTGTGGTGTGTGGAGCGGTTTCTGCCGCCGATTGTTTTCTTACTCCAGGGGAGAGACAAGCAAAGGATTGTTGGAGGGCGGACAGGCAGGTGAGCGAAAGCTGGTATGTGGGGGGAGTCCAGGCAACGGGTCCAGGGAGGAGTGACCAGAGGAGATTCATCAGAGGGCTTCTGGGAGCAAGGAGGCAGAGGACTGCCATCCAGAGGGAGACTTATGGACTGGAGGATAGCTTCTTGTGGGAAGGAGAACACAGGGGAGGGGCGAAGGAACCGGAGAGTGAAAGAAACACAAACAATACTGTAGCCAGATTACCGCTCTGGGAGAGACAACTATCTGGCGTCTGCCTTCGGGGATCCAGTCCTCCTCATGCTCCTCCTAATTGGCCCAAACGGGCTCCTGCCGCGCGGACACACATTCCAGTTGCAACCTGGAACCAGAAGAGGCAACTCACGCACAACCCCGGGGATGTGACACAGTGAGGAAAAGCATGAGACTCACACGAGATGTGTAAGAGTTGCCAGCCGCTTGTGTTTGTGTGTGTGTGTGTGTGTGTGTGTGTGTGTGTGTGTGTGTGAGCATTCGTATGCATACAGTGGTTCTCAAAAAGTGTTCGCGGTCCTGTTAAAATGCCATGTTTTTGTTTTGTAAAATAGGGAGACTATGACTAATTATTTCAAAGCATTTCCACACACAGTTTTACATACTGTATATCCAACCCAGTTCCAGCAAAAAACAAGCCCATACACTGGAGGAAAAAGATAAATAAACAAGCACCTTTTCATTCAGTTTTATGATTCAGTCATCTTGAGTTCACACATGCCATCCATCAACCTGAATAAAAGTTCAGGTGTTTTCCAGATTTTTATTCAGTTTACACGTTTGGCTGAAGCCAGTGTGCAGAGAGGTACAAAAAAGCCCACTGAATTAAATAAGTGCCATGGCACAGTGAAGGCAGTCCCAAATTATTCGATAAAATATGGGACAACAGTGATATATGCCTAATTTGGTCAGGCAGGCGGCAAAGCGACCCTCACCAAGGAGCTGCAGGAATTTCTGCTTAGTGTTGTTTGTGTTCTTCTGCTGCTAAAAACTCTTTGCCAGTTGGACAAGATTGCCACAGAGAGAGTGCTCCATATTGCAAACAGACCAGTATACTCACAGCGTAACCTTGAGAAGGCAGTACAATGATCTGGGGCTGCTCATGGAGATAAATGAAAGTAAGGGATAGTCCCCAAACCTACAGCTGTCTGCTGGAAACTAAAGTGGAAGGATTTCAGTTTTTAGCATTACTGGGAGTCCAACCATAGCCCCACCTACCTTGTTATTTTATGTATTTGTTTACATTTGTTCGTCTTTCAATCTTAGGTTTTATGATGGATTTGCACAAAATAGCTTAACTTGGTGGAATGAAATGGGAATAAAACCTGGATAAATTATATCCATCCATCCATCCATTTTCTGAACCGCTTTATCCCTCATGGGGTCGCGGGGGTTGCTGGTGCCTATCTCCAGCATTCTCTGGGCGAGAGACGGGGTACACCCTGGACAGGTCGGATAAATGATATATATATATATATATATATATATATATATATATATATATATATATATATATATATATATATATATATAAATAGATAAGAATCTGAAAAGTTTTGTCCAGTGAGAACAGAATGGAGGAGGTTAGATCAGACCAGACCTTTTCCTTGGACTGTGTCTCTGCTGTTGTCCTTCTCATAAGAAGACAATAAATTCGGACTTTGAGAAAATCACAGATCTCTGTCTCAGTAAATATGGAAAGCAATGATGATATAGTTTATTTTTTCCCGCTACAATATCCGCACATACTGTATATATATTTAAAGAAGAAGAAGAAGGAAAAAAAACTGAAAAATGGGATGTGCATGATGCCCCGCCCCCATTTGTTCAGGTGCAAGCAGTTGCCTTCAAACGTCCCATAAGTCGTGAAATGAAGTCCACCTGTGTGCAATCTAAGTGTCACATGATCTGTCCATGTGAACACACCTTCTCTAAAAGGCCCCAGAGGCTGCAAGTCCACTAAGCGCAAGGCATCACACCGTGAAGACCAAGGAGCTCTCCAGACAAGTCAGGGACAAAGTTGGTGAGAAGTACAAGTCAGGTAACCTGACTCTCGCCAGATGGATTTTGTTCCACACGGCGGAATTACATCCATCAGGTTACAAGTCAGGATGGGGTTAGAAAACAAATCCAAATCTTTGATCCATGATATTCAGATGGAAAGCACATGGTATCACAACAAACCTGCCCAAAGAGGGCCGCCCAACATAACCCACAGAAAGGTCCAAGAGGGCATTAATCAGAGAGTAAACAGAGAGCTCTGCAGCAGAAACTGGAGGATATGTCCACAGGACCACAATAAGCCTTACACAGGTTCTGCTCCAGAATGTCCCTGCTGATGAAAAACAATTCCCACAGCATGAGGCTGCCACCACCACGTTTTACTGTGGGGATGGTGCTCTTGGGGTGATCTGTGCTGGATTTGCGGATATGGCGTTTTGTCCTTGGTGACCAAAAAGTTTAGTCTCATGACCAGAACACCTTTCTCCATATATTTGGGGAGTCGCCTACGTGCCGTTTGGCAACTTCAAAATGTGCCTTCCTATTTTTTTGGCTTTTTTTCTGGCCACTCTTCCATAAAGCTCAGCTCTATAGAGTGTCAGTCTGCCTGTGATTTGGGACTGGGACGGAGGTTCACCTTCCAGCAGGACAATGACCCAAAGGTTGTCTTTTTATACACATTATGTAAAATTCTGGGTTATACCAGAATGCTAGGGTCCGTTGGAAAACAAAGGAAGTATTTTTGTTGTTGCTTTAAAGTGGAAGAATACATGAACAGACAGCCACGCTTAGAGCCTTGTACCTTAAAGGTAAATGTAATGTCTTTTAGCAGATAAACATCCTGTGGAAGCAAACTTGCATTAGTATTTATATGCAGGGCCCAATATTTCCTCTGGACACTTTTGTGGCCAAAAATCCTCCTCTGACTTCTATTAAAACCACATTTTAGTACGAACCTGTGCTTTAAATGGTTCATTTAGAATAGTACTAGTGTTTGGAGATTTTACTGTACTTTCCGATGGGAACGGTTATTGTGCAAACCGCAACAGCTTTGAGGACTCTGAGGCGCCGCTGGCAGCAAAACAGACCCTCGGCATGATGCTACCACCACCGTGCTAGACAGTACTTTTAGGTCTGAAAGCCTCACCTTTATGTCTTCAACACGCTTGTTGTCAACGTAGCAAAAACGGCTCAGTCTTTGTCTCGTCTGAATCTAAAACGGTTCTCTAGGCGGTATTTTGATGCCATTGTAGGACGCTGCTAGTTTGATTTGGTTCTTTGAAGATGCTGTCTTTGGAGCGGAGGCGTCCTTCTATGTCAGCAGCCTTGCAGATGTTAAACTGGCTTCACTGGGGGGACAAGGACAGGTTTACTAGTACCGTTCAGCTCATCGTAGGTTTCAGCCTTGATGGTATTTCAGCTGTTTCAGAACAATAGGATGTACTTTATTTCACCTAAGGAGACAGTTTGGTTCAGATGACTAAAATATGGACAGAGTTGAATATTCCAACCAGCTGACGATACCAACAAACATTAAAGGTTGGTTTTGATTGGATAAAAGAAAAAAACAAACATTTATGGCCTATGTATAAAAATGAGGTCCTTGCCAGAGAACCAGCCTGTATCCAGCCATAATTATGCCAGAAATGTGTATTTACAGGGGGAAAATAACTGCATAAATTCTTATTTTTAAAATTCAATGAAGTAATATATTGCAACTTGATTATTGCCAAGGGAAAAAAGATAAAATAGGTCAAATACATCATTAAGAATGCCCAGAATGATGATATTCATACCACTGAAGGGTAAACGTAGCCTGTTAGAGGCTGGCCAGCGCTGTGAATCACTAAGCTTATAGCTGTGGAGCCTTTAGCTAAATCCCGTGATGAAAATCTGTAATTTTCTCAGTATCAATGTTGACATTGTTTATGATCTGAATTAGGTGCACTAAAACAACTTGTACACATTTATCAATGGGAAAGATCACCTCAAGAAAGATCAGCCAATAATTCGGATGTGTGATTAGTGGTTAAATGAAATGAAGACATTTCTGAATGATGACGCTGTTGGACCCAGCAAACATATACATTGCATGCTTTTTATTTTGAGTAAAGAAAACCACTCTGCTTCCTGAAACGCTCGCTAGAGAAGCAGGAAACAGACACATTTCAAAAACAATATTGCCTTCAAAATACAGATGTCAACCATCCCGCTCAAGTTCATTCCAGTATTTCAAAAGGAGAATCAACAGAACCCATTTAAAGTGCAGGATTTCCATTTTCTGTGTTTTTCTTGCTTCCGATTAAAGTGGGAAATAAAACCAATAAAGGTGCTGGAGTGAATACGGCTAAAGTTTAAAATCTGACAAACAACCTCTGGTGATGTTAAAGAGGATTAATTCTCTCTTTTTTGATGTAAACAGTCCAAACCTAAATGTAACTAAAAAAATAAAAAAGGCAGCGTTTATTCAGATTTGGAGTTTGAAAAAGAACGAACGGTTGTGGATTATTTTTGCATCTCTCAGCTGATGGCTGAACTGATCAAAGCGTCTGTAAAAGAACGGCCAAAGGAATCAGTGTTGTGTCGTTTAATGAAGTCTGCCTCGTAAACAGAAAAGACGGATGCTTAGAGACGGATGACCTCCTGGGTGTAGTTGGGGAATTTGACCTATGGAGTAAATTAAATGGCAAAAAGAGAAATATTAAATAGAAAACAGCATGGTGTGTCCTGTATTCACAAAAGGTCATGGGTGACCTTTCATTGCAAGTACAATCTCCAGAGTCACAGAAGGCATTTAACAGTACTGTAGCACTCAGTATGGCATATCAAGGTGTGTTTGAGGCCAACTATGAGTTCTAGTGGTAGAGGAAGAGTTAGAGCCAAAAAAAAAAAACACAGTCTGTTATAATTAGAGATAGCGAGCACAAACTTCAGTCATCCCAGCTTTTAATAATCTTCCAGGGCGGACAGCCTGTAAGGCAGCAAATCCTTCCCAGTCTTACAGTAGCACATGCTTCTAGATTGTCTTGATCTACCCCCCCCCCCCCCTCTGGTTTCTGTTGGGGGTCCCCGGACTTTCCTCCCGTTTCTTCATGTGCACAGAAGCCGTCCAGCTTCAGAACTGTGGTCCTTTTCTGCTCTGTGACAGCAAAGGGCAACTCAGGCCAAAAATAAACCAACACTTCAAATCTTCAAATGTCTTTCTACGTCCAACATGGCCAAGCGGTGAAGTCCACAGGGGCGAGGGGGCATTTATTTGTCTGCGTGACTTTTACAGCTCGGTGGGACACACGCTGCGGTCCTTGCAGCAGAAATAGTGCACAACCACGCCGTTGGGATACCTGGCAAACGCACTGAAAGAGAGTCACATGAAATAGAGATTTATTATCTTCCTTCCATTCCAGTGACTGTGAAGCATTAAGAAAGCTACAGCATAGACTGAAACATGATCCACGGTATGAAGAACATAAGCTGAAAGTGGTACTACTGTGCATCGCAAAGCAAAGCCCTTGACCTTTTCCACATTTTCTAACATTACAACCACAAACCTCATTTGATTATATTTTGGATTTTATGTGAAGTGAAAAGGAAATGATGCATTATTTTGAAAATTTTCACTTTAAATTGGGTTGTGGATCCGTATTCAGCACCTTCTAAATCTATAACTAACTGCAGCATTACCCTTGGACTATCTTGGTTGCCTCCATCAGCTTTGGACACCTCCTGTAGAGACTGAACTTTTACCTCATTCTTCTTTACGTCTGTGAGCAGTAATGTTTGCGTCTGGCTGCAGATTCCAAACTGGATTCAGGTCCGGGTTCTGACTTAGCCATTCGAACACACTGAATATATTCTGATAGAAACAACTGTAGCTCTGGCTGCGTGTTTAGCGTTGTGATGTGGGAAGGTGAACGGCTGTCTTCTGCAGCCTCTCGCAGGTTTTCCTCCAGCATTGCCCTGTATCTAGTGCCATCCAGGGTCGACTCGGACCAGCGTCCCTCTGCTCACTGAACAAATGCAACACCACAGCATGATGCGGCCACCGAGGTTTGCCTTGATGATGGTTTGTGCAGGGAATAGATTTTTAGCTGTGGATCTCTGCAGCTCTTCCAAAGGTTGCCATGGGCCTTTCAATTGCCTCTCAGATCAATGCTTTCCTTATGTGCTCCATCAATTAAGAAGGGTGTTCATATATGGATAGATTTATAGAGCAAAGAGCATAATCTGTCCAGTTTCATTTGCTGAATTGAACGGTCCTCCATGAGCTTATAACTCAACTGCTTTAAACTTCCCCACACCTTTATCCCTGACCTGTCTGCTGTCTTCCTTGGTCTTCATGATGCAGTTTGTTCACTAATGTTCTCTATCAAACCTCTCAGATCAGAAACAGAACAGCTGGAGTTACACAGATTAAAATACGCACTAGGGGACTACATTTACTTATTAAGTGACTACTGAAGGCTACCAGTTCTACTGGATTTTAGGTTGGCGCTGATAAAAACTTATCACACTCAGATCTTTTGTGAAAAACAACCTGAAAAACTATGAACTGCGTGTCTTGTTGGTCTATAAAACCTATTCAATGTTGTTGCTGTAACGTAACAAAATCAAAAAAGTTCAAGGGACATGAAAACATTCGGCGAGGCACTGTATCCCAGATTACAAAAATGAGATTTAGAAAATAAACCATAAAAAGCTCAATTTGTAAAACAGTAATTGTTTTCATATTCATGATGAAATATGGGTAACCTCTTATGAGATAGTGTTACCTATTTCCTATCTTCTTCTTACACACTCTGCAGGTTTTTTCATCGGTTATGATACATTTAACCTGCTGATGGAAGATTCGTTCCTCCTGCACCTGAAAGCAGACACAAAATCAGCTTTAACATCTTTTAGCCCGGTCAGACTTTTCTTCACGTCTGATAAAAACGCAGAAAAACCTTAATCTTTGGAATCCAGCCAGCCTCTGGTTTCTGAGGTTTCAGGACTATTTTTGAGCTCTATCCATCCAAACCTACCGCCTGTCGGATGAGCATCACCTCACACTGAGCAGGACTCATTTTTTAGCATCATCAAAAATCTCCTAAACGCTCTTTACTAATACGTTTTAAAGAGGGTGGATTAGGCACTGCATGAATGTCCAGTCCCCTTCTAACAGAGTAGCAGATTCTGGTCTCTCTCGGGGCGTCACTTAGACGTCATACCGTCCCTTTGTATTAAAATAATCTACCAGCGCAACATTTCCCAGAACTCACCCTGAGGAACTCGGCCTGCAGCAGACTCTTCAACACCTGGTTACAGCGTTTCTTTTGGGCCTTCTCCTCCAGGACGCTCTCGAGGAAAAGCCTTATCTCCCGGATCTGAGTGTTTGCTGGGAGCAAATTGATAGCCTGGGAAAAACATTGACCAGAAAAACATTGTGTTTCAAAACAGAGAAAAAAAAGCATGGCGCACCAAAAGATGACATTTTTAAAGCTACATGGGTTATTTCTCAATCATTAGTATAAATAGATGACGTCTTAATGACTTTAAATGTATATTATTGAGAGACATTTTGGATACAGTAGCTTTGCTGCTTTTTATCAGTGCTGCCAGGTGCACCATTCTAAGGCAGCAGAGCAAAAAACAAGTCTGTGACTCATTCGTTATTCAAACCGCTATCTCTTATTCATAGCAAAGGTTCAGAAGTAAAGTTTAACTTTAAAAGTGCAAAACGTGCAAGAAGCGATTACCTTGGTGGTGTTGAGCTTGCTGTGGTGCAGCTCCAGGACCTGCAGGGCTGCCTTCAGGTTGGCCTGAGGCTCAATGAGGTCCATCTTAATAGGCCCCAGGCAGTGGGCCTCAGGGGGGGACAGGTACATCCGCAGCAAAGACAGATAAACCTGCGAGGCAGAGTCCCGGCTGTTAATTCCTCCCTGCACTCAAATCTTTATCCCATTTTAGTTAAATGAGATAAAGATGAATTAGTAGGAGCTATGGCATTCACTGCTGGCTCATTCAAGCAGCAGCAGAAGTGAGAGAGAGCAGGACTTCCAGCAGGTAACAGGAAGGCTGAACAGTCAAGGGGGAAGCTTGATCTGAAAATGTTGCCAGCCTTTAGCAAGCCAAGGCAAGGCCACCGAGCAGGGAAAAACCCAGACACTGCTTTCACAAGATGCTACGGATGGTTTAAAATGTAAACAGTGTGATCATTTCAGTCTAGTTTTAAAATGTTAGTACAACCATTTCACAGAGACCGCCTTCTCTAAATACAAGTTATGTGGTTTAGGGTTTGTCCCTGACATTAATAACTAGGGACCAGGAAGAGCAGAAAAAATGTTCAAGCCTTTTCGTAGTTTCCACGAATTATCAGATAAAATCAACATCAGCAGGTTACAACCTAAAATAAGACACTAAAACAGGAAATCAGAAATTAGCCTCAACATTCAGATCTCTGTAGCTCTATTTAGATTCTTTCTGTCAAGATTGAGAGAAAAAAAACATGATTTACTAGAAAGTGGCTGAATAAAATGTAGAATAATTAAAATCAAGTGATCAGGTTCAAAGATCTAGTTCACTAAAAAAAAAAAAAACTGAAGAGAGTAAACTCAACCCTTTTCTGTCTGTGACTCAAAAAGAATCTGTTTTACCTCTGCTAAAAACAAATCCACACACTTGCTGACATCAGAAGAAATCCCCTTTCCTTTGGGCTGCTACCTACTGTGGTCGTCACAGCGATCCACCTGCATCTCCTCACTCTATCTCTGCCATCCTCTCCTGTTACACCCACCATCTTAATGTCCTCCGTCACTGTCTCCTTCTGTCTGTGGGGTCTTCCTCTTTTCCACTTGCCTGGCATCTTCCTGTCCAACATCCTCTCGCCAGTGTAACCACTTTATGTCCGATCCACTTCAACCTTGCATTTTTTACTTCATCAACAAACCACCCAACCGCAGAGGTTCCTCCCACCCCGAACACTCAACGGAAACCTCAGCGTTACCATCTCTGCCACTTCCAGCTCAGCACTGTCCACTGGGTTAGTAGGTTGACCTCAGGTACTTTAACCCCTTCATGGTTTACAATCTCTTCTCCTACTAGCTTCCCCTTCTCTCTGCTCCGCCCTCATTCACACATGTACTCTGTCCTGCCACTGCTGGCCTTTCTTCCTCTTCTCTCTAACGCAAACCTCCACCTTTCCAAGTTCTTCTCCTTCTGCTCTCACCACATACTACAATGTCATGTGCACACACCATGGTCCATGGAACCTCCTGCCTGATCTGATCCATCAACCTCTCCATGACGTCCGCAAACAGGAATGGTCTCGGAGCAGATAGCTGCTGTAACACCACCAGCAGGACCTTTGAGCCCATCCGGGACTTCCACAGCACACCTCACCGCTGTCTCACTTACTACAACGGTCAGAGTAATAAATGCTGCCCACTGACTTGAAGCTCTCGCCACAGCCTTGGTGCTATCTGTTTTCATTCTAACAACTGGACTGAACAGGCGAAGATGCAAAACCCAATAGCCAAGTTAGAAACTTAGTTCTTTGTGACCTTTGGAGCAACAGTCCTGGTTTATTTGCTGCATTTCTTCTGTTTGAGATGATCCTCTGCAGTTTCCCTGTTACAACTACATTTTTTGTTGTAGAATTAATCATTGCTAAAAGCGGGGGGGGGTACTTACGTCTTTATTTCCTTCCACTGAACTGTTATAATGGCGTTGGCAGTATCTATATAATAACATAGAGAGAAAAACAGTCAAAGACAAAAAAAACAACCTGATTATTACACCAAAATGCTCAAAGCAGTTGACAGAATCATAACAGGTCAGATGAGTCACCTGCTGTCATAAATGAAAGAAAGCACAATCCCTTTAAAATGTCATTTTTGGTGACAAAATCATTTGGAGTCAGATGACATTTGCTCAACTTCAGTTCTGGGAGTTGCCTGATGGATGCTGTTATGTGAAGTTGGGTAAGGCTTGGTGGTGTTTGCACAAGTACTCACTCTTCAGCCATGCGCGTGTCATTGAGAACGTGGACGTATATGAAAAGCGCCTGCTCGTGTTTACCCATGCGCCCCAGAAGCAGAGCCCGCTCCTCCAGCAACCCTTAGAGGTGAAAAACAAGGTCAGTGATGCAGCCTAAGACTTGCGGAAATAATGTCTGAAATATAGATCGACTAAATACGTTGACATTAAGCACAGCATTCTTTTAAACGTATGATCGTACATCCCCGTTTAGAAATTTCAAATAAATAAATATCTTATTGGAGAAGCATAATCTCACACTGAAAAGCGGTTTATTTGAGCATTTATTTAGTGGTGAAAAAAATTCTGTGTTAAAAATGTCTTGTGTTGATAAACTCACAGTTAAGAGAATTACCGGCAGAATGCATTTAAAATAAACATATCCTGAAGCAATTTTAAAACATCTACCTTACTTTTTGAACTAAGTACTTCAAATTATTACTCAATGACTGTTTTCTCTGAGTTAGTTCTTTTTTTATTATTATTCTATTCAATTTTATTTCATACTTTTTGCAAAACAGCATTCAGTCTTCTTTGGTAGAAGTCTGTCAGCATTGCATATGATGACAAATAATAGAGTGATATTATAAACTAATATATATATGTATATATATATATATATATATATACACACACAATTATTTCATGTCTCTGTTACCTCTCCATCATCCTCCCCGTATGCCTTTCCATCCTGTGGAAAGGCATCACTGAATACAACACGCCCTCCCCCCGGTGGGTGAAGTTGATGCTGACTTCCTCAATGGACTAAATAACTTCTTTGGGAGGTTTGAGGCACTAAACAGCACTCCAGCAGTGAAAGCTGTTCCCCATCAGGAAGAGGAGGTGCTCTGCCTCGACACCGCCGACGTGTGGAAGACTTTGAGGAGAGTCAACCCGCGGAAGGCCCCAGGTCCTGACAACATACCTGGGCGGGTGTTCAAGGAGTGTGCAGGTCAGCTGGCTGGTGTCCTCACAGACATTTTTAACACCTCGCTGGACCAAGCCACAGTGCCAGCATGCTTCAAGTCTGCCTCCATCATTCCGGTCCCAAAGAAACCTCAAGTGACCTGTTTCAACGACTACCGGCCTGTTGCACTGACTCCCATCATGATGAAGTGCTTTGAAAGGCTGGTAAAGGAACACATCGTCTCCAGTCTTCCCCCAACACTCGACCCGTCCCAGTTTGCCTATCGGTGGAACCGCTCCACTGAGGACGCCATCTCCTCTGCTCTTCACCTGAGCCTGGCACACCTGGAGGAGGAGAACACCCACGTGCGGATGCTGTTCCTGGACTTCAGCTCAGCGTTTAACACCATCATCCCACAGCACCTGGTAGGAAAACTAGAACATCTGGGCTTCAGCACACCTCTTTGCAACTGGCTGCTAGACTTTCTCACCAACAGACTTCAGTCAGTCCGGGTCAGACAGAACACCTCTGATGTCATCACCCTCAGCACGGGCTCCCCTCAGGGCTGCGTCCTGAGCCCCCGGCTGTTCACCTTGATGACACATGACTGCTTCCCCAGGTTCACCACCAATCACATCGTGAAGTTTGCTGACAACACAACGGTGGTGGGCCTGATCAGAGACGACATCGACTAGGACTACAGAGAGGAGGTGGAGCAGCTGGTGGGCTGGTGCAGAGACAACAGCCTGATCCTGAACGTGGAGAAGACGAAGGAGATCATCGTCGACTTCAGGAAGAACCGGCCTTACCACGCTCCACTGCTCATCAACAGCTCAGCTGTGGAGGTGGTCAGCAGCACCAAGTTCCTGGGGGTGCACATCACGGACAACCTCACCTGGTCTGTGAACACCACGTCACTGGTGAAGAGGGCACAGAAACGACTGTACTTCCTGCGGAGGATGAGGAGAGCCCGCCTGCCCCCGCCCATCCTCACGACCTTCTACAGAAGCACCATAGAGAGCATTCTGACCAGCTGTCTCTCTGTGTGGTGTGGAGACTGCAATGCCTCCGACTGGAAGAACGTTAGGAGAGTGGTGAGGACAGCAGAAGGGATCATCGGGGCTCCTCTCCCCTCCATTAAGAACATTTCGTCCCAGCGCTGTGTGTCCCGAGCCCGTAACATCATCAGAGACCCCTCACACCCCCACCATGGACTGTTCTCCCTGCTATCTTCTGGGAAGAGGTTCTGCAGCATCCGCTGCAGGTCCACCAGTTTCTGCAAAAGCTTTTTCCCTGTTGCCATCAGACTGTTGAACTGCTGAACTCTAACTGGACCCTGCACCACATTGCACATTTGCATCACTGTATCTCTATCTAGCATTACAAATGCTGCCGAACTTGTAGCTTCTAAATGCATTTTTGCACAAATGCCTTTTGCACCATCATTTCTGCACATACAAATGGTTTTAAATATTCTCCTGTACACCGTGATCGCACACTGTTCCCTTCTCCTGCATTGTTTACATTTCAATTGTTTACTTTTTAATCACTGATGCAATTTATACTGTAATTTACAAGCTGTATGCAAAGAAATTTCGTTCTATATGCACTCTGTACATACAAAAACTAAAATAAAGATGTCTAAGTCTAAGTCTAAAGTAGGAGTTCTCAGCCTTTTCAGCCTGTGACTCCCAAAATAATAGTGCCAGAGACTGTCGACCGCCTTTTGGGCATAATTTTATCCTTAAATAAAACATATCCCCTCAAACATCCACCGCTGCGCATGTTCGTCATGTCCCTCTGAGTTAGTTCTAACGTCAAACAGAGGCCATGTTTTTTTAGCCAGCGGCCTCTAGGCTGGAGGAGGACCAACTTATCTGGTCCCTATAGAAATAGAGGAGGATGGTGAAGGAGGTAAAACAGATCTCCAAATATTACCGTTATAGCTGAGCAAATAGTGATGTCTTGGATTCAACAAGCCTCTAAAAACAGCTAGGAACGATCTACAAGACAACCAGCTGTCTGGGAGTGACGCCAAAAAAAGTCCTTTTCTGTCCTACAATCGCAAACGTGGAATTTGCTGAACTCAGCTGGGTAGCTGGCGGCCTAGTGGTTAGGGAGCTGGGTGTTTGCATCTTGGAGAGGCTGCAAATGTCGCTGGGTCAAAACTCAGTCTGTCACTCTGGGTCCTTGAGCAAGACCCTTGACCACAGATTGCACCACTCAGTGTTGGCAGCACACAGCTCCCTGATAGCGTTAAACGCAGAGACTAATTTCCACTTTGTGGGACTATAAAGGGAACTATTTATTTATTTAATATGTGTATTTCTAAGAATCGTATACTTTAGTCAGAAAAGGTTAAAATTGAGCTTTTCAGCAAAAACCAATACAGTCAGGTTTCGTTTAGAGGTGAATAGTAAAATGGAAATTTATAGTCATCGTAATATCGGTGTTTCTAATAATAATTTGCAAAGGGCAGTTTGTAAAGCAGCATCACTGATTTTGTTAAAAATTATTTTTTATTAAAATTAATTTTCTTTCAAATGAATAAATTCCCTCCAATTAAATGTTGATATTTGCTCAACTGCAACAAAGAGGGATTTCCAAGCTCTTTGAACATCTCGCCGAGGACACCAACGCATTTATTTGTGTCTGCACAACAGCAGCAGAGCTTTAAAATCCCCTCCTACCATCAAAAGGAAAGTCGCTGATGAGTCTGGCAGGTTCATAGCTGGTAGAAATTTCCAGAAACGACAGCAGTTTGTTCCTGAAACCTCCCAGTTCACCTTTCTCCTGCCCGGCAGGAACAGCAGACGTCCCTACACAAACACAACACATCTCATTAGCATTCTTAATGCTGCGAAGGATATTAACAAGTCAAAAGAAGTTTATAACTCATACTGCATTATTTCTTTAAGAACACCCGCTGTTGTTCAGACATGTTTATGGTGTGTTTTATCCATTAAGCATGGCAAAGCAGAACATCAGCAGAAACAGTAGGCTATGTCATTTATTTCATGCTGTCTGTAATAACTTAAAGATAAATTTGTTGTTGTCTCATTTTACCATTAAGACCCACAATTATCACAAAAAGCCATGTTGCTGAGCTGTTGTCTTTGGCTGCAATTTGATTAATGGAGACAAGCTGATAAACGTCGACAGTTTGTTTAATCAGCTATTTTAAATCACTTTACAAACACTAGAGGACAATCATGCATACAAGATTTGAACGGACCCTGTAGGATTGATTCAAAGCTTCTGGAAGAGCATCAAAATAAACAAAGAGCTTGGATTTCCCTGGCAACAGGCAGTGATGTGCTTAGAAAACACATTTTTCATGAGAGAACAATAACTAAGGTAACGCTTCCCCCCCCCCCATTTGTTGATTTCTCAACATTTTTGAAGGGGATATTAAAAGCTCCTTGAACTGATATTTGAATGTTAATTCATGTTATCTTACTATTTGAAAGAATGACCAATGCTAAAATTGCATAAACAAGCAAAAAAAACATAACTGCTGGCACGCAACATCAGTGCTTCTCTTCTTCTCTACAAATGGAGCAACATCATCTTCAGGAAAAACAGAAAACGTGATGAAAGCGCCAAAGATGAATGATGTAGTTTTCAGACTTTTAAGTGCCCATGAGCATCTGGGAACTTCAGGAAGTAGTCACCTTCTGGCAGTGAGTTGAGGTACTGTTTCATCAGCCCTTGAACCCTTCTCAGATACAGCTGGATAAGCACGTTATGGAACTCGGGGCCCTTCTCATCCCACTCATAAATGATGTGCTCCAAATACGGGATGGCGAGCTCTTTAAAGCCTCCCTTCAGGAACTGCAGCACTTTGTCTCTGGGCAAGGTCTCCACCTCGGGCAGATCTTCAGTGAAGATCTAGAAAGGAGACATTTTATGCAAGTCAAGATAAAACAGGACATTTAGGTCAGGGTAATGTGAATTTCCTGTGCTTTTGTGTCATGGTGGTTCAGGGAGCTGAGATACAAAAAGTAGGGAATCAATACGTATTTGATATTTATTTTTTTTAAATATCTGTGCCCACCTTCAAGCCATCCTCAGGACAGATCTTGAGCACCCAGGGAGAAAACTCGAAGATTATGCCCAGATTCTCTGCTCCTGTGTATAAGAGAGAGGAATTTCTAAACAATGTCCATATTAGTTTATAAAAAGTTTAAATCTATCCAGTTCTAGCCATACAGAAGACTGGTGTCTTGGAAAAAATATTTATTATTATTTATATTGCTTAATTTCACTTTGGTTTTTTACATTTTCTCATGTTCCAACCATAAGCAATGTATTTTAGTGGGATCTTATCTGATCTGAAAAAGCATGCTGTGCATTTGTATCGAGTCCCCGTTGCTCTGATACCCCAAAACCAGCGCAACTGACCACCCTCAGAAGTCATACAATTAGTAGGAATCAACCTACAGGAACAACTACTTTCACTCTGCAAATCTGGCTTTTATTAAAGAGAAGCAAGGAAAAAAAAAACATTGTTTAAAAAAAAAAAAAAAATCGTAAAAACTCGTTTTTAGTTTCCACTCGCCCTACAGGGGGACACAGTAGACACGTGGAAGAATGTGCTCTGGTTGGATGAAACCAAAAAAAACCTTCATGCAAAACAGTTGGCAAACTAACACTGCTGTCTGAACCCCCCTCCTCCTCCCTCCAAGGACAAACATGGTGGTGGTGGCAGCATCATGTTGTGGGGATGCTTTTCTTCAGCTGGTCCAGGTAAGCTGGACAGAGCAGATAAGATGGATGGAACTAGTCTCAGCACAATATTTGAAAAAAATGAAACTTAAGAGGCAGCAAAGGACTTTGGTTGAGGCCCGGGTGAGCTAAAATACAGTTGCTGGTCATATAATTAGTCATGAAAAAGTGAATTTTTTTCCCAGTAATCCCATTCAAAAAGTGAAACTTGTATATTATATTCATTCATTACGCGCATACCGATTTATTTCAAGTGATTATTTCTTTTAATATTGATGATTATAACTGACAACTAAGGAAAACCCTAAATATTTCCGTGTTGTTGAGTGGTGGAAAGACGTTGGGAAGCAAAACTGTCGGCGCTCCAGATACAACCTTTCTGCTCGAAACATTAAAAGAGCTCAAAATTGTTATTTATTCAGTAAAGTTTCAACCACATATAGAACCGGTTGCAAGTCCAGCCTGGGCGCTCGAAAGACAAACAAACTAATAATACTGCTTTGTTTACTATTTTTTCTTCTTTTGTGTTTTTTTAGGTGAATTTGATAACTGTGCATGTCAGAGTGGTTCTATTCTGAATAAAGCCAGGTTCATATATACGCTCATTATGATCGGATTAATTGATTGTCTGCCCATATAAAGGGTACAATCTGATTCTTTTTTGTTTTTTAATCCAAATATAATTCAATCCAATTGTGAAATGTTGTGCATGTAAACATAGCTAATATATTTAGATGATCATAGCTGACAGATTTGCAGCTAGAGTTGCAGTGGTAGCTCCTCAAAAGATCGATTTCAAATCGTTTCCTTTTCCTTCCACTTCTAAAAAATGCAAAACTTTTTCTTTGTCTATCACGTATAATCCTGTGGTAGCGACATGGCACAATGTAGAAGAGCTCAAGAGGCATGAATCCTTTTAACAAGTCAAATCTGAAGAGGATTCTCACCGAGTCGTTGGAGGTACTCGACGGTCCGCTCATGACCTTTCAGAGGAGAGTTGGCCTTGGTGGACTGGTCCAGCAGGACCTGCAAAGCTGAAACAGGGCAAACAAAGAAAGAAGAAGTAAAGGGAGGGACAGAACAGAAAGAGTAAATGCATGATTAGCGATTAATACTGAACAGCAGGATGTCCAGCATGTCTACAATGTTAGCTGGTGGCAGCGAACAGCTGCTTTTAATCGGCACATGGATTCGGAGGCAACGTGAACAGCGTGACATCACAAGCGTAAATCACAGCAGGCTAATTAGGACCAGCTGTGCCCATAACATCCAGAACGGACCGAAACCGGGCGGATCAGAACTGCTCTGGATGATGAATGAACCACATGCAGGAAACCTCCTCTGAGACTAACTGTGTGGCCTCATGGAGCCGACTCACAGGCCCCAGGATAGAGCTTTGTTACTGGTGCCCAGTGAAGTTGTTCAGAATGGACCAACTGTGCTTGCAGCGGCTGAACAGGGCAATTCTGAGCAAAGACATTTAAACAAATGATCTTGTGCACAAACTGGAACAAAATCAGATAATAGCTGACAAATGTAGAGTAGGGCTGGCACCAAACGGTCTGACATTCAAAGCTTTAATTCAAGATGGAGAACAAGAGGATCATGAAACAGATAAATTGTTCAGCATTTTACTGTCATGCTGAGGCTTGCAACAAAGAAACACAAACAACTCGCACTGCGACAGCAGTTATATTTCAGATGACTCTTTGTCCAATAAATACTGACTATTACCGGCAGTTGTTGTCTTCCTGAACTGAGTGATAATCTGAAAGGGTTCAATACGTTTTGCAACTGCATTTGGATATTTGATCTAAGCAAATGTTCAATGTAATATATCCTTAATTGTTTAAACATGTTCTTAATCGATAGATTTTTGTAAACCCAAATTTATAATATTAGAAAAAATACAAAAGATTTGTTTTCCAGGAAGCAGTAATTACTTCAGGATCTAAATAATTTTAAGGCATTTCAGATGTAATACTGGGACCAAAGTAACGCATAATTAGGCAGATTTGTTGAGAAATAAGCTGCGTTTATCCTACTTTTCCCATTTATGATTATATACTTTAAGTGACCTTAGTTTCAGAAACAAACTTAACGGTTACAAGAAAAGTGTTAAAAGCGCAGTTTTTACAACAATCTATCAATCAGCTGCTTACCTTTCTGGTGCAAGCCCTTCTTTTCGTAGAGAATAATGAGCTCACTGTACTTCTGAGACTTCTTCAGCACATACTCGCTCTCCTCAATGTGGCAGTGGTTGTTCTCCAAGCGAAGGAGGGGAGAGACGAGGGCCACGTTTGTCTGAGTAGAACAGTAAAACAGCGCGTGTAAAAACCTCAGTCATCCAGGACTACGTCTGCTTTACTAGATCGGTTAAATGACCTAGCGGAGAATAATGCCAATCTAAACACAAAAGCATTAAACTTGCTTTGTTGGCAAAGTTTAACTATTTACAATGTTAAAGCTATAAAGCTTCAGGGATGTTGGAGCTGTGCTGCCTTAAACTGTTGCATCTTCCAGCTTCATAGCTGATTTACCAAGGAGGTCCTGTACTGTTACACATAAGGTTCTCTTATCGCAGATAAATTATTAATGGAGACAAACCATCTCCATGGAGACAAGGCACAGCAAATTATAATTAGCCTTACTTAATAATCCATAACTTCGTTGATTAGGTTTACTGATAGTTATACATACAGACTGTGTGACTTATTACTATACTTGTTCAGGAAATATTTCAGAGGAAGCAAATTGCACAGGTGAGAGAGCAATGCAAAAGCTTCCCCTCCCCCCGAAAATGTCGACATCTCGTCACGTTAGAACCACAAACGGCAGTTTTTAGTGGTTTTATATCACAGACCAGCACAAAGTTGTGTAACTTTGTGAACTGGAAGAAAATGATACATGGTTTTTTAATTTTAAAAGCTTTAAATGTGTTGTTTTAGTTCAGCCAAACTTGATGTTAAAACGCCTGAATGAAATTAAGAGCAACAAATGCTTTTAGATGTCACCTATTAACTTATTAAGTGACATCCAAACGAAACATAACAGGGCACACCACCCTGAACGGATGACAGTAGTGAAACACGGGGATGCAGCGTCATGCTGTGGGGATGTATTTCTTGTGCAGGGCCTTGGATGCTGGTCAGTGGTGATATAACATGGATGGGACAAAATACAGGGCCTGGAAGAGGCTGCACACGTGAGGCTGGGGTGATCAGGCCAGCTCCCCTCAGCCAGAGTTACAACAGAATGGCTCGGATCAAAGTATTTTCATGTCTTAAAATGACCCAGTAAAAGTCCACATCTACACCTAATTCTTAATGTGTGGCAATATGTGAAGATTTATGCTTACAGAAACCCTCCATCCAATCTGAGCAGAACATTTCCGTTTGTAGATGTAAAGCTGATCGGGACATGACCCCAACGACCAACTTTAACTGCAGTGAATGATGGTTCTACAAAGTTTTGACTCAAGGGGGCTGGGTACAAATTAGAGGCTGACATTTTTTCGGGAATCCCACAGGTCACGTGATTCCTGTGGGAATCCCGCGGGATGGGAGTCAACATTAGTAAATATCACGTGATTGGGACGGTACAGGATTAAATATCAACGGAAGCAGACGGGAGCGGGAGTAAACCAATAGCAGGTACAATAAACTAGGATCGATGCCAAAAAATAAAATAAAATAGAAGGTTACACTTTATTTGAAAGGGGTCTACATAAGACTGACATTACACTGTCATAAACATGACATAACACCTGTTATGAACATAAATGACTCTTTATGAATGTTTAGGACTGTTGTCATTAACTGTCATTCGGTAAATTATGACACTATTAAAGCAAAGTTGACATTGTTTAAAATGTCTTTGTTATGACAACTTGACATTAACAGAGACAAGGTTAAGTTTAGGGCTTGATTTGGGATTAGGTTAAATTTAGGTCTTGATTTGGGATTAGGTTAAATTAAGGACTTGATTTGGGATTAGGTTAAATTAAGGACTTGACTTGGGGTTTTGTTAAATTAAGGGCTTGTCATAACAATTACTTAATGAATTAGTAAAAGGCAACATTGTACATTTTGTTTATTCAACTAAGACTGGCATGGTCTGTTTCCTTGTTTGTTACTTTATTATTTATTTATTATTATTCCTTTTACTTTACTACAGCTAAAACAGGAACTTAACTGACCCTTCATAGACATTCAGGTTTAATGTATTGCCAGAAAACTTAATGAAGACAACAAGAATGGGAGTGGGGCAGGAGCGGGAGTCATTCTGAGTGGGAGCGGGATGGGACAGGAGTGAAAATCCACTCCCGTGTCACCCTCTAGTACAAATGTATGCCACACTTTTCAGATTTTATATTTGTAAAACATTTTTTAAACCACAAACTTGAGTTTGTGGCTGTAGTGTGACACAATGTAAAACAAATTCTAAAGGGTATGAAGAGTTTAAATATTTGGACACCCCTTTTACCTCCTAAAGCTCATCAAGAGAATGCCAAGAGTGACGAATCAAAACAAAGGGGGGCTATTTTGAAGACTTTAAGATATAAAGGACACATCCATTCATCATCTGTGCCTGCTTATCCTTGAGGGCTGCTGCAATATTGTTGCGGGCTGGCGCCTATCTTCACAGGTCATTGTATGAGAGGCGGAATACAGAATACAATAGGATGTTTTGAGTTTTTCACTACCGTATTTTTCACACCCACAAGGCGCGCCGGATTATAAGGCACATTAAATATTCTTCCCAAGTGTGTAATATCACTCCACGCCTTCACGTGGACAGCTCTCTCCTGAGAGGGAGACCTATCCGTCTCTGTTGGGAGGACAGAGTAGTTGGACTAAACTGCCCTGTTTTAAGATCAGGCCAAAATAAACTTCACTTTATATTGAATTAACTTACTTGGTTTATTGTTGTTAGCGCGTACTCCGGGCGCGGGCTGCCTTACATGAATGTACTTCTAGTTCAGACATTACAGTCAGGCAGTCTTGTAGACAGCTCAGGGTTCCAATCAGGTAGTGACACATTGTACCGTAATGCTCCAAATAGCCATTGTGCGGAGCGGCTCTTTTGCTAACCAAAGTCGTACTTACAAATTTTGACAGATTTTTGAGCGCATTGTACCACATAGAATCAGACAGTAAGCACAACAAGTACAGTAATCATATAAGGTGCACTGGATTATAAGGCAATTTTTGAGAAAATTTAAGGATTTTTAAGTACGCCTCAGTCTGAAAAATACAGTATTCTTTTTGTTTGCCACATAATTCTATGTACTTTATAGTGTTGATGTCTTCCCTATGTATCTACAACGTAGAAAGGAATAAAAATAAGGAGAATTAATTGAATAACAAAGGTGTGTCCAAATACTACCTGGTAGTGTATATAAATAAGAAGATGCTAGGAGTCACTTAGTTTTGAAGTAAGACAAAAAGCCAGTGGTCTTACATGCAGATAACATTTCAGCAACGTGGTGTCAATGATCTGCAGGAGCTTTTTGCGGCTTTTAATGGTCGGCGTGCCCTCCATGAGTGGTGATGTTGTAGAAGGGTCGGAGTCATTAAGCTGTTTCACCAGGTGGCTGCGTTTCTGTGTGGATCAAAACAAACAAAGCAAAAAAATAAATCGTTTGTATGATGATTTTAATTTAGCACAATTTATATGATCTCAACATTGAAGTGAACTTTATACAGTTCTTGCAGCACTTAAGGTTATCTACATATGCAGGCTGTTTTTTTTTTTTCATTCCTTTGTTGCAAACACACACCTGGGTAAGGTAATCAATAAGGGCCACATGAGCTTTCTCCAGTTCGGCCCCAGACAGAGTAGGCAGAGGGTTGGGGTAATGCAGCTGTTTGCGGAAGTCCGATGGGAGTAAGTCTGGGTATAGTCCAATCACGTGTGTAGGATCTGCCCATCACAGAAGAAATTTATAAAATATAAGATTTTCATGAGCATTATAAAAGATACTCAACATGTTACTACAATAGAAAAAAGTTGAGCTTCCTGTGATATCAGCCAATTGGAGCATAACATTTTTTTTTTTTAAGTTGAACAATATTGAACAGATGGGATGTGACACATGAGCTCACAATGCATAAGACATCTATTACAATAAGCAACAAATCAAACAATGGGAATTAATAGCTGGATATATGCTGATGACGTAGTTACAAATATTTCCAGAATTGATTCAGCAAAAGTAAAAATAATTCCTTCAAGTTTACCATCTGTGTTTGGTGATTGGCAAGTTCAGTTTGTGACAGAAAATAAACATAGTTTCAGGTTGGAAAAAATAGATGCTGTATTTTTTACAAAGATTTGACCCATTTGTGTCACGATAACACCCCAGTCTGTTGGGACAAAGAAGTCCTACCTGTGCCAAGTTTGGCAAACACCTGCATGGAATCATCAAATTTCTTCTGGCAAAACAGGTTGAAGGCGTACAGATTCTGGATGTGATGTATCTGCTGCTTCTTATCGCCATCGGAATCGTCCTTCATTTTCTGAAAGAAACAAAAGAAGCTATATAAAAAGGAGCGAAATGCAACCCAAACCCAAATTGGATCTGGATCGCTGCTTGGAGAACAGTGAAATTCAAGGAGACTCCTGAACGACTCCAATTACCCTTCAGAAAATCCTCCTTAATAACTAGACTGCTAGAAAGCGTGATGATACAAAGCTTAAGGCGTTTTACCCTTTAGATGGCTGCCTCTCATCCAATAGATGTTATATTGTGTTTAAGCAACAGGTAGATTGTATTCTTGGGGGAATAAAATGTAAAATTAGTATTTCTTGTGCTTACTGCGAGCTGAAGAGCCAGCTCAAACTGCTTGTCCTGCAGTAGCTGCCGGATCTGGCTGGCTATCGACACCGGCACCAGGCGCCAGACAAAGTGGTTGCTGGCTACATACACAATGTTTGGCCTGTGGCAGGAGAGAAAACATTTTAACTGCTGGCACGCAACATCAGTGCTAGTCTTCCTCTCTACATACGGACCAACATCCTCTTCAGGAAAACCAGAAAACGAGATGAAAGCCCAAAAGATGAATGATGCATTGTAAAAAGAAAAAGAAAGGTTGTTACAGAGAACAAAAATAAATAAATCAGTGCAGACTAATTGCTAAGATCACCTCCTTTGGCCTGTGGTTCTTTGGGGGATTCGTGTAATTTTGCCTCCACTAACTTTGCAGTTTTGGTTGTTTCATACTTACTGAGGTATGAAATAAAGCCCTCTGCCAAAAAGCCATTTTGTGCTGACCATAAAAAAAAAAAAAAAAAAAAAAAAATCATACACTCCAGGGGACATTATGTACCTGATTTAAAAACTGAACATTTTAAATTATTTTCTGTATTTTATTTATAATCTGATGAGAGGAACTGAAATTATTTGACTCCAATAACTAATATCTAGCAGCAGAAGATCAATTAAAGTGACTTTGGCTTGATCTGGGGTCAGGATCTGTCATATTTCATTACTACATGACTCACATGACTAACAAAAGAAGCAGTACAAAGATAATGGAAATGGGGAGTATTACAATGTTTTCAGAAAATTATGTACAATCAAACTGAACTACATCGGACATTTGAGTGTTTGTATGAGTGTTTATAACCAGAAAATAAGGTAGCAGTGCAGAATACAGGGTTTCCTAACAGTACAGAAGACAAGTGGCGCATGCTTTGTTTTCAGCAGGTTTCACACTATTGTTACGGTTTCTAAACTGGTCTCTGTTAAAAAAAATGTATTAGGGCAGCTTTATCCAATTCAAAATGCTGCTGCCAGAGTCCTGAAAAGCACCAGTCCTTCAATCACTGCATTCATTCCCTGATGGTCTAAAGTGCTGAGCAGTCCTGGGCCTAAACACATTTCATAGGTTCTGGTCGGGTCTGACCATATAGAACCCTCAGGCCATCTGAGATCTGCTTGCTCAGTGCTCCCAGGAGGAAACCTAAACAAGTTGAGGCAGCATTCAGTGTCTACACCTCTCAGTTCTGCTATCTGAAAACCTGAGATGTGCAGAAACTGTCGGTTCCGTTTTAACCAGGACTGAAAACATTACAGTTTAATGCAGTTAACCTATAAAGCCCAACGATTACTTTATCAGTGCTATCATGTCCCAGCTGCTTATTTGCTAACATTTTGACATTCCCATGTTTCTTTCTCTGACGTCATTACATTTCATGTTTTCGTGCTTTGATGTGTCTTTTTGATCAGTAGCAGTGGTGAAGGAAGAAATGTCAACATGTACGTATGACGTGGGGGCATGAAGTGGTGCGGGAGCAAACTGACCCAGTCCTTTTTGCTTTGTGTCTGTTAATAAGTGCAGCGTCTAAATAGCAATTCTTACGAATAAGCTAGGGCTGATTTAAAAGCTGTTTTTCAGAATCTAGCTAAACAAATTTTAATTTTCCTTTGGGAAATACAAAAAGAAAAAAGAAAATCACAAGTCAGATCTTTTACCTTAAAACATTGTGTTCAAAGGGGAACTGAAACATTTTCTACAACAAAGCAAACACATCATGCTGGCTGTTTTTCACTTCTATTTTCCTGTTTTGTCCTTTTTCGCTGTTCTTTGCGTCTCACCCTGCCGAGGTGATGAAACGCGGTCTTTGCAGCTCCACGTTCTGCACCAGCAGCCGGGGTTCTGGGGTCCGTATCTCCACGTACCGAGGGAGCACTGCAATGATGTAGGGAGGCTGGTGCTCTGTGGAGATGCAGAAGACCTTTAGATTTTTTTTATTCATATAAAGCAACCTTTTCAACTTAAAAAAGGGGTTACTGTGAGAAGAATGGTTGGTAACCAGAGCTAAACAAGGTGTTAACAAAAAAGATTAGACAGAAATTGACAGTTGTTGTCACTCTGTTCTAGCACCAAGCACCAGTAAAAAAATAAATCTCTTTTGACTCAGATTCACAATCAGTGAGGCTACTAGATCTGCAAATCCAGCTATGAGGCAACTGCTTAGTCACAGTTTTGTTCAGGTATGAGGCAGATGATGCACACTGGGGGGAAAAAAAACAAAACACAGGTTCTTCTTTATAGCAGCAGTTGGGATGGTTTGTTTAAACGGATTCAAGACTGTCCAGCTCGCCTCCGCCTCCGCACGCCAACACGGCTCAGTTGACGGAAGGAAGATGAGGAAATTGAAAGCTGTATAAAACCAGTGCTTGGAGGCTTCATTTCCTCTTGTTATTTTTCCCTCCTGTTTTCCAGTGAACAGAAACAGCATCTAAAACAACCAAAGAGCTCATCCCGTCACAGACCTGTGGTGAATTAGTCATGAGCTAACATCTCATCTTCTGACACGTGGAAGCTAAATCTGTATCCAGACTGCTCGGACTACTCAAAGAGGAAAGAGGCTTTAAAGAGGAAAAAATTATTATGAAAAACAGGAAAAAAAGAAAAAAGAAAAGAAATGACGGCCGGATTACAACCGGCAGAGCAGTGTCAAAATGTTTAGAGGGATTAGATGTTTAGAGACATCCACAGAAATGCTATGACTAAGAAGGCTGGGATACTTCACAAGTGCATTATTATCATGAGCTGAAACCAAATGTTTAAAAAAGTTTAGTTGGGGGAAATAAAGTCAGGGTTAAAGTTGGGCTGAAATACAAAATGACACAAAACAGTGCTCAGCATACAGTGCCTTGCAAAAGTACGCATACTCATGGAACTTTTCCCCTTCTTCTATTATATAACCAAAAACTTTGTCTTTTATTAGGATATGATGAACTAACACAAAGTAGAGCAGAACTTAAGACGAGGGAAAATTATACATCAGTTTTTTGGGGGTTTTTTTATAAACAAAACTCTAAAAAATGAGGAGCATATTTGTGTTCATGGCCATTTATTCTATTGCCCTTAAATAAAATCAGTGTAACCAGTTGCCGTCAAATTCGTCTATTGAGTCATTAGAGTCCAGCTTTGTTCAATTTAACGTCAGGACAAATCCATCTGTTCTGCAAAGGCCTGAGAGGTTCGTTAGAGAACATTAGTGAACGAACCCCATCAGGAAGGCCAAGAAACAGCAAAATGATCAGGGAGAAAGTTCTGCAAAGCCATATCCCAAACTTTCGACATTATTTGGAATACTGTTTAACCATAATCTGAAAATGGCCAGAGTATATTAGTGAAGAAAATCTGTTAGAGGCTGGAAGAAAATTGAGACAAAGGAGGGGGAGGTTGACCCTCAATGACGTCAAAGAAATAAGACGACATAAGAAACATAGAGCAGAGCAACAATGGAAAGCTTTAGATCAAAGCGTGTTCATGTCTTTGAATGGTCTAGTCAAAGCCCAGACCAAAATCCAAACGTGAATCTGTGGAAAGAATTGAGGCAAAAATTGATGTTCACATGCGCTCTCCATTCAGTCTGTCTGAATGGACAAAAACTTCATCCCCCAGATGTGCAAAGCTGGCAGAGACACGTGGCAGAGGTGGTTTGACAGAACATTAACTCAGAATACTTAAAATCTCACCAAATACGTTGACATTTGTGATGGTAGCATGACAAACAGTGAAATAGAGCTTGTGAGGCACTGTGGTGATAGGAATGAAAGTCATGCTTAAACCTGAGCTGATTTAAGATAACTTATATAGTAGTGCACAAAGTGTGCATACATTAGAGCTTCACTCTCACTGTCCACTATCAGCTTGCATCACCGTTTCCTCTTGTGGTTTTTCATTTTACTTGCACAGGCGAGCCTGTTGATGATAAATTATTCGATTTGTTTAGAACAGTGTAAGAAGTCGAGGCAGACACTAAATAACGTTGAGTTTATATAATTATTGAATTCAAATGCTGTGTCGTTAAAACACAACAGATGATTGCACTAGAGTGGTGTAAAAGGGTGTTTTTAGGGCATCGTGTTTATCAAATGCAAACCACAGCCCATCACGTTGTGAAGGACATTTGTTGTTCTTCTTTTGTTTTGGAAAGCACTTTCTTTTCTAGTAGTAGCTCTGAGCCACATAGACTTTAGCATCCGTGCGTCCTTCCATCTTTGCCGTCTCTTCTGATTAATATCAAACATCAGAGTCGCTGAGTCTTTACTTACCCATGGCAATAGGGATATCGGTCCAGTTCAGGGCACACTTCTGCGTGCAAACTCCTTCTTCATTAAGCACCACAGTAAGGTCATCCTGCCCAACAGCCACCTTCCCATCAGCCAGTGGGGCAACCAGAGGCTCCAGCTGCTTCCCTGTGGGGAAGAGCTCCTTGATGGAGCCGCGGCCATCCAGCTAGTTAACAGCGGAGAGAGTCCAAACGAGAGAAGGGATTAAGAACCTAATAATATCCCACACGCTTCAATGTTAGAGCAAAATAACCCTTGAGATATCTAACACAAACAAGAAAATAAAAACTTTCAGCAGGACATACCCGAATAAGGTAATAGTCCCGCTTGAAACCAACACAGATTGAATTTTCACACCAAGCCATAGACTTTGGAATATCCGGCACGCCCAAGTCGCCCTGAGACACAGAAACAAAACACTCAGATGGCAAAAACACACCAGGTGGAATATCTTAACCTGAATCACACAGCGGAGACTCACACATTAGACATCATTGAATTTACCTGCAGCTCATAGAACTCTCTGTCCTTCCAGTAATACAGCTGGAGCTTCCTTTTCACTGCCACACACATTCTGAGGCTTTCCTCTCCTGAGCTCGTTTGCTGAAGATTTAAGAAAATACAAAAAAAAAATCAAATAAACTATTTTTTAATTTTGGACATCACTAAGAAAGCCGCAAATCTAAGTGTCTCTATATAAAAAAAGTCCAGAAAGCTTTAAAATTATTTTATTTATTCTCAGTATTCTCAGTACCGTGTTGATGTCTTGCTAACAGCCCGTTTTAAATATAGAAAACAAACATTCAGAGGTAAGCAACAATGAGTCATAAGAAACAAAGTCTTTTTCAAATTTGGAAATATAAAAGGAAGCTTATATCTAAAAAGCAAGGTTGATTTAGCTTCCACGTTTTGTGTCCCACTAACGGTTCTGCTTTCAGGTTCCTACTCGCCACAATGGCACAAATTACCCCGTTACAACGTCACTCTCTACACAAACTGAGAACTTTTTGACCGCGCTCTCCAACAACCATTGGTTAATATTCTTTTTCTTTTTAAAAACTTCTAATTGGAGATGAAAATATCTAAAAAAACAATTATTTCTAGTGCTCGAAAAAGTATTCATAGATCTTAAAACTCATTCCCAAAATGCAATGTATGTTATTGGAATTTCACGTGACGGACCAGCGCTGTCAAGTAGAAGGAAAATATGTCGCTTTTTAAACTTTATACAAATAGTTCTGAAACGTGCAGCTTTAACCCCATTGGTCAGTGTCATAGAGCCAGCTCTTGCTGGAATTACACCGGCAACGTAAAGAAAGAATGTAAAAGAGCCTAAGCTCCATCAGATTGGATGGAGATTGTCTGTGAACAACTTTTAAGTCTTGTCGAAGATTCCTAACCGGATTTAGGTCTGAACTTTGACTAGGCCATTGTAACACATTAACCTTAACCATAGCATTGTAGCTCTGGCTCTTAGTGTAGCATTGTTGCCCTGTTAGCCCAGTTCCAAGTCTTTTACAGCCTCTAACAGGAATACCGTTAGGCTTGCTCTGTATTTAGCTCCATCCATCCTCTCATCAACTTTGATATGCGTTCATATCCCTGCTGAAGGAGAGCAGCTCCACAGGATGATCCTGCCACCATCGTGTTTTCCTATGGCAGTGTTGTGTTCAGGTTTGAAGTAGCTCTATACTCTTCCTTTTTCTGACTGTTCAAAAATGTTCAAATGTTCAGACTTGCTACATTGTTTTATAACCTAACCTTTTAAGCTTTTCCACAACTTTGTCCCTGACCCTTATGTGTTCAGCCGTGTTTAGGATTCTATTTGTAATGTAATCTTGTAATGTAATGTAATCTAAAAGATGTTCATAGAACGCATCTCATCCATCACATAAAACTCCAAAAAAAAAAGGCACTTAAGTTTTGTTGTAGTGTCACAAATAAAAAAGTGTAGATATGCTCTTCCTTTTGCAAGGATATCTAAGCCATTCGAGCTTTAACCAACTACTTATGTGTTAACATCTCGGACAAACCAACATGTTGAAACGGGACAACATGACGTCTGTATTGACTATCAGATAAGATTTAAGCTTCATAAAAGTTGGACCTGAGCATTCATCCTCAAGGCATGCCTATGATTGTCAAGATGGCAGCATGGGCTTCTGTCCCCATTTTCTTATCCTTCATTTTTTATGAAAAATTCTCCAAATCCGCCACGCCTGTGTTTTTTTTTTTTTTTTTTTTTAATCAGATACTGAACTCTCTTAAACAGTTAGGGCAATTTGGACAATTAGAGCAATCTTTTAACGTATAAGGAAAAAGATCAATTATCTCCTAATGCACCCCATAAATCAACCAACCATTAAGAAAACATCTCTAAAGAGCAGAGAGCTTTTTTGCACAATTATGTTGTATTTAGGCTATACAAAATGTTTTTGTTGGGCCAGAGGCTTTTCTATTATAATGAAGGTGTTTATTAAAGGGGAAAGGTGCAAGTTCCAGAGTTTTTGCCAACGTCTCCCCCATTCTGGCGACGAGTTGAAATGACACCAGTGTTGTGCACGTGCACGGAAGGAGAGAAAAAGCATCTGCCGTTGCGACTGGTGTAATGTCTCCTGAGGTAAGAAAGCTATAAATAGTGAAGTTAGCCCATGTTCTCTTGATAATGCATGGATTACGGCGGAGACTCAACAAAGTAGCTAGGTGAACGAGAGCGTGCAGCGTGTCACACCCAAACACACGCCTAGAGGATTTGGCCAAACTCAGTCTCTCTTGAACTGACTAACCCAGCCTGTAACCCACCTCATTTTACATGTTGGGCAATTGTGGGTATGTGAAAGAAAATAAATAATATTTAACTTCAAAACTTGCACTTTGCACCTTTAAATAAAGTGGTATTAAAAAGTTACAGTCAGAGCCAAAGTTAGAAGTCTTTTTTTTGCAAGCCTAAAGACCGGCAGCCGCAGAGAAATTGTAACTGACCTGCAGGTCGCATGCAAACAGTGTGGCTCCTTTGGCTTTAGACACCACCGTGATCTGCTGGAAGGTCAGGAGGTCATGGACGTGGATGTTGTTCTCTGGAAGACACAAGGAAGGTTTTTGTAGGCTTGTCTTGACTAGATGGCTAAAAACTAAACTTAAAAAATTCCTGTAGGAATATACCGTATTCTTCTGACTATAAGGCGCACTTAAAATCCTACAATTTTCTACAGAATTGATGGTGCGCCTTATAATCCGGTGCAATTTATGTATGATTACTGTACTTCTTGTGCTTACTGACTGATTTTATGTGGTACAATCCGCTCAAAAATCTGTTAAAATATGTAAGTACGACTTTGGTTAGCAACGAAGCCGCTCCGCTCAATGGATATTTGGAGCATTACGGTACACTGTGTCACTACCTGATCGGACCCCTGAGCTGTCTACAAGACTGCCTGACTGTAATGTCAAAACTAGAAGTGCATTCATGTAAGGCAGCCCTAGCAACAATAAACCAAGTAAGTTAATTCAACATTACGTTGAAGTTTATTTTGGCCCTATGTCAGAAACAGGGCAGTGTCGTCCACCTACTCTGTCCTCCCAACTAAGACGCATTGCTCTCCTTCTAAGGAGAGAACGGTGTATGAGGAGGGGCGGAGTGATATTTGGGAATAATATTTAATGCTCCTTATAATCCAGTGCGTCTTATGGTCCGAAAAATACGGTAACAAGGCTTCAGAGCACGACTAATTTTGTCTCAGATCCACATAAAAATCTGTCATGTCGAAAGATTGTTTTCTAATTGGTTGCATTAGAGCACTTGATTTATTATTATTATTATTATTATTATTATTATTATTATTATTATTATAAAATAGCCAATCTCTGCACGTTCAGTTCAGTATGAAAGAATACTTTTTGAACATGTAAGGACTATCAAAAATGTATAACTTTGAGGAATTTGTAGACAATAATCATCTGCCTAAATATTCATGTCTCTATTGGAAATTATCAACATGTTCCTTTCAAACATGTCATGTTGTAGTAGTAAAGGAGCTGTGAAATATTTGGCCACACCTTGAGGTTGTGGTAGCAGACCCAAAAAAATAAGTTAGGTGGACCAGTGCAAAATGTTGGGCTAGAGACCAGCAGAAACTGGTTTAAATCTAAAGTATTAACAGCCAGTTTTTAGGTCAGTAAACAAAACAAACAAACAAAACAAGGATGTGGACAGACAACAAAGGAACTTATATAGCCGTCTGCTGGCAATAAACAGTAAAGAAATGTGATGCCAAGACTTACCCAAAAGACTGACAAGAATTTTATACTGTGAGACAACGTATAGCTGGAGAAAGGGAAGAAACATAATACAGCAGAAAATGCATGTTAAAATTGTTATAAACTGAAACATTGAAGAATGCAATTTCAAATTGACTCCAACAAACCACAGATGATAAAAAACAATATTTATTTAAAATAACATGGAGCCCATTCTGTTTAACAAGGTGAACAAAGAGGATGTTTAGCCAAAATAAAAAAAATAAAAAATGGTTTATCCCACCTGCTGAATTTTCTTTGAGAAGTTCTTATTAGATTTCTCCAAAGTCACTTCAAACCGGTTGGTGACTGAGAACAAAAAAATATATAAAATACTCAAACTTTCTTTAATGGTTGAAAGTGAAAAGTAAATATCCCTCAGTCTGTTTTACCTGCATCCTTCTTGATTCGGTAGAGAAGAAGATGTCCTGGTTTGGTTCCAACAAGCAGCCAATCCTCTGTGGGGACAAACATGAGGGTCAGTCACGATAAAGGATGCAGCGGGTTACCTTAGGGCAGACGTCTTCAAAGGTGGGAGTAGAGAGATTAAGTCCCGCCCCTCAACCTCCAGGCTCCTAAACTCACTCCGTTACGTTCTGATCCGAACCCTGAGGGCTGGTTCTTGCCGTTTTATTGCTTCCTTCACTTCATGGCAGTGATGCCAAAATAAAAAGATATTTCAGCAACTTTACCTCATCATGGGGCTCATCGCCAAATTTTCTAAGGATATTTTCACTCCACTTTTCATTGATGGCTTCTAGCAGATTTGCAATGAAGCATGAGAAGCTGCTCCACGTACTGTATCAGCATGCTTCGCTATGGGCATCTGTTTTCTACAAGGATAAACGTCCGACGTCTGAGTGTTATGTGTTTGACTGATGGCATCAACATGACAGCCTGAAGTGATGAGACCGACCCGGTCTCAAGGATGGTCTTCATTTGATTGAATGTCAATAAATAACACGAGACCTACAGTAACAACGTGGTGACTGCGCTGACCGTGTGGAAATGCAAAGCTCTGCTCACACTGTAGCCTTTCTAACTTTAACTAACTGAAGAGCACGTGGGTTGTCTCTTGGCAACCAGCAGATCTAGGGAACGGGAAAAGAATTAAAGGAATGTGGAGGATCACGCTATGATAAGAAGATCAAAAAGTAACTTCAGATGACTGAGAAACGGTCCGGTTCTTTTTGCTTTCTTAGACTAAATAGTACAATTCTGACATTGTTTTTGGATCAGGAGCAGGTTAAAACGAAGAATGCGACAGCTGTAGCCTATGTGCCAGATGTGTCTGTGTGATGTAGCTCTTGAAGCCCTGACTCCGGCCAGAGACCACATTCTTGAATGCTTCTCAAGCGGTTCAAGGCTTTGGTTTTACCTGATTCTTGTTTTCATATCACACTTTCTCCTTCCACTCAACCTTCCAGAAATATGTCTTTATACAACACTCTGGACAGTCAGCCTCTTTAGCTATGACCTTTCCTGACTTACTATCCATGCGGAGGACATCAGTGAAAGTCTATTGGAAAGCTGTCCAGTCCAAGGATTCCCCATGATTGCATAGGACATAAACATTTATGTAATACAATATATTATTTTTTTTAGTCTTTTGTAACATTTTTATGACAACTTCGTTTATTTTAACTGGGCTGTAACCACTGAGCTATATTATACACTGGAGTGCTGATTTTGTATATATATATATATATATATATATATATATATATATATATATATATATATATATATATAAGTAAGTGTATATGTAACTTATATGTGTATACATATATGTAAATATATGTGTTTGGATGTTATTTATATATTTATAAATGTTATATATATATATTTAAATAAATAAAATGGAAAATATTTCAGCACATGACTTTCTCAGTACTTGATAGTTTTAGAATACAACATAAAAGTATATGGCATTTGACATTTTAAAAGTTTTAAGCCCCCCCCTGAACATGAGAAAATCCTTGTTATTCGATGCAGTGACATATTCCCTAGTTACTGGGGGAAAATAGGGAGTACCAATATGGCGGCTGGTGGCTTCAAAGCGACTCGTTCTAACAGCGGGCGATAAGGCAAGGCAAGGCAAGGCAAATTTATTTATATAGCACAATTCAGTACAAGACAATACAAAGTGCTTGACATGATTAAGATATAGCAAAATAATAAAATGTAGATAGAAAATAGAATAAAAGCAAGTAGGGATAGAATGTAGTAACAAAAAAGAACATTAAAAACAGTAAAACTGTTTAACTAGAACAGTCAAAGGCAATTTTAAACAAATGTGTTTTTAATCTTGATTTAAAGGAACTCAGGCTTTCAGCACTTTTACAGTTTTCTGGAAGTTTGTTCCAGATAAGTGGAGCATAGGAACTAAATGCTGCTTCTCCTTGTTTAGTTCTGGTTCTAGGTATGCAGAGAAGGGTGGAGCCAGAAGACCTGAGTGGTCTGGATGGTCGATACACTGATAACAAGTCTGTGATGTATTTAGGTGCTAAGCCATTCAGGGATTTATAGACTAACAGAAGTATTTTAAAGTCTATTCTCTGAGATACAGGGAGCCAGTGTAAGGACTTTAGAACTGGGGTGATGTTCTCTACTTTCTTAGTCTTAGTGAGGACGCGGGCAGCAGCGTTCTGGATCAGCTGCAGCTGTCTGATACACTTTTTGGGAAGACCTGTGAAAACACCGTTGCACTCCAGATAAGCACTCCAGTGTATAATATAGCTCAGTGGCTGTAACCCATAATCACACAATAGATTTATATACAACTTTCATCGTTTGAGTCAAATTAGTGAAATGAATCAACTTTTCTTTGACACTGTTTACTTTTTTCTCAGCTATCGTTACATGAATTAGAAGAGTGAGAAACTGGAAGCTGCTGATGTGCTTGAAGCTGTACATGGGGCTGTATATATACATAACATAACAGCTTCCACCAAGGAAACATAAAAATTGTTGTACACCATAATGCAAACATAACTGTAAACAACACCTGACCCCTTGACACAAAAGTTTAATCGGAAACTAACTTTAAAACAGTGCTACCATTCGATTTATTCAATCAAACTAGTGCTATTAGCTTCCAATTTTAGATTTTAGCCTGGTCAAGCACCAGCTGGTGCAGCATTGCAGCACGGGACACTATTGCGTTTGTTCCCAAGTTTCAGCTGAATAGCCACCTGAATCTTATGCAGCTCCCATCATCATGAGGATTTTATTAATTCCGAATATCCTAGAGAGCTAAATTATTTGGCTGACTAATGCCATGACCATTTATGATGACTATTTCAGTGACTAAACTACGTACTGTATGGTGATCTCTTTTCAGTTTGCCATGTTTAATTACATCTTTACCGCTTACATGTGTGGCGTAAACATTTTTTATTATTATGCACCAGTGTGTCTATCATAGCAATTGCCGTTAAGATTATTATTCTGGAATAATAAAAAAAAGATAATGATATTGTAAAATATATTTCTGGAGCAATTTTTATTCAAGAGGTCCACTCTTCCTGTACAAAGTAGGGTACAAAGGCACAGTGGGTAAAATAAATGTTACTTTTTCTTATGCAAGACACCGTTGTTATTATCTCAATATTTGTATCTGTTATGCACGACAGCATTCTGCGAAAATTTCTATTTCTCTAATGTTGGCTGCTGGGGTAGTTTAAAACTGAGTTCTTGAAGTACTTTTGTATATGAGCCTTGTAAAATCTTGCTTCACAACTGCAAAGAAAAATAGCATTTTTGATACAAAACTCTAGATATAATACTCACAATATCTAGTCGGAGTTATTTGGACGGGCTATTTACATAAAACGCCCCTTTCCTATATTCTGCATCCCTGCTGTAGCACCCCATAAACAACAATAAGCCATCCTTGCCTGAGTTAGAGATGTTAGGTGCCAGCTGACCCCTTTCGTACCCGGGGGACACTTGAGACTGCAGGACAATAAACACAGACAGAGGGACAACCTGGAGGTAAGATACTCACCCCAAGCCGCAAGACAGTCGATCTGAAGAGGAAGCTTCTCTAAAATAGGCACTGGCTCATACGCGTCGTGCATCTTGAAGCCGTTCTGCCGATTCTATAACACAAGGTTTCTCCTGGATCTACTACCACATCGAGTTGTCAGGCAACAGCTGACGGGTCTTTCAGGGCGATGCAGCTTTTAATGTCGCCATCAAACGCCAGTCGATCTCAGTTCCATGTGTCCGGAACGGAAGCAGAAACTGCGGTCTGGTAAATCCCCTTTGTGGACAAATATGATACTGAGCGCTTGGGCTTTTTTAGCCAGCTATCGTCCCAAGCATAACAACAGCTGACGGTTAGCGAGCTAGCTTAGAATAGCGAGCAACAGCTACCGCTTCTAAACATTGTCCTCCTTTCACTCGCGGTCGGAGGCCGCCATGAGCTCTGTCTGTAAGTCCTCACGTAACCGCAGGCGGCTACACGCGCCTAACGATAGACTCGAACAATTAATGGTGGCAGTAAGTTTTTACTTCCACTGTTGCTTCTAGCTGCTGCTTCCTCACTGTTGACAGCTGCGCGAGCAGTGCGCGAGGCTTTGACAGGCACGTGACCGAACTCACGAGGAACGAATTAAAGGTGCAGTGGCTTTATTTCCCCTCCTTTACCACGGTTAACGGTGTTAGTTCAAGAGAACAGGGGTTATTTAAAAGGTTCCACATTAGCAGTAATAAATTACACGGACACGGGAAACATTACAGAAAACATAGTTAGACCTTAAATAACACATCAGTATAAAAAAAGGGTTTAAATGACAGAAGTTGATACAGAGTTCCCATTCCCATAAATTTCCATGTCAATATTCCGTGCTTTTCCAGATTCATGTCCAGAGTCAGACTCCCCATGATATGTCCTCTTTAGCCCACTTTTAAAGTTGAATACAAAAGTTCACTGTGAATTTACGATAAGTAATGTTATAGTGGTTCGGCTTTAAATGTGAAACTACCAAAAACAAACAAACAAAAAACACAAGATGGGTGTCAGAACAGAGAAATGGGTAGCAAAAGCAATGGATGGGTGGATAGGTGGGTGGATTCATACATATGGTGGAAAAAAGAATAGTGGACAAACCCATGCATGTGTGGGTGGATGGATAAAACAGGGGGATTGGTGCACGAATACATGAATGGACAAATAAATTAATAGATGGATAAAATAGGAAGATTGAATGGCTAGATTGATGGATGGATGGAGATGGATAAAACGAAAAAAAAATCTAATGGATGAACAGATGTCTAGTAGGACAGGATGAGAAAGGAGGGAAGAATGGGGGTGGGTGCACAAACCAATGGATGGATGGAAAAACAAATTGTGGATGGATGGGTTTCTAGAAGAATAGGACAGGAAGAGGAAGGAAGAAACGTGTGAGTTAGTGGAGGGATTATGGTTAACAGATGGATTAATGAATGTTAGATGGATAGATGGAAGGATCCATAAACATGGTAAAGATGTAGGATGGACAAACCTATGCATGTGTAGATAAATGGATAAAACAGATGGATTGGTGTACATATTCAGAAATTTATAAATGGACAAATAAATGCATCAATGGACAAAAGAGGAATATTAAAAGGATAGATGGATGGATGGCTACACAGCCAAACAGGTGGATGTATCGAATGATGGATGCAACTTTTAGACCATGGTGAATGAAGTCTGGGCATACAGATTCGCTTCCATGCTCTGTTTTCCAGACTGAGAAGGAAGCCTGTGGATAAAGATCAAGACGCTGGAAACAAAAGGTGATGCATTATTTATCTATTTTCAATCTTTGTTACTGTGCTATTTATCTATTGCAATATCAAAAACATTATCAGTACACTTTTTTCCAAATTCCTATAGATTTTTCCACTTTTAAGGATTGAAAGATGAGGTCAGGTGGGTCACCATGAAATGCTGTACAATGTTTGCAGATAATATTGTGATTTCCGTTGGGAGCATGTGAGATAAAGCCTTGAGAGGTAGGCATACCAGGAATGGGGAGCAATGAAACTCATTCATAGAATACGGTTACATCAAAAATTACTTATGCCCTTGGTAGATTTGGTTGAAGTAATCTTATATTTTATCAATATGTTTCTTGTGACTGGATGTGATATCAACATTTTGGAGAGCCCCAGCTGGAGTCTCGAGTTGGATCTGGTAGAGAGGAGGGAGCTAAAGATTAGAGTGACTGAAAATGGCAGCGGCAAAAAAAAAAAAAGAAGTTCTGTGTGGATGCTTAAATGTCAATAAACAATTTCTATTAAATAATGAGAAGTGCAAAATAATTTTGACAAGCTATTTTATATTAAAATACAGCCCAAACCATTTTTATCAAAAATGTATACTCATTTAAAAGGAAAGGTAAGGGTTACATAAAACCAGATGTGCAACAATGAATGGTTTCAGATGTTGGCAACGACAAAAAGTCAGGAAGATGAAGATGGTAAGAGTGAAAAGGAAAAGGTTATTAAAAGAAAGCTAAGACAAACAAGAGCATCTTATCATTTTTCATTCTTTTACTCATTTCAGTTTTTGTCAATGAGACAAAAAAACAACAAACTCACATTTTCACGGTTGTTTATTATAAAGTTTATTTGCAGAACATATGCAAAAAGCTTTAGAATAGATCAAAACTCTTAAAGAGTGTCAAATGCGCCTCTCTTTCAATTACATATCCTTAACCAGACTCACATCTACATCGAAACAGAACTGAAGGATTTCAGAATACCTACACATATTTTATAAATTAAATTTGGATTCACACAATTTTTTTCAGGCAAGATCATTTTATAGTGTGAAAGGAAAAGCCTTCAAAGATTCTAATAGTAGCTAACTACTCTTATTTACTCATTGGAGACTGAATTGGGGTGAGGAGCTTAATGAAACATTTTTCCCATTAACATCCATGCAGTAAATCAGGTGTTTTTTGGATTTAGGCCCCACCACCTCCAAATGAGACTTAATATTTATTGGCTGCCAACTTGAATGTTAATGTAGTGTTAACAGCAACAGAATTTGACCTTCCGTAAAATACAATATACACAATTTTACACGGGTGTTCCAATATTTTGTTAATATTTCCAGTATTTATTATGAACTGTGAATCCTCCCCCCCCCAACTCCCCCCAAAAAATGATCAATGAAGGACATTTTTTTTAAACAGCAAAATTTCAGGTCCTTGAGCTGATGCTGATGAATATTGTGTTGCTGTACAATAAACCTACCCCTTGAACATACATGATGTCCAACATTTCTTATGTACAAATATCTGAAATGGCATGCATTTATATTCATATTTATATTTTCCACTTATATCCCCAAATAAAATCCAGTGCAGCCACCTGCCATCAGAAATCACTGAGGTTGTAAATAGAGTCCCGCTGCATGTAACTGAACTCTGTTTTGTGAAGGTTTTAGACGTTAAAAGAACATTAGTGAACAAAAAGCATTATGACGATGACCAGTGAGCACAGGAGTCAGGAAAGCTGTGGAGAAGTTTAAAGCAAGGTCACTTCCAACATCTCCCTGAGGAAATGTTAAGTCTGTCATATGTAAACAAAGAGTTTGGCCTATCTGCAAAAATACATAGAAATGGCTGCTTACCTGAACTGACAGGCTGAGCAAGGAGAGCATTAGAGAAGCAGCCAAGAGGCCCATGGCAACTGATGCACTTTATCAGGTGGGAGAATGTGTTGGCAGGACAACTATTTGTACACGCTCCACAAATATAACCTTCAGGACAAGAAGAAAGCCATTGGTGAAAGGAAACACTAAGCTGTTCAGCTTGCAGGCGACAGAGCAAACACGTGGGAGAAGGTTGCTCTGGTCAGACGAGACCAAAATGGAAGTTTTGGCCTACATGCAAAATCTTATGCGGGGTAGAAAAGTAACACTGCACATCGGCCTAAACACACCGTAGCCATGGTGAAATAAAGTGGAGGCTGCGAAATGCTGAGGGAATGCTTTTCTCCAGCAGGACCTGGGAAGCACGCTAGGAATAAAAAGTAGATGGACGCAGAAGAATACAGGGCGATTCAAGAAGAAGACCGTGTCAGAGGCTGCAAAAGACTTGAGACCGAGGCAGAGGTTCATCCTTCAGTAGGACACAAAAAAAAAGCCATTACACCCTGCAATGGCTCAACAATATAAAATTCCAGGACAATATGGCGAAGCTTGTGGTTGTTAATGTGACAAAATGATAAAACGTTGTGTATGACGTTGTAAGGCAGTGGACAGTGACTTCTTTATTTCTACACAGGAGATCACTCAGTGGGCCCAAAACGAAAGTGCAGCACATGTAAAAGTTGATTATAAAGTAACCTTTTATGTGGCTGAATGCCTAATCTAATAAGATCCGGGCCCTTGTTTTTCCCATCACCGCGCTATCATGTGATCAATTATAAAACACACACTGCAACCTATTCCAGATAAGGGACCAAGTGTTAGAACTGTGTTGACTTCAGACCGTTCTCATCAACAACACCCTCCTGTTTTCAGCATTATGTGGCATTTCTGAACTGAACTAACTCCATTAGGAAGAAGTAGTGGCTGGAATTAATCCCACGAGATTTTCTGCTCACCCACATCTGCTGTAATTACATACAGAGTGAATCCAAATACTACGAGAATGGGCTTCAGATCATTTTTGTTTTAACAAGAACCTCAATTAAACATGCACACTATGTGCTTGCCCAACAGTGAAGACACAGAGGTGAGACGAATAAAAACATTTAGAAGAATGTTCTGCTGTGCATGTATTTGGGTTCCATCCCAAAGCAAGAGGCGGATCGACGTCAAACGTACCTCTAAACTCAGGGCGCAACAGACCCTTGTCCTAACACACCATTTACACATCTGAGCCGAGCTCTGGAATAAACCCTGTTTAAAAATAAACAAACAAAGATATCAAAATGGTTCTTTTCACATGTTCTTTTTGGTGATGACATTTCTTGGATCCCATTCATTGCTGCCTTAATGCAGCTCCCTTCTTCGTCCCTAAAGCGCCTTCTTGCATTTACTTCTACTCCATTTTAGATCTCTCCATCTTAGTTTTCAGGATTTCCTGAGAAGGGAAACACAGAGGTTCATGCCCAAGCAAGCAGCAGTACGACTGTAATATGAAGGCAAATTAAAGAACAATTGGATCTCTTTAAATAGCCGAAACCATGACTAGAATCATGGGATTGTCGGGGGGGGTTGAAAGAAAAAGACTTTACCTCTTCCTCATCCAGCATTACAGGCAGAGCTCTATATGAAAAAGGAGAGGTCAGAATGTTAGCATGCTGCTATTTAACCATTATTCCCTGACCTCTTAAATCTCAACCTATTCTGTTCCTTCAAGTCATACAACTATCTAAACTGAAATAATGATATACTTAAACAATTTGAATGTCCATACACCCTTCTATACTGTGGAGTTCATTCAAAAATTACAATCCGAAATAAATTGAGGCTACCCTTAAGTCCCCCGGGTGATTGTATCGAAAGACTTACACATCAGCAACGGAGGTAGGAATGTTCTCTTCCACCCATTTCAGGTCCTCATCCTGACAAAAAAAAATCCAAGATTTGAAACAAACCGAAGCTTGAGGAACATGTTTAACGTCACAAAGAAGGTTCGAGAACAACTGAATCTACCTCTTTACTCAGGAGTTTCTGGGAGCCGTTAGCGTCAGGCTTCGAGCCCCTCATCTTCATTCCTTCTAGACATAAAAATAAATGTATTAATATTTATGCAGCACTGTCCTCACTGTCTCTATGCTCCTCAGCTGCAGAACAAACTCCCTGAAAACCTGAGACGTGTTGAAACTGTTTGCTTCTTTAAAATCACGACTGAAAACATTACGACTTACTGCAGCTTTTGGATGAAGAGTCTCACTATTTGTCCGATCAGTGATGAAGAGTGACTGAAGCGTAAGACTTCAGATTATATCGCATTCTGAAATGTGTTTCTTTGTACACAATGTTTTTGTAAGCGTGTTTTTATTTCAATGTTTCGCCTTTGATTTTATATAAATGATTCTATATAAATGGACTTGCCTCGTCTTGCCTTCAGTAACAGTAACCCGTAACAAGAATGACAAACGTGGATTTGAAGTAAGCTGAAAGTTGCTGCCACAGAGCACTAAAATGAAGAAAAGCTATTAAGCCAAAGTCAAACACTCTAAAAACCAATTACTCACAGTATCACGATAGAAGATGGTTGAGCAGATATTTTTGTAAAGATCACAGAAAAATGAAAAAGCCAGGATAAAGAATCTTAAAGCAGAGTTGGGAATCTCAAAAAAGGCTATTAGGGTGTTTTTAACTGTGTATTACTGACAGTTTGACTGAAATGAGCAAAAAAGTTTATTTCATATACAAAGCCTTACAAAAAGCAATCATTCCTCTTGAACTTATTAACATTTGTCATATTACAACCATAAACTTCAAAGTATTTTATTGTGATGTTGTGCCAGACCAACACAAAGTAGTACACACCATGTTCCGATTGAAAATCTGAAAAGTGTGGCGTGCATTTGTGTTCAGCATGTAACTCACCCCCAAATCAAAGTTTTTTTTGCCAATAAACCTTTAACATGGCTGTCTAGGTATCCTGATCATTATTTTGACAAATTAGTGCATATTTGTTGAAATCTTGCTTTTGTCAGTGTGGCGCCCTCCTAGGGTTAAACGGGTGTCTTGCGTTGAACTTCAAACCCATATTGCCGTTGGTTCAAAACTTTTTGTGACGTCAGTAGCCCTGCTGCTGTGGGGTATAAAAGCAGCTCCGTCTTTGAAAAAAAAGGGTCTAAAATCAATATTGCACTATATTGAGCAGTTCACCTTGATAATGATAACTGCACTCTGGTGCACAGTTTCCGTTCGTCATTGATGTAATGTACAGTCAGACTCATGAACGGGTCCATCGTGCAACTGGATCAGACCAGATGTGGCTGCAACGTACTTAACAGCTGCTTCTCGTTCCCTTGACTAGCTCCACCACCGCTGCTGCACCTAAGACATTAAAATTTTCCTTCAATTTCTCAACCTTTAAATTATGGAATGACGCAAGTATGGATTTACGAATGTGTAATTCATTAATGGTTTTCAAACTAATTATTAGGGGGACAATTTTTGAGGGCTATAAGTATAAATAACTTTGCATTGTTAAACTGCATCTGGTGTGGTTTTTATGGTTTATTTTTTCATCTTTTTTATAATTCTAATTATTCATTTCTATATTTAAGTAATGACATGTTTTTTTTGCTCGCTATGTTCTATTTTGTTCTTTCCTATATTGTAAGAACAATGATGGGTAGTTAAATTTGATGTGTAGGACAGGTACAAATATAAGCATCGTGCTTCCGTCTGTAACTTTTCAGTCATTTTTCTGTTGATGAGGTTTGTCTTGTTGCCTGTAGTGCTGACAGATTATTTGATGATTGACTGAAAAAAATAAATAAATAAAGCCTCACCGCGTCTTTCACTGCTTGTTACGGATTGGATGGTGTGGGGTCATGTGATTACAGGCTATACACATAGCGCAGCATCTTACAGGGCATGACCTATGCACAGCCAACCAAGATGAAAACAGCTTTTCTTTTCATTTTCTAAAACACCGAAAATACCAACATGGGAAAAATGATGGTTATTGTCGGAAATTTCGTTGACTATACATCTTCGGTTTATCGCCCAGGTCTACCATGGGCCACGCCCCACTACCCTAAGCGCTGTCTCACAGTCAGACAGCGGCTGCCCCTGAAACCCGCCTCCAGTCAGAGCAGAGAGGAGATCAACCACGCGCACCACCCTGGATTACAAAGGGGGAAATAAATATTATAGTATATGATTGGACTGATCCTGTCCCCCACTCCCTCAGCAGCACCGGCTTCAGGCATTGCCGAGCCAGCGGCTAAAACTGATAAGGCTCCGGCCCACCGGGCTCCACAAAGACTCCCCCAACCTCCGTTGACGAAGTCAAAAGACTGAACCGTGGCGTAACTACCAGCATAACTCTGCTCACTCTCCGTGACTCAGTATGGCAAATCAAGCTAGCCGCAGCTTTCCCCCTTCCTGAGCACAGCCCTCAACGTCACCTTGAACACACCGTCCCCATGAGTAAATATGGTGGTGACAGTATCATGGTGAGAAAATGATTTTGAGTTGGTTCACACAGCATAAAATCCCCATAAAATAGACCGAAGCTCGGTGTGTAAAGTAATAACAGAAAAGTGGTATGAACACTTTCAAAGGGGACTGTAAATACCGATACAAGCCTCTCAGTCAGTGATGACATCCTACTGCTATTTCCTTTATTCATTTTTACTTTAACTGACTGTTAAATGCTGACCTGCATTTCTTGGATAAAAACCCAAGAACTTCTTACCAAAAGCTTCATTCATCATTGGTTCTTTTGCCTCATCTTCTTCATCATCTTCGTCAATAAGAGGGGAATGAGAGAACCTGAGATTAGACACAACACAGACTGAATTTAGCTCTCAGCTCTGTAATTGAAATGAAAAAAATATGTTCTTGGCCCAGGCTCCACACCAACCTCTGGCTGTTGGCTGAGGGTCGCAGCAGCACCATGATGACTAGCAGCATAGTAGAAAACAGGAGACGCCAGAAGGCATCGTCTACCCACAGGTCCCGCCAACTCTGAGGGAACATGAAGGAAGGTGGGCTCACTTTTCATCCTCTGAACACAGTAAACAGAATCTACCCGAGTCAGCCCGCAAAACAAACTGACCCTCTGGCAGTCGACCAGCCGGAACACCTTGGTGGTCCAGATGATAAATATGACAGAAACTGTGGACACAATTTAAACACGGATCAGATTCTGGTCTCTGCCATCTCTGTCATGACACATAAAACATGCAACACAGTTAAATACTTGTCGGTTATTTAAATGTTTAAATATTTGCAATCACAGGAAAAAGAAAGTAGACCCCGTTAAAATCTGTTTTACACACCTGGGTAAAATCAACATAAGCTTTACCAGGTTCTAAAGGTATTTAACCCCTTAATGCTTGAATGTATATGCAATTGTACAAAAAAATAGCATTTGGTGTTTTAGCTGTTAATCAGATGTTAAATTAAACAATAATTTGAACAACGAACCTACCATTAGTTTAAATTCAGATATGATGCTAATTAGCCGCACTAGGCACTTAAGGAATCAAACAAACTTTTCCATGCCATGGCCGCCTAAACAGCATTAGCTTCTTGCCGGGGACCATCATTTGCAAACCCACAAACAACACTACATAATATGTAAAGAAAAATCTACCTTTCAAATGTTTTTGTTACTTTTATTGACTATTCAATAATTATTACATATGTTCAGCATCATGATATTAACTAAAATGTTTTCAACACTGTCTAAGGTTCCCGCTGAATACCAGACTTTTCAACAAACTGTAGATGTGTTAACCAAATGAAATCAAAGCTCTCTCAAATGTATGTGTAGTGGGAGGGCTGGGATTGTCTGTCAGTGCCACAAGCGAGTCATTGTCCAACAGTAAACCTGGTCTATGTTTTGTTTTGAGTTCCTTCAAAGTTGAAAAGCCAGACCCACACAAGTAAGTTGTTGCAAAAGGTAGAATGTATGTCAGTGGAAAGATGGGACAGTCCTTTCTCACACAGACAGGGGACGAGCCTCAAAGTTCAGTTTTAAATACCCTGAGTTTGTCATCTCAATATGAAATATTAATACAAGTCATACTTCATAATAATAATTTTAAAATATGTAATTATATTTTTATGATAATGATCAAATTGATTAGATTCTAATTTTATCCTACGCAATATGCCTTACCCAATCAGCAGCCAACAGGAAGCCAAAATCAAGGGTTTTTCTTTTTTTTGTTGAAGCAGTTAGAGCTGCAAAGGGCAGACCAACATCATATTGAACCCTGTGGTGTAAGAATGGGATGTCCCTCAACTTCATATGCGAGTCAAGTCAGGTGAGTGACTCCACTATGTTTCCAATACTTTTGGAAACATAGTGGAGTTGTCCTTTGGAAAACCAAAGTTAATGAAAAAGTTCCATTTCTCTATACTTTCTTTCACTTTCTATAATCTTTTATACGCTTATCCAAAACTGGAAATTGGCCCAAAAAAATATGTTTCCAGATTTTTGAAGAACGCGTAGCAACCCTTTTTCACATCTACAATAACTGTTTTCCCCACAGTCCAAGTCTGGGGGTAAATTTGTACAAGAGAGTGACTTCCTGGCATGTGTGGAGTTTGCTCGGTGGACAAATTTGGCAGTGGAAAAACTTCCTTTAACACACTCTTATCTCGTCAAGGACAAACCTGTGAGAGGCTAATCATCCTCTGTGTTCTGGCCACAGAGAGCCTAGAGTCTGAAAACAAAGATTTTCTTGAGATTAGGAATCCTGCCGCTGTAAAGGTCGATCAATGCTGTCGAAACTGGGAAAGAGTCTAGCTTCATTTTGTGTAACACTGAGCAAGCTTGTTCTGATCAAAGTCTTGTATGTTAAACCAGTGGAATGGGAGCGTAATCTGCAATTTAAAAAAGATTAAATCCAAAAAACTAACTATCAATTTACAAACCCACAGATTTTACTGATACATATCAACAAACAGAGACTAAAGATGAGTTATGCTGGTATAAACTCAACAGGCTTTGGGTTTAGTTTTCTCCTCCCAGACCGGCTTTAACTCACCGACAACAAAGAAGATGAGCGTGTTGGTGAAGTGCTGATATAACGACAGCTTCACCACATTTCTGCGGAGCTTCAGGAGACGCGTGGTTTGTGACAGGCTGATGAAAATGTAGGCGCTGATTAAGGAGAACCTTGGTCGTACAAAATGGAAAATCAACACTTATCCAGCATGGAAAATGCTTCGGAGAATCCCTGACTGGAGCTGATCCAACCCACTTCTGGGAAATGTAAAAAGGATATCCACCACATGACACACGAGTCAATGAGGGAGAGGCTCAGATTAGCCACCAGGGCGACAGTTCCATAGAAACCCTGCGGAAAGGAGATGAGAGGAGATTTGATAAAGGTCGACGGACCTCTATATGCTTCTTTAATGTTTACATTTTTAGAAAAGTTGATTCTTCTACCGTTTACTGCGTACAGCATTTAATTACACTACTGCTTGGCTGTTCTTATGTGTACATACTGAACATTATTTTTATGCTGCATTTTTTTGGACAGGTTTGATGACTGGATGTGAACAACACGCAGAACTTTAGTCTTACTTTGGTTCCTAAGCCTTATTAAGGGGTATCAGAGGAAGTGGGGCAGTATGCAAGTTCACATGACACGTTCTTTTATTTGTGGAAAAAACAACAATGAAAGCCAAGCCACGCATCACATTTCTTTCCGCTGTGACACATCAGGCAAAAGGCCTATGAATGCTTTTAACAGAACTGCATATGGTTTATCAAGGCCCTATATAGGCCTTCTCTTAACAATTTCATTACCAACCCCTAACATTTGCAGTTTAAATGTGTGTCACATAAAGGGGACTGTTACTTACACCTGTCACTCTCAGCACACCGTCCACGGAGGAGAAGAGGAGGTAGAGAAGGCCGACGGCAGCCAGTCGATGCACTGTCGTACCCAGCCGTGGTCTATACCACAGGGAGAAACACGGATTATTCAGCCGGTTTTTCGGCTGTAAAAAGTGCTGCTAAATGCATCTCAAAGCGGTTGACGTACTTAACTATGCCATAACCAAGACTGACTATGAGAACCAGGATTCGAGCCAGGGATCTTTTGAGCGCAGAGAGCAGCTCGGCGAAAATCACGGCACCTAGAACTTCAAAAACGAAAACCCACGGAGAGCGTGACGGACAGGACGGGTGATTTAAGAGCTGCTAAGCAAACATGCCCGACCCGAAGCCCAAGTGTCCAACCATAGTCTCCTTTGTAGCGGATGCTCTGGTATTCGGAGTAGAACACAGCCTTCTCCAGCATGCCGAGGATGATGACGGCGCCGATCCAGAACTGGATCCGCAGCAGATCCCTCCAGTAGCAAGCGCACCAGAAGAGCCAGAGCGCCCCGAACAGCACGTAGACGATGCACATCACCATGAAGAACTGGGATGATGGGGGGGGGGGAGGGACACATGCAGCTTCACTTTAATGCCATCCAACCGCAACGGAATAATGTACAAGGCTAATATCACCAGAACAAGACCACCACAGAGGAAATCTACATACGATCATCAGAGGCCAGTCCGCTGGGGAGGAGTAGTCATGTGGTCCTTTCATCTCCACTTTCACTGGGGATTTCAGGAGAGATCTGTCACAAATGATCCCGTTTAAAACCAGAAAATGAAAGTTCCTAAAACTGCCTTCTGACTTGTGAAAGCGAAGCTGAGCTGCTCCGCGCCGATGTCTTCCTCCTCGGCTCCACGGAACAGCACCTTCACTATGAACAGGTAGGGACCATCCTCCCAGGCTTTAGCCACCGCGCCGACATCCTGCAAAACAGGACGTAGGCTCTTTAATGCGACGCAGACGGAGAGTTTCATCACAAACAGCTATTTAACAAATGTTAATGTAGGATTATGGCCGTTATTAGGTTTAATGCATTAAAAGCATTCCTCACCGGCTTGTCAGGCCAAGTAAGAGTCTGATTGGAAGGGTCACTCTGAAAGACAAAGTTTAAGTAAACACAAAGCACCGACGAGACCGTACAGCGGCGTCAGACACAATGAGCTTTTAGACGGCACGGTCAATGAAATCAAACCGCCACCTTTGGACTGGACAGTGGCTGATAAGGGTTGAAGTCTGGGAAATAAACCTGCAAACAGCAGAAGACAGAGGAAAGTTGAACTTAAGGCTTTCGGGCTTTCCAACGCGTGCTCAGATGCCGTACGTTCCACGGCGAGTGAAACACGGCGGTCAGCTTTTACCTTCGGGGTGAAGAGGGAGGAGGTGTTCTCGAAGTACATGTAGCCCTGACTGTAGAAGCCACTCCAGGCATCTTTCAGCATGTGGTCCATGCCAAACATGTTCATGGCGTTGCTGTCCTTCAAAAACAGAAACACGGAGGCAGTGGGTCACAACTCCCCCTCTGTCACCCGTCTTCGGCTTAGGATCTACTAAGCAGGCCGACACTTTCATCATTTGCAGAAAACGGTCTGTCACGGTAGGGATGATTTTCTACTAAGCATCACCCCCCCCCCACAATATTCCACACTGGATAAAAATCTAAAACAAATGTGGCGCACATCTGTGTCTAGACCCCCCTTATTTTGATGCCCGTAAATAAAATCAAGTGCAGCTGCCAGCTGTGCACTCTACAAATCTTGTCTTTCATAGAAAAGTGGCAAAGAAGAAGCTTTGTTTGTTGACAGAAAGCCCTAGCAGGTCATGTTTGCGGTCACAAGGCGTGAAAGGAGGACGCAGCGACCATGTGGAAGAAGGTGCTCTGCTCAGGCGAGACCAATACTGACGTTTCTGGGCCTACGTGCAGGGTCCGAAATTAACTCTCGCCGGACGCCAAATGCGAGTAAAATTTTACCGTTTTGGCGAGTAAATTACAGAGGGCTAGCTGCCAGACGGCAAGTAAAAGTTTGTACCAAATAAATCGTGTTTCTCAGTCATCATTTGAGTCCTTATGTTGTCAGCTTGTAGGACAACAAATGCGCACGTACACAAACACTCGCACACGTGTCGCGAGAACGACAGCAGCTATGTCATGTCCGTTCGCTGACAGCTAGCGGTTAGCTCAGGCTAATTACATAGCGGGATTATGTGGAGATATTTAGCAGGAGTCAGCCAGACTTACTTTGGCCGGTAAAACATATGCTTGGCCGGTTGATTTTTACATCCGCCGGCCAACTTGGCCGTTGAATCGGGAAGTTAATTTCGGACACTGGCTAAGGGAACTAAAATCAGGACGATCCTTCGCCTTAGATCTGGTCTGCAGGGCAACGAACGTCTGGGGGGGCTTTTTGTTGTGTAAGAAAGAAATGCGAAGATCTCACACTGGGGGAACTTGACAAGACAAAATAGTGTGAGTATCTGTAATAAATCACCGTGCAATGGGTCGAATCAGTGCAGACAGATCCCTCAGAGCAGCTGTGCAACAGATTACAGTCCCAAACGTCAACAAACCCAAGCGTAACTCACTGGTGTGTTGAAGACCTCGTTATAGCAAACGGATGAGCGCAGGTACCAGCTGATGTTAAAGGCCAGATTTCTGTCACATGACCCTGTGTCGTTCAGAACTGCAGAGAGGACAGCAAAAAAAAAAAGAAAAAAAAAAGGAGGATTATCAGGCGATGGGGAGAGAGCTCTGCAGGTCAAACAACAAACAACAACCCGTCTCTGAAAAACGCCCAGGTACAAAGAAATGTAGCTTTAAGGCCGGAGAAATAAACGCAACACGCGATGATGTGGTCTGGACTACTTACACCTCATGAAGATGGTGGTGTTGGCATACAGCGTCTTTCGGAACACCGCATACTTTGTCTGAAAACACAACGGAGAAAAAGAGCTCCATCAAAACTGTCCTTTTCTAACGGCACTCGGGAAATTCAGGGAGGGGTTTCTACACATCTTTCAGTTCCAGATTTCACAGCCCTTTTTTTTGTCACACTTTTAATTAAGAAATTGAAAAGGTCACCGTGGGTTTAATTGATCTACAGGATGAGCTAAGGTTTCAAATGTGAAACATGCAAAAAAAAAGAAAAAAAAAAAGAAAAGAAGCAAGCAAACAAACAAACAAGATGAATGGGTGGGGATAAGCCACTAGAGGATTAAGCCATTGTTTATTATAGTGGGGCGGGGGGGGGGGGGGGGGGGGGGCACATAATAACTGCGATCTATACTGGGATTTCATAAAAGGGAGGCTTTAATTCAGAGCATCTATCTGTTGGGTTCTGGCTCTACACGGTGACAGATTCATGGCCAAAAACATTCATTTAAAAGTCCTTGACGAGTTTTTAAACACCTTTTCTTGTCCCTTTTATTGTTATTTCTATGAACACAACCAAATGTCTGGATAAGCCGTCGTCTAATTGGACGGATGGCTTCCCAAACAGGTGAATGGACTGGATAGGAAGATGAGCGAACAGATTAATGGTTGGATCAGGAATGGGACACAGGGAATGAAGTCTTGTAATGCTGTTTCTTCATCCATACTCATCCAGATCTGAAAAAAAAAATACTTAATTGCTGCACTCCAACGCTCATTCACAAATTTCCTCAGTTTACATATGTATTTTGTTTCGTTTTTTTAAACATCCTTTCGTCTTACCCTTTAGCATCATCAGAATCCCTGATCTTAAGAGTAACAAAAATCGCAACAGCATTCTTTTATATTTTTTTATTATTATTTTGCTGGCAGGATTTCCTATTTTAAATGGCTTTTACTGTGACAGATCCTTCCAAACAGAGGAGATAAGCTGCCTTTAGGCTATTATGGACACAGCACCTTTGATTCTGTCTACCAGGGAGAAGAAAAAGCCCGGGGATTTCCAGAATGACCAGCATGTCAGCTGTCATGCATCACCAGCCTTCCCGACAGGTGGACGGAGGAGAGCTTAGCTAGCAGCTAGATAGCTGCCTTAGCTACCAGCTGCTGAATGAACATTTAGCTGCAGAAGACCGGGTTTTCTCTGTAGAAACGCTCATGCTGAAGGTGAAACACTGACCGAATTGATGTTTACGCTCCATACTGAGACCTCCGCCGCTCTTCCCAAGTGAAAGCCGAACGCTAAGACCACCAAGCACAGGCGACGAAACGGGGCATCCAGCATCTCCATTTAGAACACACACCACAGGTCAGTCGGACTCGTATCCGCCTCCAGGTCCGGCTGACTGCTTTTCCCTGCACTACGAACAGTCACCACCAGAGGGAGGCAGAGATCGCTGAACGACTCAATGGAGGCCACGGGCTAGCTTTTCATTTTCATGTTGTCTGAATTAAAAAATATGTAAATAGAGAATCATTTTTCTTTTTGGATAGTGGCAATCTTCGAAACATACGGAAGAGGATTAGGGCCATTAAAAAAAAAAAAAGTATATTCCATTCTGACTTTTTTCTCAGAATTCTGAGATTAAAGTCAGAATTGAATAGACATTTATTTTTTTTATTTTTTTGAATAACCCTAATCCTCTTCTGTAGAAACATGAATTCCACAGCTGGGGAAATTTTAGGTGGAGCTTAGAATACATTTTTTTTTTTTTTTTTTTTTTTTGATGATAGATATTTTCAAAGATGTGTTTGTTGGCTTTTAAGAATACTTAAATAGTGTTTTTTTCTTCCACAAACAAGAGCTTATATATTTATTCAGAGATGTTTGTAAAAAAAAAAAAAAAAAAAAGGTACTGTGTCTAGAGTGAATCATGTAACACACAATTATGTATTTAGGTGATGATTAAAAACACCAAAATAAATAAATCTGACAAATAAATGAAAAAGGTGGCTGTTCCAGCAAGTTCAAACAGATTCACAGTTTAACTCTATCCAGCTACTGATTCCCAAATACTAAGTACAAATGTAAACGTCTGAATTAGAAAATTATATACACATACAATCCTCTGGAAAAGGACTGCAACCCTAATACATAAGTTTGCTTACTTCACTCATCAAGTCTCAGAACGTGGGCCAGGTTTTAGGATGGGCTTAGGGGGGCTTTAGCCCATGGCCCCATTTTTTCTGGGGCCCCAAAGCTAAAAAAAATGCATGTTTCACAAACATGCATTTTTTTTTAAGTAAAACTCACATCTGGGTGAAGTGTTTAAACATTGTTGGGTTTTTATGAATAAACAACTAACAACTATGTGTTAAATCAAGAAGTTATAGTACATCATTTCAGGAATAACACTGAGCAGTCTGCTAGGGAACATTTTTAACCAACTATGCATGAAATCTTCTATTATGCATAATAGAGGGCTGTTCTGTCTCTCTTCGAGGTCGGTCGCGTTTTTCTCTCCTCTCCAGCTCTTCAACCACCCCCCCCCCCCCTACTGCTTCTGCTGCTATGTCTTGTCTTTCTGAGAACTCTGAAAACCATGGATCTGGTAAGCTGGTTTCTCAATGCTATTGATCCAATTTTTTCGACTGGTAGGCAGCGTAAGGGGGACCCGTCCTGTCCCGATTTTACTCATTTCGTGGGATACACTCTATATTCTTGGATGGAAAACGGTGTGTCTTTCAACTTGTCAGTCCTAGACGTGGAGACGTATACATGTTTGGATTCATGATACTTGGATTTCTACTTATTGGATTTGGTGGATTTTTGATGTATCGGCAAATACAGCGGATGTCGGTAGCCATTTGGCCTTGATCAGGCTACCGGCTGCATATGACGCACTCACTAAGGCGATATACGAACAGAGTCGGAAGTTGGTGGAGCAGAGCCGAAAAGCTGGATGTGCTGGAATGCAGACTGGCTTCGGTGGCTGAACTCAAGGGGAGATGGGATAAAATCTGGAAGTGAAACACAGAAAAGCCCAAGTAATTTAGAATATTGGATTTCGCCATTTGGAGCCAGCAATGACTTAAAGCTGATGGGAAAGTCAGTGCAGCTTGTCCTCATAACAAATAAAGTATTTGGATTATGCCTCCCCTATCAATAACACTCCCTGATTGTTATGTCGAGTGAGCTCAGAACTGCTTCCCCCGCTCCCGATGCTTTCTGAACTGTTGGCCGGTTGATAACATCAAGGACAATGGCCTCTGGAGAGTGTTCACGGAAATATAAACACTTTCACCCAAACAGACACACATAACTGATGCCCACAAAAACATATGAACTTCATGTGACAAGTCTCGAATGTTAACCTCTGCTTACAATGGCAGCGCCCTGTGGGCACCTTGTAAGGCGATGTCCTTGGCAGCATGGCCTCAGTAAATCGTCTCCCCCTGAAATGTTTGTGTTGTATGTTATGTTATCGCGGTTGTACTGAAACAGTAATGTCCCTTTGGTATTATTAAAGTATATCTGATTCTGATTCTGATAATGCTTACGCCGGCCTACTGATCAAAGGTCAAGGTCAGTCTTATTTATATAGCACATTTCCAATAACTTGTGCTGCACAACGTGCTTTCCAAACAAATCAAATGTAATTTGCAGGAGTAAACCCCGTGTGGATAGGGTACAAAATCTCATTCTAGCGTAGGGGCTAACATCTTTCTACATCCAGCCCTGGAAAGAGCCACTGGAAAAGAAAAGTTATGAAGCTGCAGCAACCAGATGCCTAGCAACTGGTCCTCCATATTGAAAGACATCAAATGACAGGAGTATCTGATCCAGTGTTTCAGGAAAGTCTCTCTGGGAGGTAACCAGAAATTTACTGGAGGGCAAAATGTCTTAACAAACATGAAAACCCCTAATGATCCCCCAAAACGAGTTGGGTACAGTCACTACAGACAAGTATATCTGGGCTTCTCTCATAGACATTGTAACCTGTCAAAATAACCTTTATAACTGGATCTTGGATGGATGATTATGTTAAATTAAACTGTGTGTAACTAGTAACAAGGGGACAATCACTAGAAAAAAAACATTGGAATATTTCATTTATTTAATTGTCTCAGTTACAAAATCTCTTATCCACATGGCTCTGTTTATGGAAAATCGGGTTCAGAAAGGAAGTCTTAGAATCCCCTTTTTAGACAAAGCTTTAATATTACGAAACAAACATTTACCTAAACAATGAAAAAGAATCTGGATCTAAAATGCTTCAGTAATGTCACCTCTTTCAGCCATATAGCTTGTCTAAAACTAGAGAAAAACATTTATTGGTTGATCAAGAATTTTTCAGCATTTAATTTCCACTTCTTTGTGTTGTTGCTTGAAGCTTCATGTGGAGAATTGTTGGTAAAGCTGTCATGCTCTTTAGTCAGGAAAATCTGTCAAGGTAAACATAGATCATGTATGAAAAATCGACATTACATTCATGCAAAAATGCCCTGGATTGCGATGAGCACTGAGTAATTTTGGCTCAGTGAGAGGAGAACTCATTAAGAGGATTGTGACGGAGAATCAGAGACGGTTGGCGGGAATTTTTGATTGCAGTTTTGGAGAAGATTTGTTTTTGGATTTGGCGGTTGGCATAAACTGGTGAGTGACTGGGTCAGAATGGCTTCACAGGAAGAAGATGAACAGGAGGAAATGGATTTTGGTGAATGGTCTCAAGTATCTAGAAGAAGAGAAAGAGGTAAGGTACAAGGCGTAAGGAGGAAGGGAGAATTTCAAATAAAAGAAGTTTGGGTGAAGATAGTTCCGAGGAAGGAATTAGGATTATCCGAAGGAAGGTAGGCAGGGGAGAGTTCAAAATAATCCTTAAATTTAGGAAGGAAGATGAAGAAATGAATCCAGCTACATTATCTAGGGAACTGAAAAACAAGGTGGGAGATGTAGAAATGGCAAAAGTCCTTTGAGATGGGAGTTTAGTGATAACATGTAAAGATGAAATTAAGTGAAATAAGGCACTAAATATTGAAAGCATTTGCAAGAATTCTTGAAGAAAATAAAGGGTCTCGTGGTGTGATTTTTGGCATTCCTGTTTAGGAGGATCTGGAAAAACTAAGACGAAACATTCAAGGTGGCGAAGTGAAGAAAATCAGAAGGTTGTTGAGAACAGTTAATGGTGAGAGAGTTGACAGTTTGTCCATGCTATTAGAATTTCAGGACTTAGTTTTGCCAGAACGAATAAAAATTGGTTGCATGAGCTGTTTTGTTCAACCATATGTTTCTCCACCTCTTCGCTGCTATAAATGTCAGAGGTACGGGCACATAGCTGCAGTGTGCAAAGGGAAACAAAGATGTCCAAGGTGTGGAGGAGAGCACAGGTTTGAAGGGTGTAAAGGGGATGAACAGATAAAATGTTGTAACTGTGGAGGTCAGCACCCTGTGGAGGTTGTGAAGTCAGGAAGAAAGCTTTGGAAGTTCAGAAAGTGAAGGTGTATAACAACATAAGTTATGCTGAAGCTGTGAAAAGAGTGCAAGGACAAAATTCAGGGGTGGAAACAAGAAAAGTGATTCAAAGCGTAAGATCAGAGAGCAGCTTTAGAGGACAAGTTAAAACAACAACAGGTATAACAACTGAAAAACTTATTCTGTTCATAGCCTACGTGTTCAACTGCACAGACCAAGTCAAACATAAAACGGAAAAAATTCTAATAATAATCAAAGGAGCTGAAAAATTCTTGGACACAAAGGAACTATCATAGGAACAAGTGAACAAAAGACTAGAGACAGATGGGAGGCCAGGAAGTGTTGAGGAAAGAGCTGCATGATTATTCTGCAACAGAATGCAAGGAGTCAAATAAAAATGGGCAAGAGTTTAAAGGTTATATTAACAATCTTAAAAAGAAACCAGAAATTATACGTGTTCAAGAAACTTGGCTGAAACCAACATTAGATTTTGTCATTAATGGATATAAGAGTATACGCAGGGACAGAGCGGAGGGCCAAGGAGGTGGTTGTATGATATTGTCAAACAAGAAATGTCTAATAGAGTTTTGAAAAAAAGAGAACATTGAGAAATGATAATAATTGAAGTTTTGAGCGAAATTGGGACTGTGAAGATGGTTAATTTTTATAATCCGTGTAAAAGAAGTTTGAAGAAGTTGACAGAAAATTTAAAGGGGAAGATAATATGTTGTGGAGATTTTAATGCTCATAGCACATTATGGGGAAGTCACAGTGATAATAATGGACAAGTAATTGAAGAACTGATTGATATAAACAATCTAATATGTTTAAATGATGGGAATGGTACACGAATAAATATTAGGACTTTGGTGTCAGAAACAGTAGCTGGTGTATGTACATGGAAAGTTGAAAAGGAAACAATAAGAAGTGATCATTATATTATTGTGACAGAAGTAGGCTTGAACATGGAAGAGAGTGAAAGTGTGACGGTAGATAGATGGAACTTCAGTACTGCTGATTGGGAAAATCTTAGATTTATTACTGACAAACAATTAAAGACAATTAATCTTTATGAAGATATAGAGGGGCTGAATCATTCCGTGTGTGAAGCCATCTTAGAAGCTGCTAACCAGTCATAAATCAGAAAGAAGGTAAACATAAAAATAAATTTTTACCATGGTTGACAGAAGCATGTGGAAATGTGATTAAATCTCAAAATAAAGCATTTAAGGTATTAAAAAGAACTCATAACATATAAAATCTTATTGAATATAAAAGGCTGCAGGCAATGGTGAGAAAAACAATAAAAAATGTAAAGAAGGTATTTTGGAGAAAGTTTTGTAATTCAGTTGGAAGAGAAACAAAAATAGATAAAATATGGGGAATGATTAAAAGAATGAATGGGATAAAAAGAGAGTTTGTTTATCCAGAGAACAATAAATTAATTAATGTACCATTTACAAAAGCAGAGCTAAATCAAGCTTTAAGGAAACAAAGAGGACAGCTCCAGGAAAAGATCAAATATGTTATATCATGATAAGTCAACTTAGCGATCCATCAAAGGATATTTTGAAGATAGTTTTATAGGATTCAACGGAAAGTCGGAGAAATGAGGATAGCAAAAAGAAACAGAAGAGAGGAAACTGTTATTTCAAGACTTAGATTTGGACATACTGGATTAAATGTCACACTATTCAAAACAGGGAAACATATTTCAGGTAGATGCGAACATTGTGGACAAGAAGAATCAGTAGAACATGTAGTGATGTATTGTAAGAAGAAAGAAGGAATTTGGTTAGAAACCTTACCAAGGAGAAAGTTAAATTTGACCTGGTGGATATTCTGCAGAAGAATTAAAAAATTAATGTTATCAATATTTATTTAAATATCTAAAAGTAAAAGGAATAATTAGAAGGATTTAGTATTTGTAAATTGATATGATAGATATCAGCATCTTTAGAAATACATGGTGCCATTCTGACCCACAGTCCTCACCAAGAAGAAGAAGAACCCATTAAGAGTTGATAATCTGCAGCTGTGGCGCCTACAAGCAGGTCTATTTAAGCCTCAGATGTCAGTTGTGCCTTCAGCTGTGGCAAGAACCATGGGAGGTGTCTGGATTCTGATCTTCTGCACAGTAACCTTTTGGCATAAAGGTTTGTAAGTTTTTATTTTTTCATAAAATGTTTGTTGTAAAATTGTTAACTTTATGCCTTACAAATATGTTGTACTAATTAATGGTGAAGTTTCAGCTGTCTTTGTGGTTTAGTGAGGTTGATATGCTAGATGTTACTATGAAAACAAAACGGTTAAGTTTTCTGTCCCTAGGCTCTTGCTTGCCAATTGAGCAAAATGGAGGCATACACTATGAAGTGTCTCTGAGGAAAACTGCTTCACTCCAGTTATTGGCTTCCAGGTTGAGACAAATTTCTAAAGGTAACTGTATGCCCTAAAAATGCATTTGAGAACTAGTTTGACTGTACCATGTAATGTGATATGCAATAAGTATAACGCTATCGTTGACCTCCGTTCTTTCCTATTAAGTCCAACTGGACATCAATGAAGTGGATGTGTCAAGTGACGCCGCCCACAATGTGTCAAGTGACGCCGCCCACAATGTGTCAAGTGACGCCGCCCACAATGTGTCAAGTGACGCCGCCCACAATGTGTCAAGTGACGCCGCCCACAATGTGTCAAGTGACGCCGCCCACAATGTGTCAAGTGACGCCGCCCACAATGTGTCAAGTGACGCCGCCCACAATGTGTCAAGTGACGCCGCCCACAATGTGTCAAGTGACGCCGCCCACAATGTGTCAAGTGACGCCGCCCACAATGTGTCAAGTGACGCCGCCCACAATGTGTCAAGTGACGCCGCCCACAATGTGTCAAGTGACGCCGCCCACAATGTGTCAAGTGACGCCGCCCACAATGTGTCAAGTGACGCCGCCCACAATGTGTCAAGTGACGCCGCCCACAATGTGTCAAGTGACGCCGCCCACAATGTGTCAAGTGACGCCGCCCACAATGTGTCAAGTGACGCCGCCCACAATGTGTCAAGTGACGCCGCCCACAATGTGTCAAGTGACGCCGCCCACAATGTGTCAAGTGACGCCGCCCACAATGTGTCAAGTGACGCCGCCCACAATGTGTCAAGTGACGCCGCCCACAATGTGTCAAGTGACGCCGCCCACAATGTGTCAAGTGACGCCGCCCACAATGTGTCAAGTGACGCCGCCCACAATGTGTCAAGTGACGCCGCCCACAAACTTCCTTTAAATAAAAATTTTTTTTACCAGTGAATACTAATTTAGGGTTTGATAAATTTGTTCCCACTTGTCCAAAAACAAGTGTGTGTGTGTGGCATTCAAATTCTCAGCCATGCATTCACTTAAATACTGACCCTCACATGGCAAGGGAGGGAACGGTTTCATGGATCAGACTTTAGACATCTTTATGTAGTTTTTAATATGGATTCAAAGCAATGTTTTAAAAATGAGGCCCCAAATCATTAAGCGCCAAATGACAACTCTGAACATGAAATGTCTTTGCAAAACGTTATTTGAAATATGCCAAAAGCTAGAGTGAGCACAAGTTCTGTGCAGAAATTAAGGATTGGGGCTACTCCTTGCACAGACTAACGAGCTGTAAAAGGTAATGCCATTAGAATGCTTATTAATTCAAAAAGTAATTTAGCTAGCATCAAACTCAATCTTTAATGTCATGGTCTAGCATAATTAAACTTGAGACAATGCGTATATATATAGCCTGCCCCATATGGAGGAGTTTAAATAACTTGGTCTTATTCATGAATGAGGGAAAGATGGAACAGGAAATCGATGAATTGGTGCTGCATCTGCAGTGATACTGTACCGGTCTGTTGTGAAGAGAGCTGAGTCAAAAGGCAAAGCTCTCGATTTACTGGTTGAGCTACATTCTCATCTATGGTCATGAGATTTGGGCGGTGACCGAAAGAACAAGATTGCTAATCCAATTGGCCAAAATGAGTTTTCTCCGTAGTGTGTCTCTGCTCTCCCTTAGCGATAGGGTGAGAAGCTATTTCAACCGGAGGGGGCTCAGAGTAGAGCCGTTGCTTCTCCACATCGAGAGGAGCCAGTTGAGGTGGCTTGGGCATCTGGTTAGGATGCGTCCTGGACGCCTCCCTGGTGAGGTGTTCCAGGCACGTCCCACCAGTAGGAGACGCAGAGGAAGACCCAGGACACGCTGGAGGGACTATGTTTCTTGGCAGGCCTTGGGGTTACCCCGGAGGAGCTGCCCAATTGGCAGGGGAAAGAAAAGTCTGGGCCTTCCTCCTAAGACTGCTACCCCCGCGACCCAACTCTGGATAAGCGGAAGAAGATGCGTGTATGTATGTGTGTGTGTATATATATATATATGTATATATATATGAGTGTTTGTTTTGGTGCACGCACACGATTATACAATTGCATAGCAGTACACAACCAGTGCTGCAAATGGGGCCCTAAATCAACTCAAGGACCCAGTTCAAACTATATTGAACCGTGATTCTACTGCACTATACTTCAAGGATTCCCTATTCTTTGGATTTTGGTATTTAGCTTGGGTCATATGTTTCGGGTATATTTTTTTTAAGTTTTTCACAATAGTGTGCTGGAATCAGGGATGTTCACAGATAGACCCTAGGTGGGGCTGGAGACCTACCCTTTCTCTTCTGTACAAAAAATGCCCTCCTGAAAACATTTATTCTTTCTTTTTCGTTTTATTCGTTACAGTGATTTTATTGCAAAGCCAAGTTATCTCTGTCTGTTAAACATTTCATTTAAATATATTTTAGGCCAAATGAGCTGGGTATTGACTATTAATAATTCCTTTAATATATATATATATATATATATATATATATATATATATATATATATGCAAAATCTACATTTAAGTTTTTCACATCCACCCATTGAATATTAGGGTCTTTTTTTCGTTTTTTTTTCCTTTACAATGGCTGAACTAAATATAACAATCCAATTGTAATAGCCTGCATTCTGAGGACAGTAGGTTAGGTTCGTGAATTTAGAGTAGATTGGGGTTTTATTTTTGGCTCTTTTAGTATGTTTTGATTTGCCATAGTCGTTTATTTTATTCTCAATCAATTATATCAATTAATATTATTTATTTATTTATTTTGCGTGTTTTGTCCCGGAAAATCCCGCCTCCAGAGATATTTGCGTAGCATAAATACACTCTTGCCACTCACAATATGGCGGAGGCGCTAATGAGGCGAACGGCGTCAAGCGGACACGTTTTATTTTGAAAATTTTCAGCGCAGGTTGGATTGTCTGACGCGGTCACTTCCTGCTGCTCCTCGCTGAGCCTGCAGCTGTCAATAGGAAGAAACAGGTTAATTCAGGAAAGTTAGAAAGCGCGTTTCCACTAATAGACGGGCTGCATCTGTCACGAGTTTGCCTGAAATGGCGGGAGAGCGCGAGCCCGTGTTTAGGTATCAGCATCTCGTTTCAATGTTATTTCTGTCCTGCAAGTTGACCTTTGGTATATCCTGAATGAAAGAGAATGGAGAAAGCTCTGAATTAAACAGTTGCTACTTTCCACGAGATCAAGTCTGTTTTGCCTACTCAGATTTTAGGTTTACCTGCTGAAGCGATTCTTTTTTTGTTTTTAATTCACCAAAATCTGTTGATAAAGCTTTTTAATAGCTATATTCCTTTCTTTCAGTGTCATCCCTGAGGATGAGGGGAAGGAAAAGTTCAAAAAAAGTGAGAATGTTGCTTTTTACAGGTATGTCAAATTAAATATTCTTTTCTGTGACGTGAACAACTCAACAGGTTTAATGTGATTGGGCTACAGTATTTAGAATGTAAATACTGGTGCAGGATTTGTCACAGATATCTGTTGGATCCATGTGCTAGTAATTATGTATTCCCTTTTGAGGCGACAGACCCAGGGTCCGAACCTGAAGCATCGACTTCTACTGGATACCCTTGTGCTCACCGAGAAAGGCGTGACCTTTGACATTACGGAAGATAACACAAAGGTCAGTTTACTAAAAGTAAACAGGAGTAATGATCTAATCTACATTAAATGTTTTTACATGGCTTTTTTGTTATTGTTTCGCTTTACCGTTATCACATCGAGATGATGGATCTCACTTTCAAGGGGAGATTTGTTTTAAAAAAAGATTAATGGTTGCTTTAGAGAAACCCCGTGCAGTCCTGATTGTCTCGGATTACTCGGACGTCTTTAAACACGCCGCTGCTTCAGGATGCCAAATGCTTTCTTCAATTTACAGAGCAGAGATGGTATTGGTCCGGGGATTAAACCCGGAGGATACATGGCTGATCTCATTATCAGGAGGGTAGAGTGTCACTCAGTTCAAGATGTTTTGAAGCAAAAATAAGTAATATAGAATTTACATTTTTTTTCCTCCCCCCATTCAGATTTATGTTACTCAGATCAGTCTGAGAATGCCACTGTGTTTAATACAGATGCTCGAAAACTACAGTTGAACACTCCCATAACAAGATGGCTCATTCACAAATCAAGAAGCATTATTGTCACCATAATGATATTTTTGATAAGGCAGACAGCGGCTCAGAATGCACATAAATAGACATTACATGCAGACACATATAACACAAGACATGGTCTTCATGCGTTTTTTTATAAATAGTTGATTGCACTGGCCAACCACATCACTCCCTGAGGGGCTTAAGCATGCATATAGTCTTTAGCAGCTAATGGACTAATTATCAAGTCAGAAAATCACAGCGGACTACAATACTCTGCAATAATATAGTTGCAGAGTTGTGCAATTTGCATGGAGGTCTAAACAGACAGTCCCTGAGAGTTTGAAGTGTGCGTTTGCAGGTGAGAGACAGTATAAATAATTTTCATCAGATCAGAGACCAGTGCAACTAGTGGTGTGTTTTTGAACTGGGTTGATGGTTTGTTGATTTCCAGCAGGTGGCGATAGCCCTTACATCTTTGTCAAAGAAGCAGTTTTTCAGCCTGTTAGTTTTTGATTTAATGTTCCTGATTTGTTTCCCTGATAGAAATGGGACAAAGAGTGCATTGCCCGGGTGGGTGAGATCGGTGGCAATACGTCCGGCTCTTTTCTGGACTCATGCAGCACAGACTGTCTAGATCCTGTAGATGGCATCCCACAATCCCCTGTGCTGACCTCACCTCCTGGGTCTTTACTATCTGGCACACAGCTGGTGATGAATATGAAGTTTATCAGGAGCTTTAGATTCTTTCTTGTTTATTTCTTCTTCATTCTTTCCAAAACACAATTCTCTGGCTGAGGGAGGCCAATACCAATAGTGCCCTGCATATAGTATTGCGTACAGTCCTATAACTGTTCTTAACTGAGACTTCATTTCATATCTGGCATTAAGGTTTCACAGAGAGGGAGCATGCAATTACTCTTCATGCTGATGATATTCCAGGCCTTTTGCTTCTCTTATTATTTGGTTCAGTATATTTATTCTTTGGGAGATTTTCTCAGGGTATAAAACAAATTTAGCAACATATCTGGCTTTGCTTCTGGGATCTGCTACTTTTGTCCTGGTCCCTTTAAATCTCCCCCTTTCAGCAGGTCACCCTGTGGTTTGTTTGTCTCTTGATTTGACACTCACTGATAGCTGCCTGTTCAAGGACAGTTCACCTCCCCTTCTTGATCCTCTGAAGGCCGATTTAGCACCCTGGGCTTTCTTGTCCCTCTCTTGCCGTGGCCGGATGGTTCTTATTAAGACTTAGAACTTAGACAACTTTATTTGTCATTTTGTATGCACAGAGTGCGTACAGAACGAAATTTTGTTTGCATACAACTTGAAAATTACAGTAAATTACAGTCAATTACAGGATAAAGTGCAGCAGTGATTTAACAATAAACAATTTAAATGTAAACAGTGCAGGAGAAAGAGACAGTGTGCGATCACAGTGTACAGGTGAGTATTTTTAAAAACCATTTGTATTTGCAGAAATGATTGTGCAAAGGGCATTTGTGCAAGAATGCATGGTAGAAACTGAGAGTTCGGCAGCATTTGTACTGCTAAGATAAGGATGCAATGATGCAAATGTGCAAATATGCAAATGTGGTACAGAGTCCAGTTTATAGCTTCAGCAGTTCAACAGTCTGATGGCAGCAGGGAAAAAGCTTTTGCAGAACCTGGTGGACCTGCAGCGGATGCTGCGGAACCTCTTCCCAGAGGGCAGCAGGGAGAACAGAGAGATCTTAAGATTAATATCCTGCTGCTGTATTCACTACAATTGATCCCGTCCGTCCGTCCGTCCGTCTTCTTCCGCTTATCCGGGGTCGGGTCGCGGGGGTAGCAGCTTCAGTAGGGAGGCCCAGACGTCCCTCTCCCCAGCCACTTGGGCCAGCTCCTCCGGGGGAATCCCAAGGCGTTCCCAGGCCAGCCGGGAGACATAGTCCCTCCAGCGTGTCCTGGGTCTTCCCCTGGGCCTCCTCCCGGTGGGACGTGCCCGGAACACCTCACCAGGGAGGCGTCCAGGAGGCATCCTAACCAGATGCCCGAGCCACCTCAACTGGCTCCTCTCGACGTGGAGGAGCAGCGGCTCTACTCTGAGTCCTCCCCGGATGAACAATTGATCCCAAATTTGTTATTTTTTTAGGGTATTAAAGTTATTGAAGGCTGGTTGGGTTCATTAATTTGAGACAAGAGAAAACCTCAACTAAAAATGGCGTTCCTTCAACTTCTGGACTGTTTGGACTTGGAACAATATGTCAAATTCCCAGTACGCTGTCGTGGGGAAACTCTGGATTCAGTCATCTCAAGCCTTTTAACTGTGCAGCATGTCTCTGCGTATGTCATGGGAGTCTCAGATTATAAAGTTATTCACGATATTTCCGGCCAGTGCCATCAAGCCAGAGGAAGCAGATTTCTTTTAGAAATCTGAAAAATATCAGTCGTGAACTTTAAGCGGTTGATCTTAAGTATGTTCCTGCTTTCTTTCCGGTATCATCAATGCAGCGGACATCTACAGCAGCAGTCTTTTTCTAGGATCATGCACCCACATGTTCTTTTTAGAGAGCGCACAGCTGCCTTTTCACACTCAGCTTTGCGGTTTACCCATTAGCTGAAGGACACAAAGGCAGCTGGTCTGCTAGTCCGCAAGCTAGCGTGTCAAGAGCATTGCAAAATGTATGCAAGGTCCCTTGAAGAGGTTCTTTAAGTGATATTTGGACTCTGCAGATAAGGCAGTATTCAGGCATGGATGGGGTCAGTGAGTTCAAAGTGTTTATCAGTGTTTGATGTCACATTTTTTAAAAGACCTGTAGCAGTTCTTCATCGTAACTCTCTTCAGTGTAATTTCTCTCACCCTCTTTGAACCTTATAAGAGGCCATTGATGTCCAAATAAACAGCTTTCTTCATAAAACAATCTTTTCACAGACCAGACTTGTTCTGTCTTTGTCACCTTGCAAAAATGACATCGTAAGGATCGTAATAGATGAGGCCCAGCCCATTAAAGCGCGCTACCGAGTTCCAGATGTTCTCACTGGGGAACCCCAGAGTGAACAGTAAGAGCTAAACCATATTTCTTCCACTATCCCTTTTTCAGATCATCTCCTGAATCGCTGCATATTAGCCTCACTGGAAACTCACTGTGCTGTTTATCTTTTTCCTCACGATCCGATAGGTTGAGAGTGGAGAGCCAGACTAAGGACTCCGTCACCCTTTCCTGGTCTTCAGGACATTACCAGGTCCGCGTGTGGCACTTCCCCTTCAGACTAGAGGTTCTGTGTGATCAGGAAGTGATGGTTACCTTCAACTCTAAGGACAAACTGTGGTTTGAAAGCTTGCAGAATCCACCCAGGTGAATTTATAGGAGACCACATGCTTATTCTGAGAAATATATTTGTCCTTGTAATTATTGAAACGGTCTTATTTGTGTTTTTCTACTGGACATCATAACGTAGCGAGGTAAGAGAATAAGAACGCTCAAACCGCAAACCTATTCTGCTCTTAATCGAAGCTCAATTTCGTCTCTGAAAGCCTTTGTTGTTTTCTGCTCCTGTTTCAGCTTCAAGAGGACGAAACAAGTTCCCTGTGGAAGGAAATGTTTAGGAAGTTTGTGGACATCAAAGCAAATGGTTTGTACCTGCATTAAGCTTTATTTCATCCTTTTGTCTGTTTCTCGATTTGTGTACAGTGCTTTGCAAGATATCACATAACCACCACCCATTTTGATGTCCTGTATTGGATTTCTATGTAATGGGCCAACACAAAGTAGTGTGTCATTGTAAAGTAAAAGGTGTAGCTTTCATTTGTGTTCAGGCGTCCTGAGTCAATAGATAAAACCGCAGTTTGCTGCAGTTACAGCTGTCCATCTTTTGGGGTAAATACAATATATTTAATGTTCAGTTTCTAGATGCCTCAAGTTGAAACATTCATCCGTTCAAACCATTAACAGGCTTCTGCACTCGAAGCCATTCTGAGCAGAAAATGTAATAGTTGGAATCAGGTGTATTGTAGAAGAGAGCAATTAAAACATGAAGCACAGAGGGTCCTTGGTGTCACGATTTGTTGAGGTGAACCCAAACACAAGCACACACACAAAGAGCTAGTTCTTATGCAGGTTTATTGAAGTGATATGATTTGGCAGGAGGAAACCAGAATCAGTTATCGGGCTGGAGCGGGTGAATACTCAGTGCGGGGCCAGGAGGACTGGAGGAGGCAGGAGGTGCAGATGGGAGCAGGAGCTGACGGACCGGAGAAAGTTCTTGAGATGCAAGTCTATTGTCAGACCAGAGGTGCAGAGTGAGACCGTTCCTGGAATGCAGGACTGCTGGAGCACCGGGTAGCAGGCAATCCGGCGACAGAGCAGAGAGCAAACTTGGAGCACAGGGGTAGCAGTAAATCCAGCAGCTAGGAGAGGCCTTACTTGAAGCACAGTGGGAGGAGATCCAGCAGCTAGCAGAGACCTTACTTGAGGCACAGAGGTGGCAGGAAGTCCAGCAACTAGCAGAGGCTTTACTTGAGGCACAGAGGTGGCAGGAAGTCCAGCAACTAGCAGAGCAAGGAGCAATTAGGCTGACAGACGTGGAGTGAGTGGAGACTAATGACGAACCGGCAGGGAAGAGAAGACAGAGGGAGGCTTTAGTAGGGAGGCTGGCAGGTGGAGTGAGTTCTGACTAATTAGTGTCTAACAGGTGTGACTGATTGCTGAAGGAATGGAGGGTGAGCTGAGTGAGAGGAGGAGGAACTGAAAAATAACAGGGAAAAAAGCCAGACCAAAACTAAACCATGACACTTGGGAGATTTGCAGTTTTGCCATACTCTTTCCATCTCTGGATGATGGCTTGGAAAGTTCTTGGTAAGAAGTTCAGCAGCTTGGATAATGTTTTTAGAACCTAGCTCTGCTTTAAACTTCTCCACAACTTCCTCCCTGACCTGTCTGCTGCTGAGTTCCTTGGGCTTCATTATGCGGTTTGTTCACCAATGTTCTCTAACAAGCCTCTGAGGCCAGAAACAGAACAGCTACATTTATGCTAAGATATTACACACAGGTGGATTCCTTTTAGGGATGAGGTGTCTTCTGAAGTCAGTTGTTTGCACTGGATTTCATTTGGTGGGTATCACAGTAAAGGTGGATGAATACACACCCAATATTTAATTTTGTTTGTTATATTGATATAACTTTTACTTCACAGTTATATGCTACTCTGTGTTGATCATCGCATAAATCCCCCCAAAATACATAGAAGTTTGAGTCTGAAAGTGAAATTTAACAAAGTGTGAAATAGTTAAAGGGTTATGTACACTTTTTTAAGACGCCGTAAAAACCAGAAAAACATATAGATTGATTGAGCTCACGCTCCTTTTGTAACCAGCTGCTTGCTTTTGGATTTCATCTTTATTGTGATTGCAGAAATGTGTTTTTCAGTTAATCCAATAAAATTTTCCTAATGTTGAATTAGTTGTTGAAGTAGTTTGCCTTCAGGTCCCAGCAGCCTCGGTGCAGACCTCTGCCTTCATGGATTTCAGCACGTCTACGGTCTGCCAGAACACCCCGACAGGCTGCAGCTCAGAGACACTAGGTGCATGCTCATACTTTACGTCATCGGCGTCATCTCTTTACCATTAACAGTGTTGTTAATGTTTCCTTGCTCAGTAACGGTGAACCTTATCGGTTATACAACTTGGACGTCTTTGCCGCCGACCTGTACTGCCGGCTCGGCTTGTATGGATCTGTGCCCCTGCTAGTGGCTCACAAACCAGACAGGACCGTTGGTGTGTTTTGGCTGAATGCGTCAGACACTTTTGTGAACATACAGTACACCCCTACTGACCATCAGGTAAGCTTTTTTGGCATCAGACTGCTTTACTAAGAAATGAGAGTGTTTTTTCTTGGAATGATTTTAATAAATAATTTGTTTCATTTGAGAAGGAGGAGAACCAATTGCAAGGGCCTTCAGTATCAAAAATAATGAGCTTATTTTGTGTTTGGGTGATACAAGACAAAGTAGTACAAAATTGCGATTTTTGTTTTTTACTTATGCAAAAACTCCATGTGGGATGGAAAACGATTCCTTCACCTCCCCATGAACTCTCCATCCCCACCATCAAACATTACGGTGGCAGCATCATGCTGCGTGAATGCCTTCAGATCAAAAGTTAAGAATTTAGCAGCAAAAGGCAGTGAACGATCTTATGAAACCTTTCACAATGCTCAACGGGTTTTTGATTTGAAGAGCTATTTCCAGTGTGAAACTCTGCTACGTCGCGCAGGGTGATCAGACCCCTCCGGTGAAAAGGAGGCGGCTGCGGCCTCAGACTGACGTCCGCTGGCTCTCAGAGAGCGGCGTGATAGACTGCATGATTCTGCTCGGGCCCAGACCCCAACAGCTCTTCAAACAGTACGCTCAGCTTACAGGTGCGTACGGGGAGGTCCGTTTTTTTGGAACATTGTGTATTGATAAACAAAGCCAACCAAAAAAAAATTTCTTTCCCCCAATTTTCACATTTAGGATATCAAGCCTTGCCTCCGCTGTTTTCCCTCGGGTACCACCAGTGCCGCTGGAACTACAACGACGAGGCTGATGTGAAGGCTGTGGATGCTGGATTTGATCGGCACAAGATCCCTTATGATGTCATCTGGCTGGATATCGAGCACACGGACGGGAAACGTTACTTCACCTGGGACCCTGCTCTTTTTCCCAAACCTGCGTGTTTGCAGCACCATTTGGAGAAAAAGAAGCGGAAGGTCAGTTTCAGGAGGCAAAGCCCACAATATTTACAAAAATGTTCCTTCTGTTTTGACATTTTTGTTCCATTTCTCTCAGATGGTCGTGATAAGTGATCCACATATTAAGGTTGACCCTGATTGGTCGCTCTACCGTGAGGCCAGAGATGGGGGACATTTTGTGAAGGACAGAGAGGGACAGATCTATCGGGGCACCTGCTGGCCAGGTGATGCACGACTCGCTAGAGCTTGATTGGAAAAGAACGGCACAAACCTCCAAACATCTGAGAACAAGCTTATTTTGCTGGGTTTGCCCTCTAACTGCAGGTTGTGTTTACCTTTCTCACAGGCGAGTCCTCGTATCTTGACTTCAGCCGTCCTGCGACCCGAGCGTGGTACTCCAGGTCCTTCAGCTTGGATAAATACAAAGTAAGGATCAGGAGTACAGCATGCAGGATTCTTATTTCCGTGGTTTGTTACTTTGTCTGCAGTAAAACCTCCAACACCTGGCTTTATGTTTGAATATTCAGATGCATGGAATAAGATTTTTGCACTTAAAATGGGAACAACTTATTTCCATCATCTTATTTTGAGTGAATGTACACTCCTGATCAAAATCTTAAGACCAGTCAAAAATTTGCAAGAATTAAAATTTTGCACTATTGGATCTTAAGAAGGTTCTAAGTAGAGCTTCACAATGTTAAAAGGACAAATCAGTGCAAGAGACAAGAACATTTGAGCAGGGAATTGTCTGAAAACTGCATTTATACTCAAACATGATTTTTTCAGCTGATCAAAAGTTTAAGACCATAGTCTTTAAAAGCCAAAAGCTGTGCAAACATCTGGATTCCATGTCATTTTCTGTGAAGTCTTTACACTGTCAAGACCTCCTGATGGCAAAAGCAAAAAAGCTCACTGACTTTGAACGTGGTAGGATTGTTGAGCTGCATAAGCAAGGCCTCTCACAACGTGCCATCGCTGCTGAGGTTGGACGCAGTAAGACAGTCATTTTGCATTTTTTAAATGATCCTGAGGGTTATGGAACAAAAAAGTCAAGTGGTAGACCCCAAAAGATTTCACCAGCTCTGAGCCGCAGGATCCGATTGGCTGTCCGTCAAGACACGAGACGATCCTCTACCCAAATTAAGGCCATTACTGGTGCTGACTGCAGCCCAATAACCATCAGACGGCATCTGCGAGAGAAGGGCTTCAGAAACAAAAAACGTCTTCAAAGGCCACGTCTTCTTCAACGCCACAGAATTGCCCGTTTGGACTTTGCAAGGATGAACCAAACATGGGACATTGAAAGGTGGAAGAAAGTTGTCTTCTCTGATGAGAAAAAATTTAACCTTGATGGTCCTGATGGCTTCCAACGTTACTGGCATGACAGGGAGATCCCACCTGAGATGTTTTCTACACGGCACAGTGGTGGGGGCGCCATCATGATTTGGGGTGCCTTTTCCTTCAATGGAACAATGGAGCTTCAGGTTGTGCAGGGGCGTCAAACAGCAGCTGGCTATGTGGAGATGTTGCAGCGGGCATCCCTCATGACTGAGGGCCCTCGTCTGTGTGGTAATGATTGGGTTTTTCAACAGGACAATGCTGCAGTTCACAATGCCCGCCTGACAAAGGAGTTCTTCCAAGAGAATAACATCACTCTTTTGGACCATCCTGCATGTTCCCCGGATCTAAACCCAATTGAGAACATTTGGGGATGGATGGCAAGGGAAGTTTACAAAAATGGACATCAGTTCCAGACAATGGATGCCCTTCGTGAAGCCATCTTCAACACTTGGAGCAACGTTCCCACTAGCCTCCTGGAAACACTGGCATCGAGCATGCCTAAACGATTGAAGTCATCAACAAGAATGGTGGAGCTACTCATTACTGAGTCCTTTTTTTTGACATTTTGATTTCTGTTTTGGGGGGTTTTCGGGTTTTTTTGAGCTATGGTCTTAAACTTTTGATCAGCTGAAAAAATCATGTTTGAGTATAAATGCAGTTTTCAGACAATTCCCTGCTCAAATGTTCTTGTCTCTTGCACTGATTTGTCCTTTTAACATTGTGAAGCTCTACTTAGAACCTTCTTAAGATCCAATAGTGCAAAATGCAAATTCTTGCAAATTTTTGACTGGTCTTAAGATTTTGATCAGGAGTGTATCTAATTATGGCGGAATGTATCTAATAATTGGCGGGGACCTTGGCGTTCTGATCCCCGGCTGCAGAAGCTGGCTCTTGGGACGTGGAATGTCACCTCTCTGGTGGGGAAGGAGCCGGAGCTTGTGCGCGAGGTTAAGGGGTTCCGACTAGAGATAGTCGGACTCACCTCGACGCACCGCTCTGGCTCTGGAACCAGTCTCCTTGAGAGGGACTGGACATTCTTCCACTCTGGAGTTGCCCCTGGTGAGAGGCGCCGAGCTCGGGTGGGCATACTTGTTGCCCGTCATCTCGGTGCCTGCACGTTGGGGTTCACCCCGGTGAACGAGAGGGTGGCCTCCCTCCGCATACGTGTGGGGGGATGGGTTCTGACTGTTGTTTGTGCTTATGCACCAAACAGCAGTTCAGATTACCCACCCTTTTTGGAGTCCTTGGAAGGGGTACTGGAGAGTGCCCCTCCTGGGGACTCCCTCGTTTTGCTGGGGGACTTCAACGCTCACGTGGGCAATGACAGTGAGACCTGGAGAGGCGTGGTTGGGAGGAATGGCCCACCTGATCTGAACTCGAGTGGTGTTCTGTTGTTGGACTTCTGTGCTCGTCACGGATTATCCATCATAAACACCATGTTCAAGCATAAGGGTGTCCACATGTGCTCTTGGCACCAGGACACCCTAGGTCGCAGTTCAATGATCGACTTTGTTGTCGTTTCATCTGACCTGCGGCCGTATGTCTTGGACACTCGGGTGAAGAGAGGGGCGGAGCTCTCCACCGACCACTACCTGGTGGTGAGTTGGCTCCGATGGTGGGGGAGGAAGCCGGTCAGACATGGCAGGCCCAAACGTACTGTGAGGGTTTGCTGGGAAAGTCTGGCAGAGTCCCCCACTAGACGGAGCTTTAACTCCCACCTCCGGAAGAGCTTTGAACATGTCCCGAGGGAGGCGGGGGACATTGAGTCCGAGTGGACCATGTTCCATGCCTCTATTGTTGAGGCGGCTGGTCTGAGCTGTGTCCGCAAGATTGTTGGTGCATGTCGCGGCGGCAACCCTCGAACACGCTGGTGGACACCAGCGGTGAGGGAAGCCGTCAAGCTGAAGAAGGAGTCCTACCGGGCTTTATTGGCCTGTGGGACTCCGGAAGCAGCTGATGTGTACCGGCAGTCGAAGCGGCAGGCGGCTCGACTGGTCGCCGAGGCAAAAACTCGGGCGTGGGAAGAGTTCGGAGAGGCCATGGAGAAAGACTTCCGTACGGCTTCGAAGCGATTCTGGTCCACCATCCGGCGTCTCAGGAGGGGGAAGCAGTGGAGTACCAACACTGTTTATACTGGGGGTGGTGTGCTGCTGACCTCGACACGGGACGTCATGCATCGGTGGGCGGAATACTTCGAAGACCTCCTTAATCCCACCAACACGTCTTCCATTGCGGAAGCAGAGCCTGAGGACTCTGGGTCGTGTTCTCCCATCTCTGGTGCTGAGGTCGCCGAGGTGGTTAAAAAGCTCCTCGGTGGCAAGGCTCCGGGGGTGGATGAGATTCGGCCCGAGTACCTTAAGGCTCTGGATGTTGTGGGGCTGCGTTGGTTAACACAGCTCTGTAGCATTGCGTGGACATCGGGGGCAGTTCCCCTGGATTGGCAGACTGGGGTGGTGGTCCCCATATTTAAAAAGGGGGACCGGAGGGTGTGTTCCAACTACAGAGGAATCACACTCTTAAGCCTCCATGGTAAGGTCTATTCCGGGGTTCTGGAAAGGAGGGTCCGTCGGATAGTCGAATCTCGGATTCAGGAAGAGCAGTGTGGTTTTCGTCCTGGCCGTGGAACACTGGACCAGCTCTATACCCTCAGCAGGATCCTGGAGGGGGCATGGGAGTTTGCCCAACCAGTCTACATATGTTTTGTGGATCTGGAGAAGGCATTCGACCTTGTCCCTCGAGAGATCCTGTGGGGGGTACTCCAGGAGTATCGAGTACCGGGCCCTTTAATAAGGGCTGTCAGGTCTCTGTACGACCGGTGTCAGAGTCTGGTCCGCATTACGGGCAGTAAGTCGGACTCGTTTCCGGTGAGAGTTGGACTCCGCCAAGGTTGCCCTTTGTCACCGATTCTGTTCATAACTTTTATGGACAGAATTTCTAGGCGCAGCCAAGGTGTTGAGGGGATTCGTTTTGGTGGCCTTAGGATTGCGTCTCTGCTATTCGCGGATGACGTGGTCCTATTGGCTTCATCGGGGCGTGATCTACAGCTCTCACTAGAGCGGATCGCAGCCGAGTGCGAAGCGGCCGGGATGAAAATCAGTGCTTCCAAATCCGAGACCATGGTCTTGAACCGGAAAAGGGTAGAGTGCCTTCTCCGGGTTGGGAAGGATGTGCTGCCCCTAGTGGAGGAGTTCAAGTATCTTGGGGTCTTGTTCACGAATGAGGGGAAGATGGAGCGGGAGATCGACAGGCGGATTGGTGCGGCGTCTGCTGTGAAGCGGGCGCTGTACCGATCCGTTGTGGTGAAGAGAGAGCTGAGCCAAAAGGCGAAGCTCTCGATTTACCGGTCGATCTACGTTCCTACCCTCATCTATGGTCATGAGCTTTGGGTCGTGACCGAAAGAACGAGATCCCGGATACAAGCGGCCGAAATGAGTTTTCTACGTAGTGTGTCTGGGCTCTCCCTTAGAGATAGGGTGAGGAGCTCAGTCATCCGGGGAGGACTCAGAGTAGAGCCGCTGCTCCTCCACGTCGAGAGGAGCCAGTTGAGGTGGCTCGGGCATCTGGTTAGGATGCCTCCCGGACGCCTCCCTGGTGAGGTGTTCCGGGCACGTCCCACCGGGAGGAGGCCCAGGGGAAGACCCAGGACACACTGGAGGGACTATGTCTCCCGGCTGGCCTGGGAACGCCTTGGGATTCCCCCGGAGGAGCTGGCCCAAGTGGCTGGGAAGAGGGACGTCTGGGCCTCCCTACTGAAGCTGCTACCCCCGCGACCCGACCCCGGATAAGCGGAAGAAGATGGATGGATGGATGGATGGATGGTATCTAATTATTTTATTTTAGGGGTAAAAACACTCATTCCTTTGACAGATCATCTTCTTTACCTGCTCAAATCAAGGGCAAATATACTCATTTCAAGAAAGATTAGTTACTTTTAGTTCCCTTTTTGCAGTGTATTTAACACAGTCATGACCACTTCTGCAAACTTGTTACAGCTATTTGTAACAGTTCCAATAAAGACATCCAGATGAAACATAAAAAAGGTGGTTGATTACATTGTCCTCTATGATTTGAAAGAGTTTAGTGAATCATAAATGTTATGCTCCTGGTATGCGCAGATCTGCAAACCTAAAAGGAAAGAAAGAAAAGCATATTGTATTCAAATTAGCCAATTAAACCCCATTTCCAAACATTTTGATCTTCTTCAGTATTTTATGAATTATTAAATAGTTTATGCAGTTGTAACATAACGACACACAAATGAACAGAGAGGCGATCCAATTGTCAGCTGCAGGTGAAGGGTTGTGATCGAGACCGTTCTGGCACTTAAAGAAATGCTCTTAAAGTTGTTTTTGCCAACTTCTTTCATGTATAATAAATTTCAGAGACCATATTAAGACATTTTGTCTAAATCCTTCTGCTTGCAGAAGACTCCGCGACTATTGGCGGCCCTTCGTATGAATTGGAAAGAAACCTTTAAAATAAATTCCTCTTTTTATGTATTATATTTAATTCTAAAAATGCCCAACATTTAACATGAGAGAATTTGTTGAGAGGGGGAAAAATTCCAACAAAAAAAATCATTTAATTCAAATTTCTTTCGTTTGTGTTGAACAAAATCATCAATTGCAAACTTTAAGAAATACCACAAAAAACAAATGTAACTGAAATCTTTTAGCATTTTGCTTGCCTAGAAACTTCTCATTAGTAATCCATGATATGACGGATACAACAACAGAGCGATCCAACTTAATATCTCCATTCAAGTAAGGCAGATGTGGGTTGGTCTTCAGAAGTGAGAAAATGGCTACAAGACTAAACGTGCCCATATCTATTCAATTCAATTACATTTTATTTATATAGCGCCAATTCATGAAACATGTCATCTCAAGGCACTTTACAAAGTCAAATTCAATCATATTATACAGATTGGGTCAGATTATACAGATTGGTCAAAAATTTCCTATATAAGGAAACCCAGTTGATTGCATCAAAATCCCGACGAGCAGCATTCACTCCTGGAGAAGCGTAGAGCCACAGGGAGAGTCGTCTGCATTGTCCATGGCTTTGCAGCAATCCCTCATACTGAGCAAGCATGAAGCGACAGTGGAAAGGAAAACTCCCCATTAACGGGAAGGAAAAACTTCCAGCAGAACCAGGCTCAGTATGAACGGTGATCTGCCTCGACTGACTGGGAGTTAGAGAAAACAGAGCAGAGACACAACAAGAGAGACAAAAAAGCACAGAAGCACACATTGATCCAGTAATCTGTTCTACGTTAGATGGTAATAGCGGGTGATCTGTCTTCCCTGGATATTGTCACAGCTAACAGAACGCCAGACCAGGTGTACCTACTATGAAGAAAAAAAAGAGAGAGAACAAAAAGTTACAAGCAATGCAAAACTGGAGAACAGTAGATCTCAGTAGAGTGAGAAAAATAGGTCCTGATGTCCTCCAGTAGCCTAAGCCTATAGCAGCATAACTATAGAGGTAGCTCAGGGTAACATGAGCCACTCTAACTATAAGCTTTGTCAAAAAGGAAAGTTTTAAGATTAGTCTTAAAAGTAGACAGGGTGTCTGCCTCACGGACCAAAACTGGGAGTTGGTTCCACAGGAGAGGAGCCTGATAACTAAAGGATCTGCCTCCCATTCTACTTTTAGAGACTCTAGGAACCACCAGCAGACCTGCAGTCTGAGAGCGAAGTGCTCTGTTAGGAACATACGGAGTAATCAGAGCTCTGATATATGATGGAGCTTGATTATTAAGGGCTTTATACGTTATAAGAAGAATTTTAAATTCTATTCTTGATTTAACAGGAAGCCAGTGAAGGGAAGCTAAAATTGGAGAAATATGATCCCTCTTCTTGATTTTCATCAGAACTCTTGCTGCAGCATTTTGGATCAGCTGAAGATTTTGAACTGTATTTTGTGGACTTCCTGATAGTAAAGAATTACAATAGTCCAGCCTTGAAGTAACAAATGCATGAACTAGTTTTTCAGCATCACCCCTGGACAGAATGTTTCTAATTTTGGCGATATTCCTGAGGTGAAAAAAGGAAACTCTGGAAACCTGTTTAATATGGGATTTAAATGACATGTCTTGGTCAAAAATAACACCAAGATTTTTTACTCTATTACCAGAGGCCAAGTTAATGCCATCCAGATTAAGTGATTGATTAAGAAGTTTATTTTTTAAGGACTCTGGTCCAAAGATTACAACTTCTGTCTTGTCAGAATTTAAATGCAGGACATTTAAAGTCATCCAGCTTTTGATGTCATCAAGACATGACTGCAGTTGAAGGAATTGATTCGATTAATCAGGATTTATGGATAAATATAGCTGAGTGTCATCAGCATAACAGTGGAAATTAATCCCATGCTGTCTGATAATTTTGCCAATCGGAAGCATTTATATAGTAAATAGAATTGGTCCAAGGACTGAACCCTGTGGTACTCCACAAGTGACCCTAGAGTTTGAAGAAGATTTATTATTAACATGAACAAACTGGAATCTGTCCGACAGATAAGATTTAAACCAGCCTAATGCTTTCCCCTTAATCCCTACAGTATGCTCAAGTCTTTGTAGGAGAATATTGTGATCAACTGTATCAAATGCAGCACTAAGATCTAAAAGGACAAGTACAGACACAAGTCCATTATCTGAGGCCATGAGAATATCATTAGTGATCTTCACCCGAGCTGTTTCAATGCTTTGATGTACTAATGATGATCTACTGTTCATAATTGAAACATCTGGGACTTAGACCAACAAGGCAGGACAAGGAGCCATATCTGTCTTGCCACCATGCGTTGAGGAAGTTGATTAGGGAAATAAATGCCTTTTTCTTTCCTAGGAACACTAATGGAATTGTCTTGGTTTAGCTTGTGGAGTTAACTTAACAGTTTGCTTTCAGAGCTTTAACTGGAACTATGTTATTTGGTAAAGTGGGATTAAACCCAGTGGGTCTGACAGAAAATAGAGGATAAATATGTAGAAAAGGATTTCATGTAAGGTATGAGGGAGGCTCTGTAATGCTATGGGCCTATGGTTCTTCCATAATACCCAGAGGAGGTTGTTGGAGTGCATCATGAGTTCTTTAAAATATCTGGACAGTTTGACCAAGGATCTAGTGGACTAAAACTGTTTACATCTCATGAAGGGGTCGACGGCGTCGCTGTTTGTGTGGAACGACATGAACGAGCCTTCTGTTTTCAATGGGCCGGAGCAGACGATGCCAAAGGACGCGGTGCACCATGGAGGCTGGGAGCATCGGGATTTACATAACCTGTACGGCTTTTACCAGGTCAGCGGGTCTTTCTTACTTGCGAGTCAAATTCCCACTCGCTGGCAGCTACTATTTGAATCAAACGTTGTCCCAATTTGTGTTCTCGCAGCACATGGCCACAGTGGACGGCCTTATGACCCGCTCAGGAGGCTCGGAGAGGCCGTTCATTCTTTCACGCTCCTTCTTCGCGGGGTCACAGAGGCTAGGTGAGAGATTCGAGCTGGAAAGAGTTTTTCTCTGAATTTATCGTATCAATCCGGAACTGTATTGTTTGTTTTCACATGGGACGCAGGAGCAGTGTGGACAGGTGACAACATAGCCAGCTGGGAGTATCTGAAGATTTCAGTTCCAATGATTTTGTCTCTGAGCCTGGCAGGCATTGCATTCTGTGGAGGTAAGCCTTTAAGTCTAGATAATGGACTTACTGCTTTAATTGTTAACTTAAATGTAAAATTTGTTTTTGACTAATCTGAGCAAACATCTTGCAGCCTTTGTGTTGCTTTAAAAAAACCTTTGAGAAGTTTAAGAAAAGTCTTAAGTCCTTGTCATGTTACGGATCTTTTGTATTTCTTCCTTCCTGTTGAGTCCTACTCAGTCCCCCTATTGTTTATTTTATGCATTATAGCTGATGTTGGTGGGTTTGTTAAGGATCCAGACCCAGAGTTGTTGGTGCGCTGGTACCAGGCCGCTGCCCTGCAACCATTCTTCCGAGGCCACTCTGCAAAAGACACAAAGCGGCGTGAGCCATGGCTTTTTGGGGAAGAGGTCACCGCTGCGATCCGCACTGCCATCCAACAACGGTATAACCAAAGGAACATACGATCAGATAAATCCTACAAAAAGTGTTCAGCCATAAGTAAATTCTTTTTGCAGCACACTTTAAGAGCTTTCAGCAGTATTTATTGGATAAGATTTCAAAAATAGCAAGCCTGTTTCAGATCATCAAACATCTTTGTCTGATATAAGATCTTCACTTGAAGAAACACAGAATTCAGTTTCCAAATTGATTTATTAGGGTAAATTACCTATGCAAACCTGCCTGTGTGGAAAAAGCAATTACACCATGTTACATTATGAAAGAACTGGGATTAACCACATTTTTGCTAAAATGAGTTCAGTTTCACTTGTAGCACATAGACCTGTTAACTCTGTAGAGACAAGAAATCAAATAAAAAAATTTAGACTGTGGTGAACATTCCCCGGAGTGGCCAGCATACCAGTGAGAGAGAGAGATTTTTTTCTTTTGCTTTTATTTTTAATTATGTCAGTTTTGGTCCTCCATACAACCATGGCACAACCAGTAGTATTAGCTTTAGGAGGCAGTTACTTTTTCGCATTGTTAATGAAATAATCATTTTAAAACTATTTTTGTATTAACTCAGGTTATCTTTGTTTGATATTTAAATCTGTATTACAAAAAAGGAAAAGAATACGTCTGTATTCTTTTCCTTTTTTGAATTAGCCTATTTAGAATCCAAACCT